>WNWK01000474.1:0-479757 GCA_009830355.1 Cherax destructor
TCTCTCTCTTGTCTTACTGCTGTCACCCTGTCATATAACTCCAGTAGGTGTTAGTTACCATTTTGTCCTAGGCACATGTCGATTAGACACTAGGCCTGTTGTATATATATGTGTGTGTGTGTGTGTGTGTGTGTGTGTGTACGAAACACTTCGAAATGTTTCGGCCCCGCCGGGAATTGAACCCGGGCCCTGTGTGTACTCACCTAGTTGTGGTTGCAGAGGTCGATTCATAGCTCCTGTGTGTGTGTGTGTACTCACCTAGTTGTGGTTGCAGGGGTCGATTCATAGCTCCTGGCCCCGCTATGTGTGTGTGTGTGTATGGCCAGCCTAGTTTTTGTCTTAAATTAAAGTAATTGCTGCTTTTTAAGACTTGCTTGTGTCGGTGCTCTCATATTAACTTTGAAGCTAAATTTAAGCAAGGTAAAAAAAAAAATTTACAACGGTCGCAAATAATTGTGTTCGCTGAGAGTTAGTTGACTGGTCTCTGTGCCGTGTTCGCTGACTTAACATCAATACATACACAACCACAGCAACATCTGATTTGTGAGCACAGTACGTATTTAATTTTTGCCATACATTCTGTACAGACTTTAATGTTTCGTTTATAATGTTAGGTTACAATGGCGGCCAAGCAGTTGTATTAGGTAAAAGTAGAACGCTGGTCTTTCATCTGGGTCAAGGACATACAGGTGACAGGCTGAATATCATAGGCTCAGAGGATCACAGGCAAGTCTTATAGGAATCTTGATTTTTACAAGTACATGTATAAGGTATACAGGTCTAGCCGACAGTTTTTTTAGTTTGATATCTTTATTATGCACCCCATACCCATCCTGTGGGCGGTAGTCAAAAGATTACAGAGGTACATAATGGGTCCAGGGACTGGACCTCAAAGTTTGATAGCTGAGCAAGTTACAAAGGTAATGAACTCAGATGGTCACAATCATGACAAGTTACAAAGGTATTTGCAGATTACAGAGGTATATATAGGGTCCAGAGACTGGGCCCCAAAGTTTTGATAGCTGAACAAGGTACAATGGTAATTAATTCACTAGTTACAAGGTAATGAATCATGTAAGTAAATTTACTTACGTCTGTACATGGTTGCACTCATGAACAAATTATAAAGCAATGAGCAATCTATTAGTCTACACCCAGCCACAACTGTAATGAGTTATTGGTGCAAATTTTAATTGTTGGGTCACACACACACACATATACATATACACATACACACGCATACATGTATATACATACACACATACACATACACACATGTACATACACACACACACGTGTCAATGCTTTATTTACAGGGAGCAAAGTCAGGGTATTTTTCCAGAATGGTCTGTAATATACCACTGTGGATAAAATACTTTGACATATCTTGAACATTTCTGAATGAGTAGTCTCTGAATTCATTAATTTTATCGCACTCCAGTACATAATGACGCAGGGTGTGACAATAATCCAACTGGCAAAGTTTACATCTTGTTTGGTCTACATCTGGTGGTGGTGATTTAACCTGCCAAAGATACTTGTAACCCAGCCGGAGGCGGGCGGTAGTGACATCCAAGAGTCTGCTTATTTTGTTGGATGCACCATAGACATGTGGCTCCTCCTGCATGATAGAGTGATGATAGATGGACTGACTGGTGTCAAACTCCCTGAGTCTTAAGTCAATAAAATTCAGTTGAAGTTCTTTTCGTATTATTGTTCTTAAACTGCTAACTGACAAGCCAAGATTGTAATCTATCCCCTCTTTGAAAGCATAAAACTTAGCCAATTTATCAGTTCTATCATGCATCTGAAGACCAATGTGAGATGGAATCCACAGCATGTGCACTCTGACTCTACTATCCAGAATCCTACCATACCTGTGCCTGGCTTCTGACACGAGCATGCTACAAGTTATACTTGATGAGTTGAGAGCATTTATGGATGACAGAGAATCAGTTACAATTAGAGAGTTAACCTTAGATACATGGACGCATTTGAGTGCAAGGAGTATGGCAAACAGTTCTGTCTGAAGGGTAGAGGCCCAGTTATTGATGCGTGCTCCAATTTCTTTAAGAGAGCCATCACTCTGTATGACAACAGCAGCACTACCAGCTGCACCAGTGGATTGGTGAACAGAACCATCAACGTAAATAATTTGTGAGAGAGTGTGCTGTTTGGCTAAATTATCAATACAGTTTAAGGCATCATGTTTGGCTTCAAGGCGAAGCTTTGGTTGTGATTTAAGAAGTAGTTTGGGGAAATGGAGGGATGGTAGTTTGGAATGGGGTAATATTCCATGGAGCGGAGAAGTGCCGCTGTTGCCTTACTTGCCACAGATCATGTATCTGATTCATGCGGAGGTCGGTTCCAGTTTTTCGATCCATCTGGAGGATGTTCACCAGTGCTGAGGAAAGTTTGGAGGGCTTCTGTGCATGGGTTTGAATGGGCTTGCCTGAGCATATTAACCCCAATTAGGATATTTCTTTCAGTAACACGATCTCTGATGCTTGGAATATCAAGTTCTTTCTGCATATTTAAAATTTTGGCAGTACGAGGGCATCCTAAAATGATCCTCATTGCTTCGTTCTGCAGTTTTTCCAACCCTCCAAGCTTCCAGTCAGACACAAGAGCAAGTAGTGGGGCAGCATAATCAACTAATGATTGCTCTTGTGTCTGACTGGAAGCTTGGAGGGACATCAATGACATACTTCTATACAGAAAGCCCCTTTGTTAAGTTGCTTAAGTTGCCTGTTTTAACTTTTAAGATTATTTAATAAGTTATTACAAGGACCCCAATGGAAATAAGCCACTTTCTCTGACTGTTTTGGGTTATCCTAGGTAATCTACACACATGCTGCTATGCATGACAATTTATGTAACTATTTATGTGTACCTGTACCTGAATAAACTTATGCATTTTGGGCAAATTATGTCAGTTTTGTCCCTAATATGCGACCCACACCAGTCCACTAACACCCAGGTACCTATTTTACTGATAGGTGTACATAGACGGCAGGTGTTTTAAGGAAACACGTCCTAATGTTTCCATCTGTACCGGGGATTGAACCACAGACCTCAGTGTGTGAGCTGAGTGCTCTACCAGTCGAGCTACAGGACAAATATAACTTGTAGTTTACATGTAATAAAATAATAAGCACAAAAAGCCACTAGTATTCAGTGCATTCCAGGCAGTAAGTAAGTTTATTTAGGCACAGGTACACACAAGTACAATTATCATACATAGTGTAAATTACCCAGGAAATCCAAAAAAGTCAATCAAAGTGACTTTATTTCCATTGGGAATCCATGTTTAACTTTTTGGGGCCAGTTAGTTTGATATCTTTATTATGCACCCCATACCCATCCTGTGGGCGGTAGTCAAAAGATTTACATTTGGGGCCATCCTGGGCAATTTACACATTACTATATATGACAAATGTAATGATCCAAAAATTTTGTAAAACTGTATTAAAAATTTATTTACTTACAATGACTTTATTAGGCTATACTATGTTAGATCTACATAGTATGTATACATTTCTGTGTGCCTGTAACTTCTTTGTGCCCTCACAACCATTGTAAAAAAACATTATATATCCAAAGCCTAAATTAAAACTTCTTACTGGTGGCTCATGGTTCAAGTGGTAAGTAAGTAGCGCCTTTGGCTCCCAACTAAATGGCCCGAGTTCAATCCCACCAGTTGCCTTTTCACCTAGCAGTAAGTAGGTACCTGGGTGCTGTCTGTCTACTGTGGATTTCATCCTGGGGACATGGATCAAAGGACCACAATGGAAATAAGCCAAACATTGTGGCTTTATTGAGTTATCTTGGGTTTCTAACCCTCCAGATTATTAATCAAATTACCATCTTCAACTGTTATTACCAATCCGGTGCATTTCTATATTTTTGTAACTAATTTTTCCAATTTGAGTTTATTCTTGCTGGTTTTGTCTTTGTTATATATATAACTTTATTCTGATCTTTCATATAGTATACATCTCTATCTATTTCTACAAGTACATGATACAACTTATACAGACCTAGTTGACATCAGTGTCATACTATATAGAAAGCCTCTTGTTATGCAGAGCATTTCAGACAAATTATGTTAATTTTGGCCCAGGGATGCAACCCCCACCAGTTGGCTAACACCCAGGTACAGTGGAAACCTCGGTTTTCGTTTGCCCTGGTTTTCGTCGAATTCGGTTTTCGACGACTTTTTCGTCAAAATTTTGTCCCAGTTTTTGTTCATCACCTCGGTTTTCATCGGTCCGTCGTAGTGAACGTGTCTGCCTGCCTGTGCCCACACAAAGCATCCCACGCGTTCTGAGTCAGTCTGGCTTTGTTTCTCGTCAAGTGAGCATTACCCTATACGTACGTTCATCCGAAACATTTCATAATACATCCAATGTTTTTTGTGCTTGTTTATTGAGTGCGACTGCTAAATAAGCCACCATAGGGCTAAAGAAAGTTCGGAGTGCCAGCCCTTTGATAAAGAAGGCGAGGAACACGATAGAATTCAAGAAAGAACTCGTAGCAATGTACGAAAGTGGAAGAGATGGTGGACGACCACAGGGAAGAGCTAACCACTGAAGAACTGCAAGACCTTCAACTGGAACAGCAACAGACTGCAGCTGGGGAAATTGCTTCAGAGGAGGAGGAAGAGAGAGGGGAGAATGTGCCTTCTTCAGTGATTAAGGACATGTGTGCAAAGTGAAGTGAGTTGCAAAGTTTTGTGGATGAATATTCTAGGTTTCCTTTTGTGTTCCCCTGTGCAAATATGACTGCTTCAACTGTCATCAGTTGTCTTTCCCAGTTATTCGCTATTTTTGGTATGCCGGCCTATATCCATTCAGACAGGGGATCCTCGTTCATGAGTAATGAACTTCATGAGTTTTTGGCTAACAAAGGGATTGCTTGCAGCAGAACAACAAGCTACAACCCTCAAGGCAATGGTCAAGTGGAGCGGTTCAATGGTACTATATGGAAGTCAGTTACAATGACACTGAAATCTCGCAATCTACCGGTTCAACACTGGCAGACTGTCTTACCTGATGCCCTTCACTCTATTAGATCATTGCTGTGCACAGCTACTAATGCTACCCCTCATGAGAGACTCTTCAACTATTCACGTCGTTCCTCTACGGGAGCCTCCATGCCCACCTGGTTATGTCACCCTGGACCCATTCTCCTGAAGAGTCACCGTAGGATGAACAAGACGGATCCTTTAGTGGAAGAGGTAGAGCTCCTACAAGCTAATCCGCATTATGCCCACATTCGCTACCAAAATGGTGAAGAGACTACTGTATCTACAAGACACTTAGCCCCAGTTGAAACCAATGTTAGTGCGGAATCTCAAGATATACCAATAGATGTTGCGAAAGATGCTTCGGTTTCTCCAGGAAAGCCTTTTCAGGCTACCCCTATTGAAATAGAGGATGCCGCTCCAGCAGATAGTCAAACCCCGCTAGAAAATACCGAACCCGGTGAAGAGGCTCAAGGGCTACGAAGGTCTGGACGTACACGTCACCCACCTAACCGTTTGGAGGATTACTGTATCTGATATTTTAGAAGGGGGAGATTGTAGTGATACCGCTCTTGTGGAGAGCCGCAGCAGGACACAATACTGCACAATGCTGTTGCAAGCCGTGTCTGCAACATGTTCAATGACAACGCCTTGTCCCATTTTAGGCAAATCTTAGAGACGCCAGAAACAGACCTCTCTGGACAGATTTTTTTGTGCAACAGGGGTCCAGTGCCAGTAAAAAAACAAAGAAGGGAAGTAACCCCGGATAGGGACTTGATACCTTAAGTCCTTATGGAGGGGGATTCCCTTTCCAACTAATAACCTCTCGTCCTTCCTCTCCCCTCCTCGCGTCTTCCATACGCCAACAAGTCTTCATTTCATTAGTCATTTATATTTCATTAGTCATTTATATCTATTTCTCATTGTTTTCTGTATGTAAAACTATAGTTATTCTCTATAAAATGTTTTTTTTTTTTTTAATACTTTTGGGTGTCTGGAACGGATTAATTGGATTTACATTATTTATTATGGGAAATATTGCTTCATTTTTCGTCAAATTCAGTTTTTGTGAGACTTTTTGGAACGAATTAATGACGAAAACTGAGGGTCCACTATCTACTTACTGCTAACTAAACATGGACAGCAGATGTCGTAAGAAAACAGGCCCAAATGTTTCCACCCATACCTGGAATTGAACCATGCACTACCAACTGAGTTATGGAACACCCAAATGTATTCCTCCTCTTTCTGTGGCTTTTTATAATGATTGACTCTATCAAAAGGATATGGATTCGGTTAGGAAGCCAAGTGAGAAATGAGCAAGTCTCCTTTTCACCTGTGGCACATGTTAATTTAGAAGACACTTTTTCTGGTTATTAACCTCGGCTATTTCCATTGGGAACATTTTTGTTCTTCCTAAGGATGCAAGCTGCAAAAGCTGATTAACTGTTTGGTGCTTAATTACTACTAAGTGAATAGGGGCAACAGTGAAAAGACTTATTACATCTCACAAAACCTTGTAATCAAACCTGGGTCCTCTTGGCTTTGAACAGGAATGTTCTGCCACTGAGTTACTTGTCACCTATTCATCTGACAGTAAATATGTACATATATTTAGGAGCTAGGTAGGCTGGTGTGGGTTGCATACTAGGAAGAGGCCCCATTAGAAATAAGCTATACTGTTCTTTTTGGCATTTTCTTAGTTGAGGCATTTTTTTAATTGATTGTACTGTACATTACAATCTTTGTTTATTGTCCATGTTTGTTTGGTATATATTGCCATTGTTTTTACAGATGATAATCTTGTCAGTTCCATTTCTTGTGTGTTTTATCACACGTTATTATATTAATGTGTACTAAAAAAAAAAAGCACCAAACATGATAAATTTCCAGCTGAGTTACAAACCCCTGTGATTAGCTTAAAAATAGCTGATATATGTTGACATTAAAATTTAATTTCTCTATGAAGACAGAAAATGTTTTCTCAGATATTATCCTAACACCATAAGACTTTGAAAAGGCAATAAATGACATGCCCATGCACTGCCCCAGGCCCAGACTCGTGGAACTCTGTGTTCATCAAGAACTGCAAGAAGCCCGTCACGTGCTTGCCTTCAGCATTCTATGGAGAGGGAGCATGGACACAGGGGTCATCCCACACTCGCTAAAAACAACAGATAGCCCCCACTCTGCAAAGGTGGCAGTAAAGCAATTGCAAAGAACTACAGACCAATAGCACTAACATCCCATATCATAAAAATCTTTGAAAGGGTTCTAAGAAGCAAGATTGCCAACCACCTAGATACCCATCAATTACACAACCCAGGGCAACACGGGTTTAGAGCAGGTCGCTCCTGCCTGTTCCAGCTACTGGACCACTATGACAAGGTCCTGGATGCTGTAGAGGATAAACAAAATACAAATGTAGTATACACAGACTTTGCAAAAGCTTTCGACAAGTGTGACTATGGTGTAATAGCTCACAAAATGCGTGATAAAGGAATATAACAGGAAAAGTTGGTAGATGGATCTATAACTTCCTGACAAATATGGTGAAAAGCTCTGTTCCACAAGGCACAGTACTCGCTCCAATCTATTCCTCATTCTCATATCTGACATAGACAGAGATTTAAGCCATACCTCCATGTCATTCTTTGCGGATGACACCCGGATTGCCAGGACAGTGACCTCCATCGAAGACACCGCAAGACTCCAAGCTGACAGCAACCGAATCTTCAAATGGGCCACTCAAAACAATATGAAGTTCAATGAAGAGAAATTTCAACTACTCAGATATGGAAAACTTGGGAAAATTAAAACTGTATTGGGGTATACAATAAATTCTAACCATACAATAGAATGAAAAAGTAATGTGAAGGACCTGGGAGTGATAATGTCAGAGGATCTCGCCTTCAAAGACCACAACAATGTATCTAGCGCATCTGCTAGGAAAATGAATGGATGGATAATGAGAAATTCAAAACTAAGGATGCCAACCCCATGATGATTCTCTTCAAATCGCTTTTCTCTAGGCTGGAATACTGCTGTACACTAACTTCCTCCTTCAAGGCAGGCGAAATTGGTAACCTGGAGAGTGTACAAAGAACTTTCACGGCACACATAAGTACGATAAGGGACCTAAATTACTGGGAACAGTTGAAGGCTCTTGATTTGTATTCCCTGGAATGCAGGTAAGAGAGATACATGATAATACACACTTGGAAAATCCTAGAGGGATTAGTACCAAACTTGCACACGAAAGTCACTCCCTTTGAAAGCAAAAGACTCGGCAGGAGATGCAACATTTCCCCAATGAAAAGCAGGGGCACCACGAGTACACTGAGACAACACAATAAGTGTCCGGGGCCCAAGACTGTTCAACTGCCTCCCAGCATACATAAGGGGGATTCCCAATACACTCCTGGCTGTCTTCAAGAAGGCACTGGACAGGCACCTAAAGTTAGTACCTGACCAGTCAGGCTGTTGTTCATACGTCAGTTTGCTTGTGGCCAGCAGTAACAGCCTGGTTGATCAGACCCTCATCCTCCACGAGGCCTGGTCTCAGACTGAGCTGCGGGGGCATTGACTCCCAAAAGCCTCTCCAGGTATATAGACAGTACAGTATTTGAACTTCAGGGTAAATTTGGATCATTTGTATGTTTTTTATTCTTAAAACAACTATTTCTATTCATGAATACTGTACTTCCTTTCCATGGATCTGGGACACTAATGATTATGAAGTGTAAGGTTGTAAATAAGTAATGCAAGGGTAAAAGTAGCTAAGCCCCATTTTGTCTTTTACTATACGTATATGCATTAATTTTGTAGTAAATGCATTTTCTTTTTTTTTAGGTTTAATTGACAAATTATTATTACTGTGGCAACTTAAGCTGAGGCAGTGAAAAACTAAGGATGTTATCTGGAGGCCACGGAGAAGTGAACCCCAATTCGTCATGGCATAGCAGTCGCGGTGCATGGCTCTCTTACCTAGCAGGTGTTTTGGCTCTACACCTCTTTCTTCTGTCCATACCATTGATTTCTATACCAACAGCCTGGACACTCACTAATGTTATACACAACCTGGTGAGTCTTAAGCACTTGTTTTTGTCATCAATCCATGCATTAATGTTGATACTGTATTGTTTATAGAGTACAGTAACTCGTTCATACTCACAACTTTGGTATTTGCCAAACTTAGCTTTTAAAAGTATTCTTATTTTGAACCAGGGAAGTACAGTACAGTACCACCACTTTGTCATTCGTATGTGAAACTGAACCCTGTTAAATATTATGCATCGGCACGATTGTTGAACTTTTCAGTCTCATGAGCATATAAGATGGCAGGCAATTTCATAGTGGACCCGGTTTCATATTTTCTTCCAGAAGCGTTCAAGTGCCATTACCAAACAATTATCTCCTTAAGAAAATTGTAATAGACTAGCCTTAGACCAAATTACACTTACAAAGCATTAAAATAAACTACATAAAAGGTGAGTTTGGGACCATCAAACCGGTACCACTGTACTATGTATCCACGTTGCTTGCATTCAGTATATAGTTAGCACTACTTTACTGTGTTAATAGTTTTTTAGGTAGTGTGTTGTGGCATCTGCGAAAAGTTAGTTTATTAATAGATGCAATGAGGGGAATGTACCAAAGTGTAGTGGTGCTAACACTTTTGTATGATGTGAAGCATGGTCTTCCAATGTTGCAATTAGAATACTGGAGGCAGGGCAGAAGTGGTGTGTCTACCTGGAGTCAGCCTATCTGGAGGGTGTTCCGGGGGTCAACACCTCCACGACCTGGTCCATGTGAATATTATGAAGATAATAGTGTGAAGAAATTTGAAGTGTGTGTGGTGGTATGAAAGATATAATAAGGAGCCGAGGAAGGGTTGTTGAGATGGTTCTGTCATTTTGAGAAGATGGAGTAAGATAGATTGGGTATAAATCTGGGATGAACAGAAGGTGTATGGGATGTCGTAGGCAGGATTAAGAATATTTTCTTTTGCCTCTGTGTATGTAAATATTCATTTACAAAATAGCCCTGTTTTAAAATTAGTTGTCTGTGCAGACTGAAGGTTTCATTGAGGGTACAGTTCTTTGTCAATAAGTAGAACCCCCTCACATCTGCGGATATGGTTTCCGCTGTTTCAGTTATCCACAGTTTACCATGGCCTGAAAATAACCCTTAGTTTTGCTTAATAATGACCCTAAAGTGCAAAAGTTGTGATGCTGGCAGTTCAAAGCCTAAGAGAAGTGCTAATACAGTGGACCCCCGGCTAACGAACACCCCGGAAATCGTACAATTATGTAAGTATAATATTGTAAGTGCTTGTGGAAGTGTATTTTTGGGGGTCTGAAATTGACTAACCTATGTGACATTATTTCTTAAGGAAGTAAATTCGTTCGGTAATGGCACTTGAGCAGGCTTCTGGGATGAAGTTTTTTTCGTTAGCCAGGGGTCCACTGTATTCATCTTTCAACCTATTGTGCTTAATTTATCAATTAAACTTTATCATAGGTGTGTATGTAAACTAAAAACAACACGTATATAGGGTTCGCTACTATCCACTGTCTCAGGTATCCACGGAAGGTCTTGGAACATGTCACCCACAGTTACTGGGGTACTACTGTATTTCATTCTGGTTACTTTTAAGTGCTGTATTGTAATTCACAAATGCATTCTTGATTTATTAATACTATATGTAATTCTGTTTAATAGCATTGCATATAATACATGTAGAAGGCCCTTGAAGGGAGAGAAGACAAAGAGAAGACTTATTTAATTTTCAATATTTTTGTTATTTGTATTATGAGTTAGGCTCTTGGATTACTTTAATGTGATTTGAACCAGATTTAGCTTTTTTCTGTCACTTTCCTAATGCCTTGACAATAATATGAGTCTGCTTTTAATTGCTTGTTACAAGCCATTAATTTTCATTTTTTTTTTTTTTTCAGGCAAATTACCTGTTTCTTCATCAGATTAAAGGGACTCCGTGGCAGCTATTAGATCAAGGAAAATCCCGGCTGATGACTGCATGGGAACAAATTGATTATGGACAGCAGTATACAACTACTCGCAAATTTATTACAATCATTCCCATTGTCTTGTAAGTGAAATACAAAATATTGTTGAAGATTTTGCCTGTGAAATTCTCTAATTTTGGAATGTAGCATTAGGAAGGCATTCAGCAATACATATTTTATAGTTATTGATCAGTTTTGATGAAAATATTGTAGGTGTATTAGTGATATTGGATTATGAAATTTAACACCAACTGGAGCAATAGTTTTGGCATTATTATTTTATATTTATGATCCTCTTAACCCTTTTTTTTTTTTTGGCATGCAACTGATGCATATCTCATATATCCTAATTCATAATGTTATAGTATGGTAAAAGATAAAAGTTTTCGAAAATGATAATAATATAGTTCCATATACTTAAGGTATGAATGTTTTTCCAAAAATTTCATAAAATTTTGTTGACAGTGTAACCCTGCCTCGGTGGGAAACAGCCAAAGTGTTAAAAAAATAAAAGTGTAAATAGCTTGACTAAAATCTTTTGAAATAATTGACTTATACAGTGGTACCTCGAGTTACGATATTTTTTCGTTCGAGAATGCTGTTCAAGTGCCATTACCAAACGAATTTATCCCCATAAGGAATAATGTAAAATAGACTAGTCCTTTTACACCCCCAAAAATATACTTACAAAAGCATTTAAAAAAATAAACTTACATAAAAGGGCGATTTTGGGGACCATCGTAACTCGAGGTACCACTGTACATGCTTGAGTAAAGATAAATTGCTCAGTTATAATATTTTACTTGGAAAAAGTGTGTTAAGAAATCATTGTCATGCAGAAGGCTTAATTAACATATTTTCTGGAGTTTTATCCATTATTATTATTCCAGGTTTAATTTGGAAAAAAATTATTCTTGGATTTGCATGCTTGTAATGTACCAGTAAATTATTTTAACTTGTCGAGGTGAGAGGACCTCCATTACCTGTAAATTACAGGCTTTATGGGTCAAGTATTGGAGGCCATCTCACCATGACAAGTTAATTTTATTTACCTGTACACTGGTCCCTCGGTTTTCGCCAAAAATTCGTTCCAGAATGCTGCTCAAGTGCCATTACCGAACGAATTTACTTCCTTAAGAAATAATGTCACGTAGGTTAGTCTATTTCAGACCCCCAAAAATACACTTGCAACAGCACTTACGAAAATACACTTACATAAATGTTCGAGTTTGGAGATGCACGAAAACCGAGGGACCACTGTACATTACAGGATACATTGATAATCATTAGAGTCAAGAATGATAGTTTCTCAGAGTGTAGTAAGGTGTTGATCAGTGTGCTGTATTAGTATTTAATTGTTTATTTTTTGTTGCAGATTTCTTCTAGCCAGCTTTTACACCAAGTATGAGTTTAGTCACTTTGCCATCAACTTTGCAACTCTTCTCTTGGTACTTATCCCAAAATTGCCACAATTCCATATGGTTCGGCTGTTTGGCATCAACAAGTATTAAGTGTGCCAAGACAAAGTACAGCAGTGCAGTTAAAACATCAAATAACCAATATGATGAAAAAAGGTATCAGTTGAGAGAATTATGATGCAGAAGATTTATATACCTAGTAAGGTTAACTATGAAAGAAAATTATACACAGTAGTGATTTATTTATTGAAATATGTACAGTACAAACGTTAAATCTACTTCTGAATAACCTCAACAGCTATGGCATCCATGATATGTAAAAAATGTACTGTATGTAGATAAATGTGTAGATATTACCTATCCAACATTTTTATAGACAGATATACATGAACCTCTCACTGTTGTAAATTCCTGCATATTCTAAAATAATTTAGCTACCATTTTTTTTTTTTCTAAATGATATTACTACCATAGCAAAACCTAGTTTTACATATTTATTATATACTACAGTATTTCATTTTATACAACTGTTGAATGAATATGTTCAAAAGTACCAATCTTTTTCCCATATATCCATTAAACCTTCAATACATTTAGGAAAGACTGAAATTTTTTCTTGGGCTAAATCAGACTGTTTAGTTTCATGCACACAAATTACATATATTTTCTATATTACAACAGTTCCTGTCAGTAAATAAATTAACCTTTTAATAATAAACACATTGTTGGGCATGTAACTAACACTACATGCAGTATATTTACTCGTTTGTCCCATCTTTAGTGTGTTATAGCAAAAAGTACTTAGGTTACAGACAACTGATATTCTGTCACTGACAAGTAAAGCAAACATTAATTGCTGTAAGCTTTTACCAAAATTACATTGCCAATTATTGGTGTGAATTTTAAAAGAAAATTCACTTGCTGATAGTGGTTTCAAGGCATATTTGAAAATGTTTGTTTTAATATCAACTATTTAAGTATAAATATTACATATCCAGGTAAGTGACAAAATAGAACATTATCATATTGTCTGATATAATATCTTGTAACATAAAAACAGTAAGTACCATGCAAGTCTGATTCAGAACTGTTTCATGGCTACTGCTCTGTATTCACAACAAGGCAATTGTCTAATTTGATACTGAATGACATAGTTATATCCTAGTAAAAATATTGGAGACACTAAAGTTTCAGCACAGTATTACAACTTAATTCAAAATAGCAATTTTCCTTATTATGCAGGCTACTTTACAGATTACAGATCTTTTTATTTATCTGCAATGACTGTTTCCCATCAAGGTAGGGTGATCCAAAGAAGGAAAGATGTTCACCAGAATTGAGAGGACATCATAATTCAAATGACTTTCCAAACTGTAAAATCCCCATCCATTCTTCAGAAATGAAGTTGAGCTAACTGGTTGTTCCGAATTCCTTCATAAACATTACCTCACTTGTCTGCTAACAGCACATTAAATATTCTCACACATGCCTGTTGGATACTCAAACTCCTATTGCTGAAAAACCACCTTGACCACCTCCTTCCAACCCTTGTAACATTTTTTACATTTCCTTCCATCCACCCCAGATTTATACACCCTCTTAGCCAATCTACCTAACCATCTTGTCTCCTTTCTCCATTCTGATTTTATACTTTTCATAAATTATTATATTTTTATAAATTACGTACAGTATATCGTATGTCATTGAAACCTGAAAATCCTTCAAGAAGTTTAACCACCACCTAATTATGCTAGCATAGATGGTACTGTCCATCAGAAGCATAGCATTGAACACGAAGAGCACTAGAGATGATGCTCATACTTTAGGCATGCAGTCAACAAGATCCTGGAGATATAAGCCTACAAAATTATAACAAGGCTAGGAAATATCTTTAGTTGTACCAGATGAGTAGATTCATGATCTTACAGCCAAGGGAGACTTAATTCCCCCACTAGGAATGAAATCACATTGCAATAATATATTCTCAAGGTACCCTGATTAAAAATGAGGATCTACAAAGGAATAACACCACCAGTTAGCCCATTTTTTTCTCCACCCCAATTTTTACATCAGAGGATTTCAACCAGTTTCACAAATTTGTCAATGCGAGAGGAGTGCAACCAACATTTGCACAAGGTATGCTGCACCACGTGTGATGATAATAGATGGGTATAAGCTTGAAATGTGTCTGAAAAATGTTGATGATCACTGATCTTGTAACTAAATGCTGGTGGATAACTCTTGATCCAAAGAATTTGGAACTACCCTTCACTTCTTGGATCAGATCTGATCCCATTATCCAGGTCCTTTCTTTGCTGCTGAGTCCCTAAGACTGCAGTTTGCATAAACTGAAACCACCAAACTCTCACCTTGTGTTTTTTCTGTCATTTCCACCTCTCTGTGTCCCCCCTCCTTCCTGATCTCTCTTACCTGTCATGCACTGTGACCCTTACAGGTTTAGCACTTTCCATGAATATATAATAAAAATATCATATCTGAGGTTTTGAATGGTCCCACTTACGTAGCATTTTCCCATATTTATTTTTTCATTGCTATATTTAAGAGGTAAGTGCTCACCCTGTAGGTATCATACAGTACCTGGAAATTCTGAAGCAATCAGGTTAGGTCCAAGGAAGGGGAGGATAAGTCTAAGCCCATGCATGAAGAGCCCTACACCAGCATCAAGGAATCTCCCTTGAGGGGCATAAATACAATGTGTTTACTTCTTTGGGTCATCCTGCCTCAGCAGAAGACTGACATTCAGTTAAAAAAAACTACCCTTCCACTTGCTTAACCCTCAAGTTTCTTTGCCACTTTTTTTTAATCTTGGTTTAAAGTTATCTTCTGTCAGTGCTCTTATCTAATCACATCAAATAACATTCATCACTGTAGTTGATGACTCACCAAATCCTTTTCTAATTAAGGAATGTATGGGATAAGGAACACTGGTAAAAATGCATACTCATGAATCCCATCACATTAAAGTGTAGCTTGAGTAAATATTGAATATTAACTTATATCAAACAATGTATCTCATGTCTGTGTAGAATAAATGCAGCATATTTATTGGCTTCATCATAAAAGGCACTGTATGATCCTTGAATTTAGTGCTGAGTTGTGTGATTATAATATATAAAAGGCAATTTTTTTTTTTTAAATAATAATAGCTTTTATGTATTGACCACAATTGGGGTCAAATTCTTTTAATGACAGGTGGGTTGCTTTATCTAAATTGAAATATTCTGATGATGCTGGTTATAACAGAAATGCTGTACTGTACCATCTGAATGAAAACATATATGAATACCTGGAGAGAGTTCCGGGGGTCAACGCCCCCGCAGCCCGGTCTGTGACCAGGCAAGTGTCCTCACAAAAAAAAAAAAATCAGGATAGGAAGCCTGTTGAGTGAGACTGTACATCCTACAGTAAGTTTTATTTATGGTTCACTTGTATAAGGAATTCCCAAAGGAAATAAAGCAGAGGCTTTGATATTTGATGTGATTTAATACAGATACTGTAGTTAATACATTATAGCAATTTAATTGCAGTTAGCCCTAATGAGAAAATGTTTGGGATGAATGACTATGACTGAGGAGTTTATTCCAATGGTAGCATTAAGGATTTTGGGGGATATTTAAGCAGTCTGAGCAGCACTATGACTGGAAGGCTTCATGAATTAAATAATAGGCAATTTGAAGATGCTGATTAGCTTTTACAAGGCTATTTATAGTCAATGAGTAGACAGTTAAAAGATGGGCCTAAGAGTTAAAGCTTTAACCCTTTCCCTAATACCTGGAAATTTAAATAATAATTCAGTTACTTCATATGAAGTTAAGACACATCACAGATGTGTAAAGATTTAAATTCTACCACTGAAATGAAGGAAAATACAAAAATGTTCTTTATCAGTCTTAAAAACAGCAGGATTTGAAAATATATGAAATTCTAACTGTGCACCACCTTGGAGGTCTCTCATATAGTTGCCAGCAAGGGAGTTAGCTAACAGCTGACTGATGCAGAAGTGTTATGCCAGAATGGGAGGTGAACTGCTAAGTGCTGTACTGTTCTGTACTATACTTTAAAATATGAAAGTTAATATTCAGATTGTGCAGTGCAAGGATTTGTTGACTTGTTCATACTAATATATAGTTGTCCCTGACAAATTCAATAGGTACTTGCAGAAATCAATTATTTAATAATTTTACTGATAAACCACAAACAGATTCGAATATCCAATGGTTTTCTGGTGGCACCCATTTTTTCAGGCTTGGCACATGACCCGTACATTGAAAACTAACCAAAATTATTTTATTCAAATTGAAGTCGGTGACTTACCCATACCTAAATCAATTTTCAGTATGGTCATTCTTTCTTATGAATGTTGATATTAATCAGATTAGAGTAATAAATTTTATTATCCAATGGTTTTAAGGTGGCACCCATTTTTTCAGGCTTGCCACTCGACCCACATGTTGAAAATTAACCAAAAGATTGCATACTAACCAGATTAAAGTGATATGTAAAAGAGATATTGTCAAATAAAATGAACCCAAATCTGCAACAAACAATTCAGTATTCACTGATTTTAGATACACAAACTTCTAGTAACAAGTTACCCTGCAAATTTTGGGGGCCAATTGTATGCTTAACAATATTGGAGATTATTTTTATATAACTTGCCAAAATCATCAAAATATTCTTGGACACTTTTATAGTTGATAATGTTTATTTTCCAGATAGTGTCTGATTACAGTAGTCCCCCCTGTATCCGTGGGTGATATGTTCCAAGACCTACTATAGATGCCCGAAACCTCAGATAGTAGCAAACCCTATAAGTTTTTCGTTAACATACAACATAACTATGATAAAGTTTAATTGATAAGTTACACATAATAGACATTACAATGTTGATGGTTGGGGATCGATGACAGTGGACATGGTCTGTTTTTCAGCCTTTTGGAAAAACGTTGTGATACGAAGTTTTCTTATTCTTCAACTCGTCAAACATTTGCTGGAGAGGTTCTAATACTTCAGTGATTATACAGGTGACTTTAATGCTGTGTTCCATCATGGGATTTTAATCCATGATTTTTTCCTTTAAAGTCTGTGTAATCCAAAACACTTTGCCAAATTTTTCCAAAGTTCACATTGCTGGTTCTGTTTCAGTTTCTTCTTCCTCTTCCTCTGTTGATGGCCTGACAAGCTCTTCTAATTCCTCATTTGTCAACATTTCTCAATGTTCTTCCACTTCTTCATCAATCATATTGACAAAATCCTCTCCTCCAACTTGTCTTGCTATGTGAATGATATTCTTCATCTCTTCATCGATAGCCAGGAAGCCTTTAAAACCATTCATGACTTCACTCCATAAGTTCTACCAACAGACATTTACGGGGTGGGAAGGTTTCACCATGTTACTCAAAATGGCACGCAATTTAAAACTTGTGAATTTTTTATTTCTGGAATTTTCCATTTAAGATTTTCGGGCCGCAGCAAACCACGGAAACCAAATCCGCGGATACGGGGGTTCTACTGTACTGTGCGAAGACGAGCACTTTTAATAGTGTAATATACCAGTATGGAGTATTTCATTGATATAATTAATTTCTGTGTAATGTAGTTAGTCTTACTGTATTTGATAACATAAATGTAAGGAGCACGTGGGGCTGATCTAAGGACTGAATCGTGCAATTTTCACTTATGAAATTCATTCTTCATACTTTAAGCTCTTCATTGTAGCTCATACAATTTTGATAGGTGGAGGGAAAGTAATAGTGTTTGCTACACAATTTGTATAAAATAAAAGTGCATGGTATAATATGAGCTTTGGATAAAAAGTTAAATATACAGTACTACTATCACACAGTTAACAAAGAATGGTCATTTAAGGAGTATGTACTTAACTGTTAAGTGGTAATTGATATCTGAACTGGTTTATGGAAATTCAGAGTATGTAGTTCAAGTGAAACCATTATATGCAAGAACCAAATGAGATAAAATATTTATAAACTAAAGTGACCCTTGTGGGTTTAGAGCTTAGTTATTATAATAATAATATAAACTAAAGTGTACAAGCAACATCGGTCATGTTATTTTTTTTTTTACCTCGACAGCTATCTCCTGCCAAGGCAGGATAGGCCAAAGAAGAAATCACATTCACCATCATTCATTCAAAGTTTTACTAGAAATGAGCTGAAATTTTCGGATTACCCTTAACTGCTACATCCCTACCCCTTAAATCTCGTCACAAAAGTTATCTTGCTCACACTCCAACAGCACGTCCATTAAAAACCACTTAGTCTCCATTCCCTCCTAACATGCTCACACAAGCCTGCTGGATGCTCAAGCCACCTGTAGTACACCCTCTCCAACCATTCCTAAGATGACCCCACCCCTCCTATCTTCCACCCCAGATTTATAAACCCACTTTGTCATTCTATTCCTCTCCATCTTTTCTGTGTGTCTCCAAACCACCTCAACAATCCCTCCTCAGCCCTCTGAATTATACCCTTGATGACCCATCACTTATATATACTGTGGTAATTAAAATGCTGATACACTGTTAAGGTTGGAGGAGTTTCATCAATGAGGCTTTCGCAATTTTCATGCATATCTGAAATAAGTGAAGTGATAACATGGAATAAGTTTCATGTTCTATACAATACAATATACGTATATAGTTACTGTTTTGCAACTGAATTTTTAGCAATATTATACATTATGTGGAAGTGATTCAAAGAATTGGTAAAGATGCTTACAACCATGAGCCTTTAAGTAATGATCATTATTGCAGATACCATGGTCCATCAGTAGCACTTTCATAACCTAAAATACTATGAATAATCTTGCAACCAGACTGGGCAAATGAGATGTTACTTATGGAATACTGTATGTTCACTCTTATAATGCTAAGATCCTTCAATTGTACAGTCGTCTCTGATAAAACATGTTTTCATAAGACTTTTTAAGGTAAATCTTAATTACTCTACAGTTCTTTTACTATCTATAACTAACGTTTTCCTTATACTGAAATGTGCAGTGTATATGTCCTTAATGGGATGTACATACAGTACAGTATGCCCATTCAAAAGTACACGTTCCTGGATATGCCCTTACTAGATGTATAAATACCCTTACTGGGATGTGTATATGGGAAAAATGGTATGTATACAGTCATACCCCACTTTATGTCATTTCGGCCAACATCAAATTCACCTTTACGTCACTTTCTAAAGTAAATTTCAGTTCAGCAAACGTTATTATGTCTGATTATGTCGCTCAACAACGTCACCTACGTCATAATTTTTTTAATTGTGTTCGTTATTCTTTAAAAAATTATGACTAAAATGTGTTTTTAGTGTTCTTTAAGCTTTAGCAATTGTTACATTCTTTCACGAGTTATTTACGCTAGTTTTACGGTATTTGTTGTCATTTTAAGGCATTATGTCCAGTTTACATAAAAAAAACGAGTTATGTCATGGCTCTTGGTGTAGGGCGGGGTATGACTGTATTGCCCTTCTGGGAGATGTAAACTATATGGCCTTACTGGGAGATATATACGTATATACAGCCTCTCCTCACTTAACGACGGAGTTCCGTTCCTGAGACCACGTCATTAAACGAATTCATCGCTAAGTGAGGAGCATACTATAATAGTAGTGAGTGTGTGTCAACCATCTTTAATATTGTTTTAATGTCACCTTTGCACCATTTATAACATTTCTGGTGTATTTTTAAATGTTTATACAGTAGTGACTGTATATTGGAATAAACAGAATAGAGGAAATCAGCTCTAATATACATTATTTAGGTATGAATACTGGTCAGAGAGCCCGTCGTAAGTCCGAGGCGTCGGTAATCGAGTACGTCGCTAAGTGAGAAGAGGCTGTGTGTGTGTGTATATATATACGTATATAAATTCTTATTGGAATGTGGATGTGCTTTTACTGGGGAGCTGTACAGTGAAACCTCTATGTTTGTTGAGTTACATTCCTAGAGACCTCAGAAATATGAGGCATTTTTATTACCAACTTTCTACAAATGGAAGCAAAAAAAATTATAATGCTTGACTTATTTTTACCCTCCCACCAAGGTAGAGTAACTCATAAAAGGAAAACAATCATTCAGTAGCTGTTTTATCAGAAGTATGTAGACATCATAATTCAAATTATCCTCTGAACTGCAACATCAAATTCCTCTGTTAGAGTACAGGCACCGTGCTTCCCACCTCCAGAATTCAAGTCCAACTAACCAGTTTTTCTGATTCCCTTCATAAATATTACATTGCTCACATTCCAATAAAAAAAGCCACTTGCCTTCGCCCATTCTGATCTAACATGCTCGCATGAGCCTGCTGGATGCTGAAACCCCCTAGAACTCAAAACCTTCATCCCCTCCCTCCAATTTTTTGTGGGACGACCCCTAAGCTTCCACCCTAGATTTATACACCCTTTAAGTTATCCTAATCTGCTGGAGCTTCCCTGCAAATGACACCTCAACAACTCCCTCCTTTAACCTTTGAATGTAACTTACACACAGTCTTCTAATTTCTATGCTCCGAATTTTCTCCATTATATTCCTATCTGCACAAACCCTCCTTTAACCTCAGACTTCTCCTGTGAACTCTAGCACTACGTTCCTAAATCTAACTCATCCCTCTTCGACCTCCTCATTACCTGTAATCTCTCTAGCCCACCTTTCTTCCAACAGTTACTTATATCTTCTAACTAAATACACTCGCATTCAGAAATCTACCATCAACCTTTTATCTAATAATAAATAGTCTACCAGACTGCTGTCAGTTTCACACATGGCAGGATAGTAATACCTTCCTAAGCAGCTGCTGTTGACCAGACTACCAAATGGCCATATAGTGTACAAAAGAAATTCATTTGGTCAAAAAACAGTGGAGAAAAAATATTCTGAATTCAGATATAAATCCTCTAAAGTTTAATAGCAAGAGAGAAGAAACCATTTTCCTGGGAGGCTAAATCTTTTGTATGATTTCTTTAGTGAAAAACACAAGTTTGTGAGTAAGGGTATTGCAAATATGGAGGTCTCACTAATTTCTGAGATATGTGTAATCTCTTATTGTCATGTATACATGCCATACTGGATTGCATATACAGTGGTACCTCGGTTAACGATGGTCCCCAAACTCGCCCTTTTATGTAAGTATTTTTTTAAATGCTTTTGTAAGTGTATTTTTGGGGGTCTAAAAGGACTAGTCTATTTTACATTAGTATTCCTAATGGGGATAAATTCGTATGGTAATGGCACTTGAACAGCATTCTGGACCGAAAAAATATCGTTAACCGAGGTACCACTGTATTTTCTTACATATAATGCCATACTGGAATGCATATACAGTGTATTTATTCTCTTACCAGGATATGAAAGTCCCAATTCTATTTCATATACAGTATTTCCTTACTGGAATGTATAGTATACCATTACAGGGTTGCATGCATGCTTTTACCGGGATCTATATAGAAGTATGCATGCCACTCCAGCAAATACTGTACTGTTCATACTAATGAACATTATAAATAAAATATTCACTGGTATGTATTTGCTAGAGTTACATGCATACTTGTGTATAACTTAAATACTTGGTTATTGTGGTATGATGAGGTGTATTAGTTTTTCAATGAAGTAATAACTCCCAGTGTTTTAAATAGGAAATTTGTAGGAGATATTTAAGGAGCCTATGCATCTTTGATTTTGCTAGATATTTGAAATACTCAAAAGAAACAAAAAAGATATTTGATTGCTCTCTTCATTTTAGCTATGTTGGTTTGTATTATAACATAACTAACCAGTTTCATTTGTTTAATAACTTGAAATGTATGTATGACTTTTTGTTGGTCATATGGCAAACAAATTCTCTTTTATTTATGTTGTGATCATTTAGACAAAAATAATCTGAAATTTGACTTTTTTTTAGTAATATGGAATTAAAACATTAATATATTGGTACAGTATTTCATTATTTGTTGCATTAAGCACACTTTTTTTTTTTAGATTAAGATTATATATATACACACACACACACACACACATGCATGTGTGTTTGTTTTATATAATTACATTTTATTTATTTTCACTGTCTATAATTCTGAGCTCCTGAGATGACAATATGTAGTTGTAATCTAATTTGTATTGATACAGCATACATACATTAGCAACCATAAATCTATAAGCAACTGTAGTTGATAAAGACACACAGGCAGTAACTGAAAACTTATTTAAGACAATGTTTCACCTGCACCGCAGGCTTTTTTAAAACCTGAAATAAAAACAGCTTTCTGTGCAAGAGAAATTAGAGTGCTACCTGTTCCTTTATCAGTTGAAATTTGTTGGTACGTATTCCCAACAAGGGGTTGTTCATGGGTGTAGAGTTATCCAGGGTGTTAAGTCATATACTATTAATTTTTTTTTGTAGTCCATGATGTCCCACATCTATTAGAGAGTATTGTTTAAGAATATTCTTGCAGGAATATATTTTGTTCCCTGTAGTATATGAGTGTTTTTACTAAAGATTTTATGTCAATAAGTAATGGGTATAAGTAGATTGGATAGGACACATTACCTTTGTCAAAGCTCCCAAAATCTGCTATATACAGTACAATAAAGAATTTGTAGCTTTTCCAGATGAACATTTTTCCATTGTAGTCCTCCTTCATATTTATCTCTGAACATTCTTGGTGTCCTTACACTGGGATAAGTTTAGCATCCTGCACAGTAATAACCAATAGCTCAGTGATACTATACAGGGAATGAACTGTGTGCCAATCTGACAAATTTGTTGATGTCTTTGTAGCCAATTTACTTTTCAGGATTGTCATTCCAATTATAATACTTAGATAAGGCTGTATAAAATATTAAATATTAATTTCATATAAATATGCTTTGAGTAGATATATTACAGTGTATGTTTTGGATATTGTCATGTTTGGGCTAAGTGAGCTAGCTTAGCATATGAGATCATGATAATTATCACTCTTTATTACTGACTTTGTAATACTGTATATCATCATAATAATTATATTTTTCCCTCTTGGTAGGATCACTGATGCTACATGTGATCATCTACAGGTTTTTCTTGCACTAGTCATATCTAATGAAATATACTTTGTAGTGAATTATAATACAGTACATATATATACAATAGGATTTTTTTCCCCTTTTTGCAAGTTTAAACATTGTTTTATGCCATTGTCATTAGTGATGTTTATGCATTGTCATTAGTGATATTAAAATGAAACGGTGTTTCAAGTTAGTTTCTTAGAATTAAAAAGCAGAAAGCTATTCCAGTGATTTAAAAGCCAATCTAACAAATGTTTTCCTTCAACAGTTACCATTAGCATTGTTGATACAGTATGGTTAACATTCTAATAATATAAATGAAGATGCATTATCATTTAGTATACCAGATAACAATAAACTGCTTTTATCTGGGCAAAACCTGAACACAAGAAAATTACACTATCCACAAGGGAGGCCTCTCAAGGGAGGCACCTTGATGCTGGTGAGGGGCTCTTGATCTAGGGAATTGGATCTGTGCTCCAGTTCCCTGAAATGAGCCTGAATGCCTTCCATCCCCTTCCCCTACAGACGCTGTATAATCCCTATGGGTTTAGCACTCCCCCATAATAATGATCCATAAGAGGTTCTTTGATGCTGTCGAGGGGCACTTGATCCAAGGAATCAGACTTGTTTGTATTTTCACTGGGTCAAACATGATGGCCTCCCATTCAGGCACTGTATGGCCTCTATGGGTTTAATGCTTTCCCCTAAATATAATAATTAATGCCAATGATTTGAATTTTGCATACCAAACCCCACAACTACTAACCCCTACCTATCACACACTCCTACCACAGCACTGTATGACCCATGTGGCCTAGTGGCCCCCGGTGGCCTAGTGGGTAAAAGCTCTTGCTTCACGCACGGAGGGGCCGGGTTCAATTCCCGGTGGGGCAGAAACATTTCGAAGTGTTTCCTTACATACACATACACACACACATATATACAACAGGCCTAGTGTCTAATTGACATGTGCCTAGGACAAAAAAAAAATGGTAACTAACAGGTTTAGTACATATAGTGATTATATTACAGTACTATTATTTACTAATTGTGCAATGGTGTGGTTATGTGTAAAGTATACAATACAGAAATCCAAGAAATCTTTTGCTATGAAAAAAAGGAAGTAGTCAAAATAGCCCAGGTAAGTACATACTAATAAGAGATATTAAACTAATGAAAAGTGCTAACTCCACTAAACAATAATTATATTGACAAGCACTAAAACCGGTATATAACTTGAAGTATGAGAAGCCCTGGAAATATGGAATGATTTTTTTTTAAAAACTGCTCAGTTAATATATGTTAAGAATGAAAGAATGCTGTGAAGTATTTCTTACCCAGAACTTATTAAATAATTGTTGCTCAGATCTTTAAGCTTTCTACAGGTTCAAATTGCTATAAAACTACATAAACTATGGCTTTATATTATGCAATTTTTTTTTTTTGTGGTGGAGGAATTAGTGTCCATAAATACTATGGGTTACATTGGCTGGGGCTTCCTATGTCAGTAGAGCTGCTGTTATAGACACTTAAGTGTGTTTTCTTTGTATGACAACCCTGCAAGATGGTAGTCAGTGTCAATCTATCCGAATCAACTGACTGGTATTTGTCTTTCAAGGCCTTATTGAAAAAAGTCAACAAGGTTTAGAAGAAACAAACTTTGTCCCATGGCTGCTACAAGGCTTTCTAGTAGTTCCTCGTACGTATACAGTATCTATCTCTTCATTACCCCTGGGGCCAGTAAGTCCCTGTAGTTCAAGTCTGTCCTTTTCTTACCTTCTCAAAGTCTGTCTTCTCTGCCTTGGACTCATGCTTGTTCCTTAATAATATCCAGTCACCTCTTGATCTCGGAAATTGGAGATGCCCACCTCTTGAATTAAACCTGTTCAACACATTCACCAGGTGCTTCATGACCCCCATAAATATAATTTTCAGTAACTGATTATGCTGCTGCTGTTGCTGCTGGTGTTTACCAATACCTCCAAGTCCTCTAACGAAAAGGGATATGTTACTTATTTTCCTGATCGCTTGATCGCAGGACAACTGGCACTGCTGGCTAGTGTTTTCAGAGTTGTAAACTTTCTTTGCTGCTTCCATTTGCATTGTAGTCTTGGCCACCTAAAGTGCATTGCAAGTGATTCAGACTATTAATTCCTTGCATCTTTTCTATCACATTCAACAATGTTGTACCTTCAGAGAGCAAATGAGGTCGAGTTTTGCTGGGTCTCTGGTTATTACAAACACAGGTGTAGTCTACTGGCCTGCACACCTGGCTGTAACACGATACACACTTAGGAATGAGCAAAAAAGCATCAGAGTAATTGTTTGTATTTCCTTCAAATAATAATCTGGAATGTACAATATACACAGCTTATGTACAATATATACAGCTATGTACAATGAGGCAAATGCAAGCACAACACACGGTGAGAACTGTAGTGACCAGACGCAAAGGTAAGTCTGCCAATGATGATTCACGAGTGTACCACATTGCTTCACAACCTTGGCAGGCTTCCTTATGATTGGCTGATTTAACCAAGGTACTGGCATAACGATGGGGCCCCTACTCGTTAAATCCTTAGCACCTGGTTCGCCGGTCGAGAGGCATGCCTATATTGGTGTGTGACATACGGCTTCTTAGCATGCCACACTGGTCATGCTGGCAATCAGGTCAATGTACTTACAGACACTTCAGCACAAGCACTTCAGGACCCCTCTCATCTTCCACAGCCACAGGCGGATGCCTTTTTCCGTTGCCAGTGAAGTCGCTAACAGCGTCATCAGTCTACATTAGTGACCATATAGCTGTTTTTCAACCCACAATAGGCTTTCAGGTTGTCCGACATTGTGCTGAAAGTCCAACATCTTTTATAGATTATTTTGTTCATAAGAGAGCACGTAAAATTTACTTTCGATCTCTAAAAATACCCTGACCAGCTTTCATTGTCTGTCTTCCTCTCTAAAGTCCTACTTTAGTGCAAATTCCTTATATGATTTTTTTAGATGAAACTTAATTACTAAACTAATTATGACTTCCTTCACCATTGTGCTCACCCTTCTTGCTTTTATCCCGTAACATCGTCAAGCCTTTAGTCAGGCAGCGATGAATGACACAAAAGAGTTTCGAGCTTTTTTGCCAGTATTGTTTTGGTTATGCTCTCTCCATTGTTCTAAATAATACTCTACCCAAAATCCTCTGCATAACCATGGGCTTTTTGCATGCACAACCAAATGTCACCCATCTCTGTACAAATATTTTGTGGAAATATTTTTTTTTACTTTGAAATGGCTTTCGCAGTTTTTTTTTTGTGATAATGTCTTCATTCTTGCCATTTGTCAAACGGTATGGAATTATGCACCTGCATACAAGACACGTGATTATTTCAGAGGGGTACGTACAGTGCTAGTCATGGCATTATGCCGCCCCTCCCCCACATATGTACCAAAACACAAACGCATACCTGGGAAGATTATATATATATATATTTGCACACTTACTGAGGTTTTAATAGTTGCTGCGTCCTTTACACTTAATCACGTCCCTCAGCCGTGTAGGAAGACTCTCACACAAATCCTTGAGGGTTTGGGGAGGTATATTATTCCATGCCTCATGTAGAGCAGCCTCCAGCCGCGGGATGGAACTGATATCCTTGCCCAGTAAACTTCGTTTCACTATTGACCAGAGGTTCTCAATAAGGTTTAGGTCTGGAGAATTGCCTGGCCAGTCATTAAAGAACCTCACTTCACAGTCCTTAAACCACTGAACTACAGATTTGGTGGTATGACATGGTGCAGCGTACTGCATAAAAACCGTAGCCCACACTTGTCAAACGCCTCAGGTAAATTGTCACACAATAACTCTAGGTAATGATACTGGTTCATATACTGGTTTTTGGGAAGCACAATGAGTTCACCAACACTCTGAGCACTGAAACACCCCCAAACCATGAGCGAGTCTGGGTGTTTGGTGGTCCCACAGGTGTAGCATGGGTTTAGTGGGTCACTACCTCTGGGCCGGTACACATGTCCCCCAAGGTTACATGTGACAGTGAAGGTTGCTTCATCACACCAAAGTACTTCAGACCACTGTTGAGGAAAGATATTTCTTTGCATAATCCAGCCCAAGTTTCTTCTGTGGCTTGGAGAGGATCGGTTCTTAACCTGGTGGTTACAACTGTTTCCCAGGTCTGACACACATCTGTTAACAGTTCTTACAGACTCCTCTGAGAGAAGATGTGGGTTTTCTTTCAATTCTGCAACAGTTATCTTAGGTGTACCCTCTAACTGCTTCTTTAACACTGTTAAGGTACGAACAGATGTCTTCTTCGAGGGGCCAGGCCGAGGTTTGGCAGACGGTAACTCGACACTGCCACCAGCCTTGAAACGCTGCACACAGTTCCTCACTGAACGCTCACACACACCAACATTCTCCATTATTTCTTTCGTCTGGTGCCCAGCTTTGTGAATCCCTATGATTTGAGCTATAGTATCAGGTGTTAAAGACTTCCTTTTACCCATAATCAAACATGTATAGCTCCAAAACCAAAGGGAACACCGGACAAAAGATGGGGCGGATGAGAAACAAAAGTGCAACACTTCCCCTCACCACGGCAGCCACGTGAGCACTGATGAGTCGCTGTGGAGTGTGGCAGCAGGCTTTGATGTTGCGCTAACGGCTGCTACTCGGCATAACGCACTGACGAAAAAAGATTTCCCTGTATGGTAGGCCTTTTATTTTTGTCACGGCATTATGCCGGGGCGCTCACCCGGCATAATGCCATGACTAGCACTGTAGCATTACAAGAAATGTCAGGTTCTGCAAACAAGCCAACATCTTTTGATTCCTTGTGCCATTCATCAGATCACTATTTCTTGTGCTAGATAGGTACAATCATGAGGTACTACCTTCTTGCCATATAAGTGCGAAATAGAAGACCGTTGAACATTTTACATTGGCAGGATTGCTGGTTCTTTCTTTTTATCATTTGTCTCGTGAATATATAATATGGCAAGCAAACCTTTGCAAATTTCTACTTGAATTCAGTAAATATTTTTTTTTGTATTTTTAATAGCTAATTCCTGTAATCCCATGAAGGGACATACCTAGATATTGATGAAAAGCCCCTGATCCATGGAGCCAGAGCTGCCTTTCCTCCCTCAGATCCCCTGTTACCGACCACTCCCAGGTGCTGTGTTATCCTTATGGATTTAGCACTCCTCAATTAGCATAATAGGCTATGGTGTTTAGCACTTCCTTGATCATAGAATAACACCAGTTACAGTTTATGTGGTGTTCTGTGACTGTCCTGATGTTCCTGGCAATTGTATTATGTGGTTTGCACTAACCAATTCCTTGAATCAAACCTCCTTCAAAAGGCATCAAGGATCTATCTTCACTGGCATCAAGGATCTCCCTTCACTGGCATCAAGGAACCTCCCTCACAGGAGTCACGGAACCTTCCTCACCAGCGTCAAGGAACCTTCCTCACCAGCGTCAAGGAACCTTCCTCACCAGCGTCAAGGAACCTTCCTCACCAGCGTCAAGGAACCTTCCTAACCAGAGTCAAGGAACCTGGTGAACAGCTTGGTTCATCGACGCTGAGGTACCCTTCCCTTTCTTGGATTAGACCAGACTGTTTCTCATTTCCCAGGCAGTGTATGATCTTTAATGGTTTAGAGCTTCATGATAATCATAACTGTAAAAAAAAGGTAGATATAATGTAAGTTGTCTGGTTAATGCGGTTTAAAAACCTATCTACACACGAGGGTATTAAAGCTGCATTGGTTCACCACCTAACTGGTGGTGAACCAATGACTTTGTCAGCGGTTTGAATCAGGTAGCTACCCCAAGACATCTTCTTAGGTGGGTGTTTTGGTGCTTGGTGAATGTATCCATTCCAAAGAGGTTTACCTTTGTTCCATCACTACCACTGATCTGTACCCGTTCATTCAAAATGGGCATCTGAAAATATAACTTTTCTCCATTCATCTGTCGTGAATTCCTTATGGTTGAGTGCCCACTGCAGCCATTTCTCCTTTATAACAGGAGTTAATAATTGTTTCTTTACTGGCTTTCTGGGAGGTCTGTCAACTTCAGGGAGCCTTCATCGAACAGTTGAAGAATCAACATTTACGCCAACTGAAGTCAAGATCTCTCTGTAGATCTTTGCTGGTTTTCTTGGGATCCTTCACACTATTTCTTATGATAACCTTGTCATCGTGAGGTGTTGTCTTGCGTTTTCTTCCACATCTTCCTCGACGCAGCGCTCCACAGTCATCAGTGTCAGTTCTCTTCAGAATCCAACCAACAGTTGACTTTGCTAGGCTCAAATTTTCGGCGATCTGTCTGATACTCAAATCAGCATGTTTTCAAAGAGCTATAATACTTGTATGCTTCCTAGGTGTAACATCCATTATGAATTTCAGCAGTAATCATGAACTGAAGGGAAAAAAATTGGCGAAACCACATTGTCTCACAGAGCATGCTTGCAGGAATAGCCTTACAGAACAACAGCTGTTGTAGCACTGACAACAGTCGCAGGGTAACACCACAAGTCAGTACCAAACTCTTCTGAAAAAAAAGAACCCAAACTACATTAAGCCGGAGACTAAGACATAGTGCGAAATAATTACAAAATTGACTTCTGTCCTAATTATTTTTGCACACTATGTATGTCGACAGGGAGGGTATGAAGTATGGATAAGCTATAACATTCCACAGTTAAAACTGTTGGCTACTACCTGTCTTACTCGTACCACTTGTCGACAAGAACTTAACGCTATTTCAGATATTTTACTATGCACCTCAACTCCTTCCACTTAGTTCTCCACTTATATGCCTTTCCAACTAGCACAAACTACTCATTGCAACAATAAAACTGTATTGTTTATGTATCGATGTCTGTACGTGTCCTTATTTATAACTTAGTCCAAATTACTCTCCCTCCCCCCTTCTTTTTCTCACCTACATATAATTTTTTATTGCCCCGCTAAGTGATGAAAAAATCTTCTTAAAAAAATATATTTCTCCTGTTTATGGGGTAGACCATCTAGAGAGATGGAAATTCCCAAGTAATAGCAACTCCATCTCTGCTAGAAGGAAACCTCTGAAGCTTCCGTAGCTGCTGAACCTTCAACGGGTATTATAAGTATTTGAAATCAGATTCCATTATTGTTTACACCACCACCTCACCCAAACACTCCAGCAATCACCTCTTTTATAACTTCGACTATAACGCATTAAGCCTTGGCGACTTCATACATCACTTTTCTAAGTACCACTGTTAGTGGAAATTATTCTCTGGGTCCTGTACTGCAGCTAATGGTCACTAATCTGCCCTCCTATTAGTCGAGTTATCTTCGTCCTATCCTCATTCCCAGGGTTCTGCCCTTTCCAGCAGCCTGTACTCCTTTTAATCCTCCTGCAAGGTAACTTATCCTCCGGCAGGTGGTGATATCTGTCTTGGGCTTGAATGCTGTTGGTGCTGACGCCCGTTTGTCAACAGGATCAGTGTAAGGTCCCCCGGTGAGCGACAGAGCGGGTACAATAGCTTCACTTAAAGCAGAACTTCAGTAAGGATCGCCCGGGACCCGGAACCCCGTGGCGAGGTCGACAGTGTTGTAGCTGGCGGTGGAAGGCGTTATTTCGTGGAGAAATACTACACAGTCAGTCTTATGTTGATGACTTATAGACGTTATACTGATGACCCATACAGGTTATGTTGACCCATACAGGTTATGTTGATGACCCATACAGGTTATGTTGATGACCCATACAGGTTATGTTGATGACCCATACAGGTTATGTTGATGACCCATACAGGTTATGTTGATGACCCATACAGGTTATTTTGATGACCCATACAGGTTATGTTGATGACCCATACAGGTTATGTTGATGACCCATACAGGTTATGTTAATGACCCCTACAAGTATTGTATAAATACAGTACATAAAAACTGCACATTGAACACCGTCAGGTGTCGTACTTTTACAGTACAGATATGTGAAATACTATATTAATGAGAAAGTGTTAAACCCGTAGGGATCATACGCCTGGAAATTGTGAGGTAGTCTAATCAGACTTAATCAAAGGATGGGGAAGGTATCTCTAATTCCATGGATTAAGAGCCTTTCACCAGCATCAAAGCACTACCCTTGAAGGTAAGCAATCTTTGAAATTTTCTCCAAACCTAAATACATAATTAATAGTTTTAGTAAGATACATAATTAATAGTTTTAGTAAGAGGGGGCGCTAAACACATAAGAGCCACATGCAAACGTCTGGGGAATGGGAGGTGGTCACATTCGATCGAATTCTTTGGATCAAGAGCCCTTCACCAGCATCAAAGTCCTCTTCCACAGTTTTCAAAGCTATTCAGATTGTTCAAACTTTAATATTTGTCCTCTTTGTATACCTGTGAACTATAGCTGGGTAATAAGAGTACATGAATGTGTAAATGATTAATACTTACCAGGTCGTTAGTAACGTTAAGTACCTTCGCTAAGAAGATAAAATAAAGTAGATGATCGGCGGCAGAAAATATTCTGAATCTTACATATTTCAAATGTAATAAAATAGAAACTTCTGTAACCAACAGAGTTGTTTTAACATATCACCAGTATTTCCCTTAGGGAATACCCTTCCAAAAATGGGCAACATCAGTACCCGGTGATGACCTACCGACCTGCAACATTCCCGCCCGTTTATCAGAGTGAAGGCATCGTATTTCCCACCTCCAAGACTCAAGTCCAGTTAACCGATTTCCCTGGATCCAGTCATAGTCATTACCGTGCTTACACTCCAACACTGCTTCAAATCCCAGGACCACCCGAGCTTTGTTATTAACGTGCGTGTTGTAGATCTTACGTACACGCATGTGTTAGATCTAACGTACACGCATGTGTTAGATCTAACGTACACGCATGTGTTAGATCTAACGTACACGCATCCTTGCTCTGTTAGAGCTAAGGGTACACACATGTCTGTTGTGTTGAATTACACACGCAAGACTGATTTTGTCATTGTGATTCCATAGTGTTTGATCAAGAGCCCTTCGCTTGCCTCAAGATCACAGCCCTTGAAGGGACGCTAGAGGTAAAATGTATAATCATACCATGGTTATTATTATAATTATATAATCATAGGAAAGCGCTAAATCCGTAGGATATTGTAGCTCCTGTGGGGAGGGGATGGAAGGTATTCAGGCTTAATTCAGGAAACTGGAGCACAGATCTAATTCCCTAGATCAAGAGCCCCTCACCAGCGTCAAGGAACCTCCCTTGAGGGGCCAACTTAGAAGGGTGCTCCAAATCTTTAATTACATTAAAGGCGTCATCTCGAAACGCATAATCTAACTCAAAAATATATAATATTAATCCAAAGGCTCTGATATAATTATTTATAATATGTTCAAAACTATTTGCAATCCAGTGCTTTGTCAGGATACTAGGAGACCTCCATGATGGTCGATCAAATTGATATCAAACTCCGCCCCTGGTGAGGAACTGGCCATTACTGGCGTGTGAGGTGACGCTGGTGGTGGCGGGCGGGGCAATCATACTGCTATCATTGGTTGATCAGGCAGCATCAACCCCCGCCCACTGTGATAACCCCGCCCGCCCCACCAATACTGGCCCACACACCAACTACCATCGGCTACCAACCCACCCAAGACTAAATCCCCACCTACCAGGAGCATGCTTACTTATGTTATCGTATTATCCTCTCTTTACCAAACCTAGAGAAAGTGATTCACCTGTACACGACAAGTGGGTCGAGACAATATGTACACGTACAAGGTAATCCGAGCATTGTTACTTGCTGTGGTGACGTCTGGCAGCAGCTTGAGGACACGACTCCACCTCAGGAGTCACTCAGTTGTGTTCCGCGGTCCGTGTGATACAGTGCGAGTGTAAACACTTGTTAAAATATACAACTTTCATACTGGTAGCCAAAATTCCGTCAAGATTCGGGTCAAAAACAGAGAACCCATTTCCGTGTACCAGATGGAGCACCCGGAGATGGAAGAGGACAGTCGCATGGTGAGTGCTGGTCTCGAAATCAGCGACACTGCGCTGCGGCCAGGCTGACAGCGCACCCGTGTTTGTTATGGTTCATGATACCCGTAGTGCCCACGTGGGTGCGTAGGGGGTGGGTACACTCGGAGAGTTGTATAAGGAAGGGTGTACTCAGAATTACGGTGGCGGAGACTGACACTTGCCTCCTAGCCCAGAAACTTAATTTCAAAACTGGCCGGTATTTACTGATTCCTCGGTCCTATCGTACCTACACTTTAAACTGCATATAGTTTGCCTCCACCTCATAACACCTGCTTATTACCGTAAGACTTAAGAATATTACCTAATATTCCTTTCAATCGTATGTTAATTTAGCTTCCATGTATTCCGTCTCTTCCGTGTACCTTCCATTTCAAACAGTCTGTCTCTATTCTGTTGAATCCTGGGGTATCTTGTACGTAATTACCATGTCTCTCCTGTTTTCTTTCTCTCTTCTACGGTTATTAGATTCAGTTCATTAAGCCTCTTCCAGATGAACCTTCTGTTCCTGAACCAGTCTAGAAGCGAGTGTGGATGGGTGTGTGTGTGTGTGTGTGTGTGTGTGTGTGTGTGTGTGTGTGTGTGGAGGCGTATGTGGGGAGTATATATATACAAGTATAATTTGTTCACAAAAAGGATCACACGAGTTGTGGGTAAGGGAGGTCGAGTCTTTTAACTTATAATCGACCAGCATGGATTCTAGCCCCTTTGTTCCTATTTATGTATGCTATTCAAACTCTGCATACAATGTATATCCGTCGCATATTGCAATTATTTCCACGTTTTGCAACTCTAAGACCGAAGATGCACCGTGCTCCTAACATCCCTGTGGCTCATCTTCGATTTTGGCTTCCACCTTAGCTACCTTGTCCCCGTTCCTCTCATGTCTCTTCTGCCTCATTTCTCCAAGGTCTTGAAACATGTGGGTATTTGTGTAAGTGGGGTGTTTAGAGGCACATGCTAGTGCGTAGCTGTATGAACCTGAACTGTGTAATACTGTCCAATGTTTCCAGTTGTCTTTATGGCACATGGACACAATATAGCAAACTCTGGGATGGCCTCAGTGAAACATAAGTTATCATTACCGCAGCTTAAGATAATGTAAAGAGCTGATCGAACTTCAGTACGACACCACCGTCGCTAAATAAGAAAATCTGATTTTCACTTATCAGTTTGTGTAGGAAGAAATGTCAATGGTCTTACCCGGAGTGCGAGTACCATAACATTTTAGAAAGTCAGCAAGACAGTCTGCACGATAGTCTAGTCAAATATTTCTTTCTAATTTAAGAGGCCGGGGTCTGAGACCAGCCCGCGGGAACGATGCTCCCTGGAACCATTGACAGATTATATATATATATATATATATATATATATATATATATATATATATATATATATATATATGAGAGAGAGAGAGTTTAGATAGTTCTATTAGATCTTCTTCGGATGTCTATCAATCCTTCGACGGCTTGCAAAAAATAATTTAAGATCAAATTAGGCACAGCCTCAAAACCCGCGACGGGTCTGGGCTGGGGTCGTTTAGTGTCGTGGGAACTAAGGAAGAAATAGGGAAACGTACTTTCAACGGTACACTTAATACGTCAGAAACTGTTAAAACGATTAATCAAACGTGAACTAAACCTTATTTTAGGTATATACGTTTAAAGTAATTGTAAGTTACAATTATTAAGACCAGTTTACAACAAATACCCTTGCCAGGGCTTTGTTTGCACGTGAAATTTCGGGGGATAAAAACACAAATATAGTATAATGCGAGACTTTATTGACAACGTTTCGCCCACACTGGGCTTTATCAAGTCACAAACTGACCTGTTTGTTACTTGATAAAGCCCACTGTCTGGGCGAAACGTTGTCAGTAGAGGACTGCATTATACTACATTTGTGTCTTGATCCATCATGTCTGTATTTTATACCATTAACCTTCACATGAAATTTCAGTTGTGGATGACTGACCCAGCTACAGGAACACTGCGAAGGTCGCCGCTCTGAACGCGCTTACTACATAACAAGTTCATATTTTCCACTTATTCAAATTCCAGTGATAGAACTAAGAATAAGTCTACCTTTAATCTGAATGTTAGTCATGAATGAAATAACTCTTAGTGTCGGACAGTGCTGTGTTATGTTGTGGGGAGTGAAACCAATTTTGTATACCCTTGGCTATGCCCCGTGGCCTGATAGGCAACGCTCTGGCCTCACACACAGTGTCCGTGGCTCGATTCCCGGCAGTATGGAAACATTGGGCGTGTTTCCTTACACCTGCTGTCCCCGTTCACCTAGCAGTAAGTAGGTACCTGGGTGTTAGCCGACTGGTGTGCGTCGCATTCTGGGGGACAAGATTGAAGGACCCCAGTGGAAATAAGACAGTCCTCGATAACGCACTGACTTTCTCGGGTTATCCTGGATAGCTAACCCTCCGGGTTAAAAAATCCGAACAAAAAACTTATTTTATGCCACAGCGCGTACTTACACCTACAAAAAAAATGATGTTCTAGCTCACTCTAGAGTGACACACATTATTCTTGCGCGATGCCAAAAACTAACATCTAACCTATTACTACCAGTGACCGCTAAGTGCCATGTATAACTGACACTTGTCGGTGCCAACGAATTCTCCGTAAGACTTAATTTACGTTCTCAGAGTGCCATAATTCATTCTAAAGATACAATACGTGGAATTCAGTGCTACATTTCTCGTACTGAAGTGCTGAGTCACAAATACTTGGTAAGTTTTATTCCAAAAAAATATGCATGACTTTAAGATATTCATAATTGAGTGTAACAATGAGTTACCAGCCGTTTACACACACACACACACACACACACACACAGAGGAGCTATGACTCGACCCCTGCAACCACAACTAGGTGAGTACACACACACACACACACACACACAGAGTCTAGGACTTAGTGCCGACACCTACAAGGTACACAGAGATATACTGTATATCTCTGTCTATACAACAACATTAACTTTCATTTTAGGGATTAAAACGTGTTTGAATGTTTGAAGTTAAGTGTAAAGGGAAAATAACAGTTGATATATGGTAGGCAGGATCCACTCACTCAAAAATCCCTGTTCATGTATCTAACGTATTTTCAAAGCAACTCAGATACTATATTTGCTTTAATAACGCTGCTTGGAAGATGGAGACAAGAAGCCTCTTCCATAAATTTCCACTCTGCAGTAATGTCATTTCACCACACTACTTGGAAGTTTGGTCTACTCATATATAACTATTCCCATACCAGAGCTTTCCTATATCTAATCTAAATTTGCCCAAATCTGATATATTCTTTTGAGTTCTCTATTGGTAAAGATATTTTCAGCACATTATTTATATACCTGTTTTATTCCTGTCTTCTTTTCCACACTCCTGCCATATGCTCCTCCCCTTCTTCGGCTCTCATGGGAGTGTAAGTCCTCTATCACGGCTTAAAACATGGATCAGAGTTCCTGAGCCATGCTTTAAGTCCTGATAGAGGATTTTACTGTATGAGTGGCATATACATAGAATCTCACACAGTGACACATACTAGTTATTAGTACCACGTGGGCTAGTCTCAGACTTAGCCACAACAACACAGCCTTAAACATGTTACTACACACTGTAAATATTTGTTCCAGTAATACACACAAATACACACGGGGCCAGGAGCTATGAATCGACCCCTGCAACCACAACTAGGTGAGTACACACACAGTCTCAAAACATAACGGTAAATACACAGTAATCTTAGACATAATGCAACACGAAGACATTATGCAGCACGCTGTATCTTAGACCCAGTGTTACACTGTGATCTTAAGACCCAGTCCTACACTGTGATCTTAAGACCCAGTCCTACACTCTGATCTTAAGACCCAGTCCTACACTCTGATCTTAAGACCCAGTCCTACACTCTGATCTTAAGACCCAGTCCTACACTCTGATCTTAAGACCCAGTCCTACACTCTGATCTTAAGACCCAGTCCTACACTCTGATCTTAAGACCCAGTCCTACACTCTGATCTTAAGACCCAGTCCTACACTCTGATCTTAAGACCCAGTCCTACACTCTGATCTTAAGACCCAGTCCTACACTCTGATCTTAAGACCCAGTCCTACACTCTGATCTTAAGACCCAGTCCTACACTCTGATCTTAAGACCCAGTCCTACACTCTGATCTTAAGACCCAGTCCTACACTTTGATCTTAAGACCCAGTCCTACACTCTGATCTTAAGACCCAGTCCTACACTCTGATCTTAAGACCCAGTCCTACACTCTGATCTTAAGACCCAGTCCTACACTCTGATCTTAAGACCCAGTCCTACACTCTGATCTTAAGACCCAGTCCTACACTCTGATCTTAAGACCCAGTCCTACACTCTGATCTTAAGACCCAGTCCTACACTCTGATCTTAAGACCCAGTCCTACACTCTGATCTTAAGACCCAGTCCTACACTCTGATCTTAAGACCCAGTCCTACACTCTGATCTTAAGACCCAGTCCTACACTCTGATCTTAGACCCAGTGCTACACTGTGATCTTAGACCCAGTGCTACACTGTGATGTTACCCAGTAACACTAATTCTAAGACATTGGAAAAGCAGTTTCAAATAGGCTACCCTACATAGAGATACCTCTCTGTAATAAACACTGTGGCCTCATAGTGTATCATTCATTAGCATCAGACATTTGTCAAGGATTATACACAACAACTTTCTGGAGCCTCTTCATGAGTTAATGTTTTATGGTATGTGGGTTGAAGGTTTGGGAAGTCACGTGGAGTACTATACACTGCACGTAAGAGTAAGCAGTGGTGTGGCAGTAGGTGGGAATATGTAAGGGTTGGCCGCCAGCCAGGCGAGCGCCGGGGATGGGTGTGCTATGACCACAGAGTTCATCCTGGCGGTCTTACTCCCGAAAGAGAAGAAACACTTTCACCGTCACTCATTTAATCACTGACTCGCCACAAGTGTGCCGACATCACAGTTCAGTTAGTGTGGCTTTGTAAATGGTCAAAGTCGGACCGAAATGTCTCGTAAGCTTCTGTCTATATGCGAGTTATTTGTGTTTTACTCCCTCGCGTCGCACACTACTCTTCAGCGTCGTATCCCTCCACCTACCTTAAAATACACCATTTTGGTCATAGTCTCTTGACACAGTTCAACTTCAGAAAACCTATTCATGTAATCTGATGATTTATTTTGAATTTCTTGAAAAAATAATGGACGAGTCGGAAGGATTAAGTCCATCGGCCGACACCAGATGGAAAATGAATACACTGGCGGCTTCCCATGCTTTACTAGACCTGTAAACCTCATAATCATTTCATATACATCTAACACTCCGTGCCATGTTAATATCTTAGTAAATTATGTTCATCACCCTTCATTCTAATCACCCCCACCAAATTTTAGAAAAACTTAAATTTCTCTTATACGTTTAAAGATATATATTTTTTTCATTTATGTTAATGTAAAAATTAATAATTCTGTACCAAAAGAACCTTAGAAAACTTACCTAACATTAATATAACAAGCGCAATTTAATTTAGCCTAATCCAACTAAATATATTTTAGATAAATTTACAATAATTTAATAATAAACAAACACAGTGAAATATATTTTTTTCGTTAGGTTCAAAATGATTTTTGGGAAATTATTGCATACACAAATTTTCGCTTGCCTTATTCTGAAAAAAGAGCGTCGCTATTTAATTAAGCCAAAATCGCAAGTTTTACCTATTCAGCATATTATATATATATATATATATATATATATATATATATATATATATATATATATATATATATACACATCCCACTGAAGTAGGGTGACCCGAAAAAGAAGAAACACTCACTGTCACTCATTTAATCACTGTCTTGTCAAAAGTGTGCTGACATCACAATTCAGTTGGCCCTCCGAACTGCAGCATCCGCACCCTTCCTTCAGAGTGCAGACACTGTATTTTCCACCTCCAGGACTCAAGTCCAGCTAACTGGATTCCTTGAATCCCTGCAAGTTACCTTGCTAGCAAAAGTATTTCAAGTGTGTGTGAAAGTCAGTAAAATTCAAGGTAGCCGAGGAATTCTACCTGATGACCGCGAAGTGTCACAGCAGTGACTTTACCTGCTTGACTACCACACAAATACTTCCAGACCTGAAACTGACTCATCACAGTCTTAATGACGTTTCCAAGCTACAGTCCTCTTACATCTACCCGAAGTCAAAAACATTCCGCATTCACAAGTATACATAACAGTTTCTCTCATTAACGACAATGAAATTAGAAAATTCATGAAAGAATAAAATATATATATATATCTGCTGTCAGTCCATGAGATTTTTAGTTTACTTTTTCTTTCTAATTAATGACTTGAAAAAGATCCTGCGAGTGAAAAGTCTCCTCACATATGTCTCACCTAATCAGTTTATAGAGTAGGACATAACGGGAGACCCCAGTCACCATTTTGTATTATTTTTTATTAAATATAACTGTTTATATCAACACTACGCTGCTACAAAATTCTATATGGTAGTTACATAGAGGGAACAAGAACCAACCGTTTCCCTGTCATGCTCCATCACACAGGATGCGCTACATATATAAGGTAATGAAATATGTCAGCCTGAGCTGAGAGACTTCAGTAAGGTGATGAGGGATACATCTAAGCAGACCACTATGGGTTCTTTAGTTACGAGAGCTTCAATGGTATCGTTCCAGCAGGGTCGTAGCTACTGTTACTTGGGAATTACAGTTTCCCCGGGATGACCTATCTTAAACACAGGGAAATGGAATTTATGGAGAAAGGGGATTTGCGGTGAAGGGGGAGGGGCGAGGGGTAGTAAAAAAGGGAAGGGGGGGTTGTGGCGAGGGAAAGGGGAGGGAAGAAAATTTTGTGGTAAGGAAAAGTGGGGGGGGCACGGGGGAAGGTTATTAAGGAACAGGGAGTTAAGAGAAAAGGAAGAGGAAGCGGGGGAAAGGGGGAAGGGGAATGGGGTGTAGAAGATCAGTGAATGGTGACGTTTTTATGGCAGTCTTTTGTCCCTCCTCACTCTTCCAGCCGTCTCCTCCTTCCCCAAGCCGTCCTCATAATGCACCGTTCGTTTTCTAACGTGTTTAAGTAAGTTTATTCAGGTACATGTACACATAAATACAGTTACATAAATACAGCTACGAAATACTCAGGCATGCTAGTGGCTTCCTTTGTACTTAACAATATTTTGTAATATGTAAATCACACAATGTAAACTTGGAAAAGAAATAAAAATTTAAGTTTGAATTTGAATACATAGCAGCATGTGTAGATTACCTAGATGATTAAAAAAAAGTCAGACAAAGAGACTCCATTGGGGTCGTCTACTTCTGAACGCTTCGCCCCGCGGGCCTGACAAATCAAAGCCTAATAAATCAAACCTACTTTTGGTTAAACTGCGTTACTTTAACGTTAATTAACATGTATTTACGCACATTTAACCGTCGATAATTAAATTACACTACATAAACCTAGTGGAAGGTAACAGTGGAGCAAACTATACAACCTCGGGGCTAATTCTTTGGAAACCATGCACTCGTGTGTTGCCAGGATGAGCTGTCGGTCCTGTCAGGTGTAAGACCTTCCTGTCAGGTGTAAGACCTTTCTGTGAGTTGTAAGACCTTTCTGTGAGTTGTAAGACCTTTATGTGAGTTGTAAGACCTTTATGTGAGTTGTAAGACCTTTATGTGAGGTGTAAGATCTTTCTGTGGGGTGTATGCTCTTTCTGTGAGGTGTAAAACCTTTCTGCGAGGTGCAAGATCTTCCTTTGAGATGTAAGATCTTCATGTCAAGATGCATGATATAAAAAACACTAAAAACCTTTGATTATTCAATGCTTTTAACATAAAATTTGTTACAATTAATATAAATTTGCTTCTAGTGTAACTTTATTATTGTCATAATATATAATAATCAATATAAATAAAAAGATACAAGCCGGTGTATCCAATATATAATTAATTCCAAGTCGTATGATACAACCGACCGCAAATTCTGACGATAGAGGAAGTGTCACTATTTCGATCGAAAATGGGAGGGTAATCCTCCTGATAAGTTATTAATTATAATTGGTATTATTATTGTTATTGGTGTTATAATAATGATTATCATCGTGAATTTAACCGCTGAACTCGTAAGGGCCACACAGCGGTGCGGGAAGCGATGCGTGTAACTACGAGGTTGTGAAGTTAGTGGTAAGTGCGAGATGTGTGTAAGCCGCCCCCACACTGTAGCTTCCCTAGTAACTGAACCATCCAACCTGTACACTCACACAGCCATCACAACCTAGCTGATCGGGCACCTACTGAGAGATTATTCTCATAGTCACAAAACTGCGCTAAATCTGACCGTCTTCAGGAACTTGTATTTCCATTGAAAAGTTCCACCTTCACAGGGAAGGTGAAACATTTTTTCCCTCGCTCACTGAAAGATTTCACATAAATATATTGAAGATTTTCAATACCTTCAACAATAACAATTACCATAATTTACGTTTCGTCTGTAAAAGATGACGTGACGGTGTCATCTGCGTTCTCTTGTCTACTACATGAACATAAATCAATCCAAGGGAGCAGGGACACTGCCTTGTTGAATACAAAGTTGCTGTAATTATATATATATATATATATATATATATATATATATATATATATATATATAATAAAATGTGCCGAATAGGTAAAACTGGTCAATTAGCAAGAACTCATTTAAAATTAAGTCCTTTCTAAAATTTTCTCTTATGCGTTTAAAGATATATTTTTTCATTTATGTTAATGTAAAAATTATTAATTTTGTACCAAAAGAACCTTAGAAAACTTACCAAACCTTATTATAACTAGCGCAATTTAATTTAGCCTAATCTAACTATATACATTTTAGATAAGCTTAAATAACTTAATAATAAATAAACTCAATGATTTTTTTTTAATTATTGCATACACAAATTTTCGCTTGCCTTATTCGGCAAGAGCGTTGCTATTTAAGCCAAAATAGCAAGTTTTACCTATTAGGCACGATATAATTAAATTACACACACACACACACATATATATATATATATTTTTTTTTGTAAAGAAGATGCTCTCTTTGTTCCTCAACTTTTGACCAAAACAGCGCAGTCATGTTTTTTTTATTTTATTTTAAAGCACATGCAGAGTCCGCTCTTTCAATGCGTCAGTGTTCAACACATTCCATTTTTTACTATTCTTATGTTGTATAATTTCCGACCACGTTCTCTTATTCTTGTAACTTGTCTGGTAAACAGCCGGGTATTGCCTATGCTCAAAAATATTTTCTATATTGTGATTACATACCCCCTCTTGGCCATTTTTTTTTTTGGTGCTCAAACTGGATTTAGTTTGTTTTATTTTTGCTATTTCTAAAATTCATTTCATTTGATTTTGGTAACGTAGTCACATTTGCTAATTACAATACCACCGTAAATCTTATGAACACAATATTTGTAGTTTGAGTTTGTCTCTGTCGTGGAGTATTAGCGAGGGAGAGGCACTTCCTGGTTCCATGTTGTGTTGACGAGTAAGACACATGTGCAACAGCTGGGTATCTTTATTTGCACATGTGTAATATTGGGTTGATGATAGACATGGGCAATAGTTGGGTATCTTTATTACAAGCGCAATGTTGTACTGATGAGACACGTAAGAATATAAGAAAGAAGGAGCACTGCATCAGACATATTAGCATAAGCAAGAGTTAGGTATCTTTATTACACATGTATCTTACTAGTCAACTTTATACAATCTTCAACAAGGTTGTTTCTCTTTTATTGAGATGAATTTTGCTTTCTTAAAACGCATCAGTTAAATTACCCCCCCCCCCCCTCCCTCCCCGAATACATTACTGATGTGTGATATTAATGCAACCAGAAATTTGTTTTTTGGCCATCGTTTTAGCACCTCCTTAAGTAACTTTGTATTTACGTAACAAGTACTACCAGATGTTATCTCCCTCACGGCACAGTCGCGGCCCAAGGCCTTACAGCCTGGGCAATCAAACCATAGGCTGTCTCCAGTTTTATGGCCACCAGAACCTCTGTTTAATTGTATTGTACATTTCAACGATTCAGGCCTCGGAGCCGAGTGCAAAGGCATACGGATTTTTTTTCCCCTCGAATTTCTTGGGATTTGTGTTAATATTTTTTTTACATGACTAGAAATATGGTACATGACTCTGCGGGTAGATGGAGTTCATGACAAAGCTGCCAGAGGCTTTACTCACAGTATATCAAATGAACTGCTAAATGCGGATTCTTAATGCTCTTTTTCGAATTTCATTATTTTGTTAAGTTTTTTTAAACTCCGGTAATCAGGGAAAACTGATGTCAGAGCTGAGCACAAAACTCTTTTAATAGATAACAGGCATGAGGTTATCCCGAAAGGAACCAGCCGGGGAATATGTATAGGTGAAACAGGGCGGTGTGGCGAGGGAGAACAGAGGCATTAAGTGCCTAGAAAAAACTTTGATTATCTAAGAATACCCATGTAATAGAAGGCGCCCAGAAAGAATAAAAAGGCACAATACAGTGACTGGAACAATACACAAATAACCCGCACATAGAGAGAAACTTACGACGACGTTTCGGTCCGACTTGGACTATTTACAAAGTCACACTGGCAGCATTGCCAGCAAGGATAAGAACGGGAATTGGTCTTCTATAGAGCGAATGGGATAATTTGTAATTCAGTGGCAGATATATCGGCTCACAAAAGAGCCTCGATTCAGTTACCGAATAGTGGGAGATATACGGGCAAGTCTCCTTATATCTGCTGCCTATGTACATAAATGTAATATAATACCGACAAGATGAAGAATTAGACACGTGTGAAACATCTGGGTATCTTTATTTGTAGATGTTTCGCCCTCTAGTGGCGAGGCTGAGGAACTGATCACCTCATATTTTGTAAACAGTTCTACGTTCTTCACATGATGTCCTAGTATTGATAAAGCCACTGGAGGGCGAAACATCTACAAATAAAGATACCCAGATGTTTCACACGTGTCTAATTCTTCATCTTGTTGGTATTGTATGCCATTCATATACAATGTGTAGGTTGCCAGAACAGGAGTAAGGGAGAGAGGGAACAGGAAGACCTCGCGGTGCTGGGCGTCTCCAGGGAGGCTGGGACCAACCCTCCAGCAGGGACCCTCCAGCAGGGGCCCTCTGTGGTTTCCCTGATTCTGGATTTGGTGATAAGGCGCCACTGCCGTGTTAGAAAGGCATTAAACCTTGGGAATGGCAAGGGTCACTTTGACTAGCTGCTCAACCCTGTGGTCACCCTTCCTTACCTTACATACTGTATGCCATCCAAGTTCTGATTAAAAAAAACTGGACTATATATTCAACTTTGAATAATTATAAGACATTTCTTTGGAATAATTATTACTAATTTTTTTTAAGAAAGAATTTAAATCGTCAGACTATTAGTTTATTTGAAAGAATAAATTTCCTATTATAATCTGCAGTTTCATCAAGTAAACTATTTAAAAGAAAATGGAGAAGAGAAGTTATGGCCGTATTTCACTGTTCAAAGAATTGTTCAACCGTAAAGTCTGCTGTTTTGTTGTTGAATAAGGGATTTATCTTCTATCAGAACAGTGAGTGTTGTCGACCACAATGCTATAGTTTATATATGAACATTGATAACAGCCTGGTTAATCAGGCCCTGATCCTCCGGGAGGCCTGGTCATAGACCGGGCCGCGGGGGCGTTGACCACCGGAATGCCCTCCAGGTAGACTCCAGGTATTGGTTACAATATTTATTACATCTTGTTCCTAGTGTTATTCTTATATTCAATATACAATTATTTTCACTTTCGTGTGTTGCATAATAGTTCTTGGTTCTATAATACTGAATTTCCAATTTAGGAAGACTAGTTTGAGACCTGGACGCGGGGGCGATGACCCCCGGAATCTTCAATTGCTATGTAGGTCAAACTTTTGAGTGATCAAGGTCCCAAGACCTAAATGTTTCCACTAAAATGTCCTACTGTTTGAATTTTGCCTTTTTCCAACAACCTATCGCATATCATTTCTTCCAAAACAAATAAAATATTAAACCGAGGAGCGAAGAAAAATATACTGTAATAAGATAACTTAACAAATATATCTGACAGTGTGTCAGCTAAGCTTCACTGAAGCCGCTTAAGTGATGTTCGGTATATGGACTAACCACTGTGAAAAAAATTGAGTTTCCAAGCGCATTCGTAATTTCTCGCGTTATCGACAGCGCTTGGAGAGTCACTAAGTCTTTCATTTTCCATACTGTGATATCACCTGTTTACTGTGATCTTATGTCATGGACCATAATAAAAACAAAGAATTTTTAATAAACGAACTGCAAGGAGCAGCTTATCTGCGAGGAATATGGGATAAAAGGAATTTTTTAAAATACTGAAGAAAATAATATAGACTAAAATAGCAAAACAGCCTATTTTTTAACTAATAATAAGTGAGTAAAAATCTGTGAGCATCGCGAATACCGAAAAAACTTTCGGATTTTTTTTTTTAGGAAGATGAAGTCGCAATTATTGTGGTATGTTAGGTATGTGCGTAGCTTTTTTTATGACAGGTTAAACAGTGCTAGTTCTGGCTAGTAACTTGTTAGGTGACCATGGTGGACACTCGTGCATGGCAGACTCACAACAGCAAGCAAAAAATATTGAAATGAATTGTGTAAAACTGGCCGGAGAGAGATCCTTCTAATAAACAATTTTTCTTTTGCAGTTCGGGCGGAGTGAGGGTGTGGTGAGCATGGATCAGGAGGCTGGAGGAGGAGGGATGATGGGGATGATGTTGGTGGACGAGGGTGACCGAGATAGTCCCCTGAAGCCGGACATGAGCATGACGGAAGGGGAAGACATCCTGGCCAAGCTGAGGGAGCAAGTCTCAGCCACCACCACCACACTGCTCACACACAAGAGGGATGACGACTCTCTCCCTCCCATATCCCTCCCTCCCGTCTCCCACTCACCCACTCACAACTATAACAACCACACCCTCAACAATAACAACAGTGTTCACAGTCTCTACGACCGTCTCCACTCCCTCCTTCAAGCTAAAAAGACAGAGGTGAGCTACCTCGGCTGTTTAAAGATGACTTCAAATTAATAACCTACCTTGTCCATAATTACTATCACAAAGCTCACACCTCTACAACACAATTGTCCTCAAAGATTTGTTAAGTTATACCAAGAATTAAGGAAAGATCCTGGACTTCACCTTACGAAACAGACAAAGCAAATGCGATAGTAATTATGGACAAGGTAGATTATAGGGGAAAAATGAACATGTTAGTTATTACGTGCCCCTTAATAAAGCCAGGCTTCGTCTTTGTCGCCACAATATAGCTACAACAGGTACTAGTGTTATTTCTACCATCACTACTCCCACAGCGAACAAAACACTAGGATAACCCATGATTTTTTTTTCTTTAGGAAAACTTGTTACATCCACAATCTACCTGCCTGAAGTGTGTTCCGGGTGTCAACGTCCCCTTGGCCCGGTCCATGACCAGGCCTACCGGTAGATCAGGGCCTGATCAACCAGACTGTTACTGCTGGCCGCACGTAATAGTCCGGCTGATAAGGAAATGACTTTAGCAACCTATTCTTATGTATGATAGAAGGCGGTCGAATAATCTTGGCCCCTTTACACTTATTGTAGTGTCTCAGTGTACTCATACACCTCTTGCTTTTCATTGGGGGTATATTTCACCGGCTGTCGAGTCTTTAGTTTAATTAAAAAGTTATTTCTGGGTGTAGATTTGGGACCAGTTCCTCTTTGGATTTTCCAGGTGTAAATTAGGATGTATCTCTTTCTCTCCAAGGAGTACAGGTCAAGGCCCTTCAAACTGTATTCACAGAATCAATGGCACTGATCACAGGGTAAGTGGCATTATGCACAGAATGAGTGGCACTGTACCCAGAGAATCAGTAGCACTGTGTACTCACAGATGAGATACACTGCACTCACAGGATGAGTGGCACTGTACACTCACAGGATGAGTGGCACTGTACACTCACAGGATGAGTGGCACTGTACACTCACAGGATGAGTGGCACTGTACACTCACAGGATGAGTGGCACTGTACACTCACAGGATGAGTGGCACTGTACACTCACAGGATGAGTGGCACTGTACACTCACAGGATGAGTGGCACTGTACACTCACAGGATGAGTGGCACTGTACACTCACAAGATGAGTGGCACTGTACACTCACAGGATGAGTGCTGACACTCACAGGATAGTGGCACTGACACTCACAGGATGAGTGGCACTGTACACTCACAGGATGAGTGGCACTGTACACTCACAGGATGAGTGGCACTGTACACTCACAGGATGAGTGGCACTGTACACTCACAGGATGAGTGGCACTGTACACTCACAGGATGAGTGGCACTGTACACTCACAGGATGAGTGGCACTGTACACTCACAGGATGAGTGGCACTGTACACTCACAGGATGAGTGGCACTGTACACTCACAGGATGAGTGGCACTGTACACTCACAGGATGAGTGGCACTGTACACTCACAGGATGAGTGGCACTGTACACTCACAGGATGAGTGGCACTGTACACTCACAGGATGAATGGCACTGTACACTCACAGGATGAATGGCAAGTACTGTACTTACAACTACCTGGAGTATACCTGTGTATTCTCAGTATAGGTGGCGCTGTATACTCACAAAATAAGTGCCACTGTGCGTTCACAGGATAAATGACACTGTCCAATAAACTCGCCACTCGGGGCAAAGTCCACGTTGAATACCTGTAGCTATTTAGATGAACATTATGTCTTGTTCTTGTTACAGATTGTTCATGTTTATGTTCTCTATGTTGACATATTTTCTTGTTTATCACTTTCTTATTATGAAAATCAAGGTGAAGCGCTAAATCCGCTGGGGTCATGTAGAGACCTTCATCAGAAGGAAGTCTTCCCGCTTACTCTTTGAAAGGTCAGGATTTTTCTTCTCCGAATCCATGCTGATATTTTGTAGAGAGTTCTGTCTCTGAGGATCCAGTAGTGTTAAGGGAGGAAGCCAGAGATTCAGTTATTAGAGGGGATCCACTACTGTTGTAAGGGGATCTAGTACTGTCATAAGGAGGATCGAGTACATATAGAAGGATGATCCAGTACTGTTGTAAGGGGGATCCGGTACTGTTACAAGGGGGATCCAGTACTATTACAAGGAAAATCCAGTACTATTACAAGGAAAATCCAGTACTGTTATAAGGGGGATCCAGTACTGTTATAGAGGATCATGTGATCCAGGAGAGGGTCAGTGAGGAAGTAGTTCATGTGTTTGCAACTCTTGCCGCCGCAGCCGCTACTGACGGAGCCAGGATCCATAAACCATGATGATCTACAACAGCGAATTAGGAATCCAAGTTTTTAATGACATGTATATGGAATGTTTATTGTTGGAGGTCACGTGATAGTTGTAATAGATGGGTAATAGTAATAGGTGGGTAAATTACCAGTGGTGATTAGGGTGGTAGTGGTAAAAGTGCTAGTGGTAGTAAAAGTCTTTGTGATACTTAGGGTACTAGTAGTGGTTCAAGTTTTAATGGTGATGGTGTGGGTAGTAGTGTTAGGTGTGGTTCTATAGGTGATGGTGTGGGTAGTAGTGTTAGGTGTGTTTCTATAAGTGGTGGTGTGGGTAGTAGTGTTAGGTGTGGTTCTATAGGTGATGGTGTGGGTAGTAGTGTTAGGTGTGGTTCTATAAGTGATGGTGTGGGTAGTAGTGTTCTTATGTTCTTATGTGTGTTTCTATAAGTGGTGGTGTGGGTAGTAGTGTTAGGTATATTTCTATAAGTGATGGTGTGGGTAGTAGTGTTAGGTGTGTTTCTATAAGTGATGGTGTGGGTAATAGTGTTAGGTATGTTTCTATAAGTGATGGTGTGGGTAGTAGTGTTAGGTGTGTTTCTATAAGTGATGGTGTGGGTAGTAGTGTTAGGTATGTTTCTATAAGTGATGGTGTGGGTAGTAGTGTTAGGTGTGGTTCTATAAATGATGGTGTGGGTAGTAGTGTTAGGTGTGGTTCTATAAGTGATGGAGTGGGTAGTGGAGGTGGTGGTGCTCGAGAACACACACAAGACAAGTAATGGGGAGTGACAAAGAACAGAATCAACATGATAACGATGGGTTTCCCCAGAGCTGAGCAGTGGCTTGCCAGAAGTTTGACAGGTGTGAAAGGAGTCAGGTATTTACAACACGGGAACGCCCCTCATATCTGGCCTCGCGCCACAAAGGAATTACGTGCAATAAAAAAATTTTTTTTACTAGTAAATCAAGATCGAGGTTGAAGTTTGGCGTGAGAAATGTTGAGTGTCTCACCGCTGGGCTACTCCAGTGTCTTTGTGGGTCGTCGTGTCCAGTGTCTTGGTGGGTCGTCGAGTCCAGTGTCTTGGTGGGTCGTCGTGTCCAGTGTCTTGGTGGGTCGTCGTGTCCAGTCACCTTCCTAACTGCTTCCATGGAAGAATTATCAGTCCGACTTGTCTGTGTGCCTCTTGCAATGGTGTTATATATGAGATAAAACGCTGAAGTACTGGATGTTCCAGAGAGGGGACACAGAAACAAGGGGTCACAATTGGAAGTTGAAGACTCCTATGAGTCAAAGGGATGTTAGGAAGTATTTATTCAGTCATAGAGTTGTCAGGAAGTGGAATAGCCTAGAAAGTGACGTAGTGGAGGCAGGAACCATACATAGTTTTAAGACGAGGTTTGATAAAGCTCATGGAGCAGGGAGAGAGAGGACCTAGTAGCAATCAGTGAAGAGGCGGGGCCAGGAGCTATGAATCGACCCCTGCAACCATAAATAGGTGAGTACACACACACAGGCGGTGACACAAGTGGAACACAGCATGGATTCAAAGGCAGACACATCAAACCCCATGGAAATAGGTAGCTCGATAGTTAATGGGGACCCATGAGCTGGAACTCGAAGCTTGCAAGCATAAATAGGTATAACTAGAGCGAAACGAATAAAAAAAGGCAACACATCAACATTAAACCTTCTATTTACTAAAAGAGAAGAAGAAATTTTAAACATGGGATGAGGCCTTTTCACAGACCGGGCCGCGGGGGCGTTGACCCCCGGAACTCTCTCCAGGTAAGTACACTTGGAAACAATGATCATTCTATATTGGAACTACCGAATGATGTTGAATATGATTTAAGAATTGAAACAGAAGCAAACAGGAACGACTAGAATTTAAGAATGGAAAAAATATAACGAACTGAGGCGGTATTTTGAAAAATTAAATGGGATATAAGATTACGAGACATATAAATAATTTGAATAGAGAGCCCTGTAACATATATGAATATGGAATCAAACAATTTATCCCAAAAATTAAAATGAGACAAAATAATAAAGAATAATTTAGTGGAAGTATTCAAAGAGAAAAACTGATCAACATCCGTAGTCCCAGTGTTTAACAGTACCACAAGAAATTATAAACATTGACCGAACAAGTGTAGAAGTTATGAGGAAATTGGACATGTACTTCTATCAAGTGACAGATCAAGCAGGCTGTGATGGATATGTGGGCCAGCGAGCCACAGGCAGTAACAGACTGGTTGATCAGGCAAGCACTGGACCAAGGGTCGGGCTGCAAAAATAAGAAAACTCCTAAAATCCTTCCAAGGTATATCATAGGAAAGTTAGCAAAGATTCAAACAAGAGCTACTGGAATGGCTCCCAGAGCTGGGAAGTATGAGTTATGATGAAAGATTATTAACACTAAAGATGGTCTTACTGATAGCAGGAAACCAAGACACATGATAACCACATATATGGTTATAAAAGGAACATTTTTTTCACATCATGGTAGACCACACGAGACTAGCAAACCTCTAAACAGGATTCAGGGACTGTAAAGTCCTTCAGAGTTCTACAGGCATCATATGTTTGGCCAATCTTCGAATACGTTGCCCAGCACGGAGCCCCCGCCTAATCAAGAATGTGCAAAAACGCGAGATCCGAATGTTTACAACCTATCTTGTTGTAGAGCTAACACGAACCTCTTGGTGGTCTCAAAAAGGAAAGAAGTGAAAAACTTTACTAAATTATGCAAACGTATTTTTTTTAGCCTTTTTATGCCTCGTAAACGCCTTAATATAATATCCAGCAATCCGTCACGTGCATAGCGCAGCCCAGTATGTAAATATCCATTAAAAATAATTGTTTTAGTTAAGAAGTTATATATATATATATATTTTTTTCTTTTTTTTTCTTAGTGTATATACTATCAATGCACCACGCAGAAACAGGCGGGAGAAAGATCGCAGTCAGCAGCATTCGAAGCCACATCAGTGTTCCCCAAGTGACGCGCTACACCACTCGCCCACAGATGCCTCAAATCCTTGTCAGTCTCCCTGACGTGGCTTCGAACCTGCTGACTGCGATCTTCCTCAGTGTAATACTTTATTTGATAAATTTATTAAGTTTATGTAGCTAATAATGTTAATTACTGCAATTGTTAGTTTTGGTTCAATATCTCACAAGCACCCATAAAATATTTCAATACTTGTGTCACGTTTTGCAACATAAACTTCGTATGTTTGTCTAATATGTAAAAACTTATAAAAATATATTTTAGTAACTTTATTCTTTTAAGATCCGATATTTTCTTTATATTTTTACAAATTCTTCTGCATATAAGCCAGAAAGGTGATACGTACTTTAAACACAATATCCCTTAAATCTAAGGCTACTTCAAGGCATTTCTAAGTAATTTGATAGTCCTATTGACGAGATATTAATCAAATTCTAACACACCTCTACAAGTCACAGCTGAAAAAAAAACTGTTTAGACCTCAATCATAATAAACATAATACAGTGGACCCTCGGTTTTCGTTGAAAATTCTTTCCAGAATGCTGTTCAAGTGCCGTTACCGAACGAATTTGTTCCCATAAGGACAAATGTAAATTAGATTAGTCGTTTCAGACCCCCAAAAATACACTTACAAAAGCACTTACAAAAATACACTTACATAATTGTTCGAGTTTGGAGGTGAACGAAAACCGAGGGTCCTCTGTAGTTCTTATTTTCTGAGGGAGAATTACTGGGATGCCGTGGTTACCTAGCTCAGTTACACTCCCTGAAATAACAATAATAATAATACTAATGTTACTGCTGCAGGAGGACGGGGAGGTTGACGAGGACTCGCGGGACCTGGTGCTACGGGCGGAGGCGCTACAAAGACAACGGGAGACGCTCTTATCATCACCTCAGGCGCTGATGAATGCCATGAGGGGCGGTGGACCGCCCTCGCTGGTGCCGCCCGGGCCTCACCTGCCCTTCATCCCCAGCACCGTGGGTCTGCCGCCCACCTCACAAATGCCGCCCACCCCGGGCTCGGCCGGTTCCCGTGACTCCTCCGGTAACGGCGCCCGCACGCCCTCACACACGCCCGAGCCGCACCAGAGTCAGCAGTCCTGGAGCTTCGAGGAGCAGTTCAAACAGGTGAGTTGTTCTCTTATACTAGGTGAGTCCGCCTCCTATGTTACGTGAGCTTCTATATCAGGTGACTTACATTATTCCCGGTGAGTCACGACCATACACCTGAGTAGCACCAGGGTCACCAGCTCTGCAACCTCGAGGACCAGTTTAAATGGAGGGGTGCGCACCCCGACACACAGTGGCGCCCACCTTGACACATGGGGGTGCCCACTCCGGCACACGGGGATATCATCGCTAGCGAACCACGAAAATTTGGGCGGTGCAGGTGAGCAATAGGGGTAATTATGTGATACATTACTCAGAGAGCTGACACTTATACGCCTGTCCGCACCTGACCACAGACATTCTGTTGCCTTCATGGTCACCTTCACCTCCTCCTCCAGTACTCTACCTACCACTCCTTTCTACTCGTACGACGATTCGACCTCTACTCTTCTTTCTTATTTCTCTCGTACGCAACTTTAACCCTTATTTTCTACTTTGATGTTATTAAACATTTAGTTGGTTCTCTCCATGATATACATTTGCCGCACCGCCAAGACTTTGGTCTTTTTCAAGTCTGCTGCACGAACCATAATGTTAGGTAAATGTACACAGATACAAGTAATGTGACATTTTATTGACAACAATAATTCTGCCTTTATTATGAACCACACTCACCCTAACTCCAGTCTTCTTGTCTCTCCGTATCCCTCCTTCGCTACCCTGCTATTTCACTCGGAAAGAACAAAAAGAACAATACCGTGACTGGAACAATACACAAATAACCAGAGAAGGTTACGACGATATTTCGGTCCGACTTGGACCCTTTACAAAGTCACAGTGTGACTTTGTAAAGGGTCGGACCGAAACGTCGTGGTAAGGTTCTTTCCTATGTGCGGGTTATACCTGGAGTATACCTGGAGAGGGTTTCGGGGGTCGACACCCCCGCAGCCCGGCCTGTGACCAGGCCTCATGTTGGATCAGGGCCTGATCAACCAGGCTGTTACTGTTGGCCTCACGCAACCCGCAATCACAGCCCGACTGGTCAGGTGTACTATTTCACTCATTCCTATTTTATCCCTCTTTCGCTTGCCCACTCTTTCTCCCACTCAATCTTTTCTTGTATCGTATTTTCGCTATCTTACTCATTCTCCTCCTCCCATACCTTGCTCCTTTCCCCTCCCTCCCTTGCTCATTAGCCTCTCCCCTCATCTCACTCTCCTCCTGCTCTCTTCTACTAACACTCAGCATCCCTCGCCAGCTTCAGAGACCTGAAAATGACACTGCCTGCGATCACACCTGCAAGATCCGGCACACTTTCAATAATTCGACCACCTTAGTTGTTTCCACGCGTCCATAATTACATGAGAGAGAGAGAGAGAGAGAGAGAGAGAGAGAGAGAGAGAGAGAGAGAGAGAGAGAGAGAGAGACTCCAATAGCTTGCAGTACTGCGAGACGTGCACGAAGAGAGCTGGCCACTAACCCAAGGTCGAAGCTCTTTGGCCCTGAGATTAACGCTTCGTCCTGGAGTGGCTGTCAGCACTCGTTCTGACGTGTGTGTTTGTGTGTGTGTATGTATGTATGTATGTACTCACCTAATTGTGGTTGCAGGGGTCGAGACTCAGCTCCTGGCCGTGTGTGTGTGTGTGTGCTCACCTAATTGTGATTGCAGGGGGTCAAGTCATAGCTCCTGGCCCCTCCTCTTCACTGGTCACTACTAGGTTCACTCTCCCAGCCCCAAGAGCTTTATCATATTAATATATGTGTATGTGTGTGTGTGTGTGTGTGTGTGTGTGTGTGTGTGTGTGTGTGTGTGTGTGTGTATGTGTGTGTGTGTGTGTATGTGTGTGTGTGTGTGTGTGTGTGTGTGTGTGTTTAGTTACAGTTGGTGCGGGAGAGGCAAGAGTAAACGTGGTGGTAAGAGACAATCAGTGTTATGCCATACACACACTAACGTAGATGTTATTCAAAAGCTACGTCAGACATTCCAGGATGATGTTGAAATATGGTATAAAATACCGGCAAGTTAATGATTAAGAGACATGTGCAATAGTTGGGTATCTTTATTGATGAAACGTTTCGCCTACACAGTGGGCTTCTTCAGTCAGATACAGAGGAATTAGGTGTAGTAGTGAAATGAAGATGATGTAATCAGTCCATGAGCCAAAGTTGATGGCAAAACTTTTCAACAATAAAGATACCTAACTGATGAACATGTGTCTTAATCATCATTCAAGGATGAATCGGCCTTAGACTTAGACATGCTGGGTTCAGGCTTGGAGATGCTGAGATCGGGCTGTTAAGATGTTGGGCTGGGACCTGAAGATGCTGGTCTCGCCTCGCCATCTCATTCCGACAATTATAGGGAAAATGCGGCGTTGTGATCTGAGGCTTGCAGATGGCCGGGGAGAACTAGCCGTTGCTCCCGGGTGATGTAAGGGAGAAGGTGGAATGTCCGACACAGCGGGTTGTGCCCTTAGTAGTTTTCACGTCGATTATGATTGGTTTACGAGCGGATGTTTGCGACAGCGCCGTGTTACAATGGTCCTTGTGAGTGGAGCGTTTTGGGTTGGTGTTGGAGGGAGGGTCCCGGGTGTTATACGCCCATGTTGCCCTTCTGTGTTAGAGTCGTGATATGCTAATGAAGCAGCAACGTGTGTCAATCAAGAGTTGCAGCAGCAGCAGCGGCGGCTTGGGGCGGTAACAGCACACTGACTCCGTGTCGGCTTACCGCATATTTTTCAAACAGCACATTTTAAGTGCAGCAGAAACAGCAGTAGGTTAGGGCGGTAACAGAGCAGTGTTAGTGCACCAACGACAACAATTCACCCAAATCCACCGTCAAGGATGCGACTCACATCACTCAGTTAACATCTGGATACCTATTTACCGCTGGGTGATCAGGGGCAGCAGGTGTAAAGAAACAATGTCCAAAGTCCCCATCCGCCCCAGAGTCGCAACCGGCCCTTGGGTTGTGAGCCGAAGGCACCATCTACGATCTAGGTGCAGCAGCAGCAGCAGTGACAACTTAGGGATGAGTAAGCAGACACAAAAGCTCCATGGAGATGAACTCTTCTCTAGGCTGAGGGACTGACCACCTCAAACACTATTCCTCCAAGGTTGAAGGACTGATTATATCTTTATTTCACTACTACACCTGAATCTGTTTCTGACTGAAGTAGCCTACTGTGTAGGCGAGACATTTCAATAATAACGATACTCAAGTGTTGCACATGTGTCGTAATCATCTCCAAGTGAGGAAGGTAACAACACATTCTTGATGCCATAGCAGGAGGTTGTTCCCTAGCTCCGTGGTTGTTGACTAACTTATCTGTTATTAATAGGATGATTATAACTGTTATAACCAAGTCACCGGACATGGCCTGGGTATTTCCAGGTCAGAAATGCTGAACCTGGCCAAGGCATCTCCAGTCCCCTGTTAAAGTCCCAGGAGATGGCTGGACCTAGGTGGGCCACTTTCCTGGCCAGCAAAGGCCCAGGAGATCGCTGGACCTGGTTGGACCTGGATGGGCCACCTTGCAGGTGGATAAAGAGGCTAGAGGTTAGTGACTTGTGGCCTCTCACCGACCACAAGATTACCAACTGCACCCGTGATACGTTATTGTGCATTGTTGCTCCCTCCGGCGCCATGTTGGCAACCACCAGGTGTCATAGAAAATGGGCAAGTGAGACGCTAAACAGCCGCTGCCGCCCCGCCATCATTGCTTGTTCGTGTTTGACAGAGAGTTCCTGTCTCTTTTTTTACGAGATATTATTTACGATGCGTTATCGTAGGTTTTTGTTCGGTAATAACTACCTGTGCGAGGTGCTTGATTTCTGACTGGAGCAAACTTAGACATCATTTAGTGTTTCACTGTTGGGGAGGCCTGCCAGCTCCTGCCTCCAGCTATCCGTCACTCTTTATCTAGCGTTTAAATTATATATATATATATATATATATATATATATATATATATATATATATATATATATATATATATATATATATATATATATATTAGGATGTAGATTGCATGTTTAGAAATTTATATCTGGTATCCTTCTATTCCTTGCCTTTACCTTCTCTTCTCTGTCTACCTTTATCTTCATCTCATTCTATCATTTACTATTTCACGTAAATACTTACATTTGCTTTAGAGTCGCTGACCTGAAGCCGAAATTATGTTCACTTGGCTTTTCACTTTGCATATCCTTCCTCTCTTACCTCTATCTTTCTTTTATTTAGCCTTTATTTTTTGGGGGCCTAGCTTCACTCTCTACCCCTATTTCTCTTCATTTTCGTCTATTCTCCCATCTTCTCTCCTTTCCACATCCTCATCATCTATATTCTCTTCAACCTATCCTTTTGTCTCTTATCTATTGAATCCGTCTCATCACTTCTCTATCAGTCCTCTCACTACGTCTATCCACTCCCTCTCCTTTCTTTAATCAACCCCCTATCACCTCTTCTACCCACTCTCACTTCTCGCCACTATCTCTCGTCTCTTCTCGCCACCCTCTCTCGTCTCTTCTCGCCACCCTCTCTCGTCTCTTGTGTCCTATTTCCTCTTGCACTCCTCAACGCAGTCTGTCTCTTTTTACCATTCTTCCTCAAGAGATTCATTAATTGTCTCTTCTTTCATCAAGGGATTTATTTACCGTCTCTTTCTTCCCCAAAAGATGTATTTAGTGTCACCTCCCTCAAGAGATGTGTTCAGTGTCTCATCTTCCCTCAAGAGGTGTGTTCAATGTCTCATCTTCCCTCAAGAGGTGTGTTCAGTGTCTCATCTTCCCTCAAGAGGTGTGTTCAATGTCTCATCTTCCCTCAAGAGGTGTGTTCAGTGTCTCATCTTCCCTCAAGAGGTGTTCAGTGTCTCATCTTCCTCAAGGTGTGTTCAGTGTCTCATCTTCCCTCAAGAGGTGTGTTCAGTGTCTCATCTTCCCTCAAGAGGTGTGTTCAGTGTCTCATCTACCCTCAAGAGGTGTGTTCAGTGTCTCATCTACCCTCAAGAGGTGTGTTCAGTGTCTCATCTTCCCTCAAGAGGTGTGTTCAGTGTCTCATCTACCCTCAAGAGGTGTGTTCAGTGTCTCATCTTCCCTCAAGAGGTGTGTTCACTCTCCCTCTACGCCTGTAATTGCCCTCCTAAGCGCCACCCAAGCATTATTTGCTATTGGAAAGTTCAACAATAAGCAATATCATTTATATGCTAATAACGCAGCAGTTGTGGTGTTGGTGCACACGGGTCGTGAGGTTAACTACCGCTCGCTTGTGTATCGTCGTCAAGGCAATGACTCGATTCGTAATGCTTTTCATAAACGACCTGCATGGGGTGACACCGACTCTTGGAAGATAATAACCAACAGTTATGTTTAGATTACTATACTTATTGATCAGGCCTTCCCGGGAGAATATATGACAGGGCTGCGACCTCCTGTTGTCAGCTACCCTGGTAAAAGCTGTGACCTGTTGTTGTCAGCTACCCTGTTAAAGGCTGTGACCTGTTGTTAGCTACCCTGTTAAAGGCTGTGACCTGTTGTTAGCTACCCTGTTAAAGGCTGTGACCTGTTGTTGTCAGCTACCCTGTTAAAGGCTGTGACCTGTTGTTGTCTGCGACCCTGTTAAAGGCTGTGACCTGTTGTCAGCTACCCTGTTAAAGGCTGTGACCTGTTGTTGTCAGCTACCCTGTTAAAGGCTGTGACCTGTTGTTGTCAGCTACCCTGTTAAAGGCTGTGACCTGTTGTTGTCAGCTACCCTGTTAAAAGCTGTGACCTGTTGTTGTCTGCTACCCTGTTAAAGGCTGTGACCTGTTGTTGTCTGCTACCCTGTTAAAGGCTGTGACCTGTTGTCTGCTACCCTGTTAAAGACTGTGACCTGTTGTTGTCAGCTACCCTGTTAAAGGCTGTGACCTGTTGTTGTCAGCTACCCTGTTAAAGGCTGTGACCTGTTGTTGTCAGCTACCCTGTTAAAGGCTATGACCTGTTGTTGTCTGCTACCCTGTTAAAGGCTGTGACCTGATGTTGTCAGCTACACTGTTAAAGGCTGTGACCTGTTGTCATTCTTCCGCGTTAAAGGCCATACTTTAAGGCTGTGACCTGTTTAAGTTTCCCTTTATTCGACATTTCACAGTTGAATGCTCTTTCTGACATTTTTTAGCTAAAATATGTAAATTATCACAGTTTAATTGAAACTACGGCAACAACTGCATTTTATGGGCTGTGACCTGCTGTTGTTTAGGCCTCCCCATCCAGGGCCGTAACTTGGACACGGCTGACCAACTTGTAAATTTACAGAGATCGCATTATCATGAGGCATCCAACAAGGGAAAATAATTTAAAATGAAGAATGCTTGACTATAGATAAAGTAAATCAATGGTTAATATCTTACTGATATCTTTCAATTTGGTAATTTCGTGGATACTTATTGACCACACTCGCCACAATCCCTCTAATTAATGATAAAGATTTCATTGGAATTATTAAAAGGAGAGTTAATAAACCAGGATATCCCAAGAAAGCCAAACATTACACAAATATTGTTCCGGCCACGGTATTGTGCTTTTCATTCGTTGAAAGCAAAGTATTGTGACTTATTTCCTTTGGGGTCCTCAGGTCCTTCTCCAGGATTCCATCCACAAGTCACGTATCTCCTAAGTATCATTTCGGTTGTGAATCGAATTCTCCACTGCTGACCTACGTTAATTTCAGGCTTAAGGGACTGACCACCACCTACCAAAGGTAACGGAGGCTCTTCTGTCTTCAGCGTTGTATTCGACTGAAGAGACCTGTTATCCAGGCAAAACATTTCGGCAATAAAGATACCCAAATGTTGGGCATGTGTCTTATTCATCTACTGACCCAGACTCAGCAGGTCCTTGAGTTAATGTCAAGTTAAATAAGCTATGACACGGGTGAGTACTTCTCAACGTTGATCACATCTTCAGCTGGGGTCTCCCGTTTGTTTATATCTCTCAAGATGAACAAAAAGGCACAGTACCGTAACTCGAACTATAAAAAGCCCATCTTCATGTAGGCTGAAATACCTGTACAGGACTAGTTGAGAACCTGACAGCGAAGAGCTCAGCCAGTCCTGCACAGCAATTTCAACCTACCAAAAGATATAAAGATGTAGAAGTCATCAAGAGAAACCTGGACAAGTTTCTACAGGGAGTGCTGTATCAGCTAGGTTATGATTGTTATGTTGGACTGCAGATCGCGTGCACCAACGGTCTGGTTGATCAGACGACCACGATGGAAGTGTGATCTCAGGCCGATGGCGAGAGTAGAGATCTGGAAACCTGTGGCAGGCATCGTTCTGCGGCAAAGGCTGCTCCAGCAGTACCTTTTACAACACTTCGTAACAGGAGCCATACCTGTGACCGGTTTCGCGGGTTCCATACTCGCAGCCCGAGGACATACTTCCTTCTTGAATGCATGGTCAACTAAGTTGTTGGTGCTAGTAGCCCTCTGGCCCGCTTAGCCATCATAATTTATTTACAAAAGACGTTAAGTGGGCAAATAGACTAATGACTTGAAAATGATGATGGATGACTCGTGTTAAATTCTCAGACTAAACAACTGTAGCAACAATGATTAGAGGTAATCATTACAGGTAATCATTATAAATAATTGCTCCCAGTAATTAATTATACAAATTGCAGGAACAAGTAATTCCCTGCTTGACTAATTGCTTCAGGAAACAATTAAACAATATAACTCTCAGTTTGCGGATCATTAATATATATGAATGATGCAATAATCGCGAACAAGCGATACAAAATGCAAAATAAACACAGGGGGAGTTGAATGATAGCTCTAGGTCTTTCGTGTTACAGTCAACACATCAGATGGGAATGTTGCAGAAATGAGTAGGAAGTCCAAGGAGATTCGTTCGGGGGAACGTTTATGCTCGAGAAAAAACGTTCCCCTGAACGAAATTGAAAGAAAATGTCGAAAATTCTAAGCCATTAGTAACTCTGTTTATGTTGATATCGTTTTGGTAAACCTTTAAACCTTGAAATATTGAAATGTTTGTTTAAAACAAACAAGACAAACATTACGGAGATTAATTACGATGATTTTAAAAAAATATTTTTTTTTTACCCAAAATGGAATCTAGCAAAACCTAATCAGGTCCTGGGGTCATAACCCTAGTATCAAATTCTGGGGTTAAAAATCTAGAATCAGGTCCTGGGGTCACAACCCTAGTATCAGATCCTGGGGTTAAAAATCTAGAATCAGGTCCTGGTCACAACTAGTATCACTGTTAAATCTAGAATCGGTCCTGGGGTCAACTATACAGATCTGGTTAAATCTAGAATCAGGTTCCGAGGTCAGCAGCTGGTGGTGTCAGGTCAGCGGGTAAGGTTGTTATCAAAGCAATATTCACCACCACCACCAACAACTTTGGTCAATTTATTGGCAACGACCGCTGGGGCGAGGGACAAAGGCGCTAATGTCTCGAACTGTGATAACACCAGCTCTGATGGATAGCCAGTGGGGCCCCAAGTGGCCATGGTGTTAGGTGGCCCCGTGTTGTGATGGTGTGGCCCTCGAGTGGCCAGCGTGGTGTGGCCTACCAGAGTTCTACACTGCCAGTTGATGTCTCAGTAGAAAGTGTAGACGAGAGATTTCCATACATTTGTAACTTTGGTTTATATCGTGATGTGCTTAGATTGTATCAATTTTACGGACGAAAAATACCTTCAGAGAGAGAGAGAGGTGTACTCACCTAGTTGTGATTGCAGGGGTCGATTCACAGCTCCTGTCCCCGCGTCTTCACTGGTCGCTACTAGGTCCACTCTCTCCCTTCCCCATGAGCTTTATTGAACCTCTTCGGTGTGTGTGTGTGTGTGTGTGTGTGTGTGTGTGTAAGACAGGGAGAGAGATGCACATTATAACTACTTTATTCTAGTTATTATTTTCAGCCTACAGTTACACCTGGGTCTGATTAGTACCTGAGGTATTTAAACAAACTGTGAAAAAGGTTAGACAAATTTATTGGCTAATTTTGAGAAGGATTTGCCTTACATGGGCCAGTAGATCTGCTGCAGTGTCCCTCCATTCTTATCTATTTATACTTAACTTTCTATCTTGCAGGTGAGTTGTGTCTCAGTGACACGCTGGTGACGTCACCCAGGGACGAGCCTTACAGGTGTAAATCAGTGACGTCACACTGACGTCACCAACACCTGTGACACCCGAAGGATCAGATTAAGTAGCCAAGCTTTTATTTACCCGCTCAAGTTTAAGCTTTTTTACAGTAATATTTATAAGGTGAATTATGTGTATTTATCTTAGGATAACCCAGTGAAGCTCAGCAATGTAACTGGCGATCAAGCCTGCACTACTGCTGTCAACGCTGCTCTCTACCCCTTCTCTGGCTGTCAACGCTGCTCTCTACCCCTTCTCTGGCTGTCAACGCTGCTCTCTACCCCTTCTCTGGCTGTCAACGCTGCTCTCTACCCCTTCTCTGGCTGTCAATTCTGCTCTCTATCCCTTCTTTGGCTGTCAATTCTGCTCTCTATCCCTTCCCTGGCTGTCAATTCTGCTCTCTATCCCTTCCCTGGCTGTCAATTCTGCTCTCTACCCCTTCTCTGGCTGTCAATTCTGCTCTCTATCCCTTCTTTGGCTGTCAATTCTGCTCTCTATCCCTTCCCTGGCTGTCAATTCTGCTCTCTATCCCTTCCCTGGCTGTCAATTCTGCTCTCTATCCCTTCCCTGGCTGTCAATTCTGCTCTCTATCCCTTCCCTGGCTGTCAATTCTGCTCTCTATCCCTTCTCTGGCTGTCAATTCTGCTCTCTATCCCTTCCCTGGTTGTCAATGCTGTTCTCTATCCCTTCCCTGGCTGTCAACGCTGCCCCAGCCCTTCTGGCTGTCAAAGCTACTCGCCCTCTTGGCTGTCAACGTTGCCCCAGCCCTCTTGGCTGTCAACGCTGCTCACCCTCCTGGCTGTCAACGCTGCACTCCGCCATTTTTATAGCAGATAGATTGCGTCATATCAAATCATTGGCCCCGCCCAGCGCCCTGAGTTGCTCTCTGATTGGTCCGAGGCTTTTGATTGTCCTGGGATGAGTGTGTCGCTGATTGGTGGAGGCGGCGTGATTGTCTGCGATCACAAGGGCGTGATTGGTGGAGGCTGTGTGATTGTTCACTTGCACGGGAACGTGATTGGTGAAGATTGTGTGGTCGTCTACCAATCATAGGTAGGTGATTGGTTAAGACTGTGATTCTCCACCAATCACGGTCAGGTGATTTGTAAAGACTGTGATTGCCCTCCAATCACAGGCAGGTGATTGGTGAGACTATGATTGCCCTCCAATCACGAGAACGTGATTGGAGAAGATTGTGGATCGTCCACTAATCACGGCAGGTGATTGTCCTCCAATCACATGAGTGGTGCAGACTCGACCCTCCGTCTGTGTGTACGTTCAACACCAGCAGTGGTGCAGACTCGACCCTCCGTCTGTGTGTACGTTCAACACCAGCAGTGGTGCAGACTCGACCCTCCGTTGGTTTATTTTGAGAGAAAGAAGCTACTTCGTTGCCCTCACTTGGTCTACTATAAGGTACAAACAAAACACATCTATCCCCAGCTCAAAGATCTATCTCAGTTTGCCATCCCACCTGCATTCCCTCCCTGCCAGCCACCATCCACAGTGGTGATGGTTGCCTGGCTCGGTAAGTGTCTCCTCACGAGGGTGTTAGTCACTGTCACGACCTGCTGGGTGCCTGATATCTGTGGCTATCAGTCACTGGTGTACCAGTGTTGGCTATCAGTCACTGGTGTACCAGTGTTGGTTATCAGTTGCTGGAGTACCAGTGTTGGGTGGCAATTAAAAACTCGTTCTATCTCTCTCTATCACACACACACACACACAGACACACACACACACACACACACACACACAAGGAATATTTCAAAAGAATAAAAAGGCACAATACCGTGACTTGAACAATATTTACCGCCTCCTGTGGTGCTACCACGCACCAGGTGACATCACAACGTGACAGGTATACCCAGGTGACATCACAACGCGACAGGTGTACACAGGTGACATCACAACGCGACAGATGTACACAGTTGACATCACAACGCGACAGATGTACACAGTTGACATCACAACGCGACAGGTGTACACAGGTGACATCACAACGCGACAGGTGTACACAGGTGACATCACAACGCGACAGGTGTACACAGGTGACATCACAACGCGACAGGTGTACACAGGTGACATCACAACATCAGGTGCCGAGGGAAGTTAAAACTCGCTTGTTTACTGTTTTTATAAATCTTACTGTCCCGCTGCCAAGTGACCCCCCTTCTTCCCCCCCCCTCCGGATACGACACCCTCCTCAACCCCTGCCGTTCTGCAAATATTGCCACCTGTTCAACCACCTGTTTTCCATCTCATAACAGCTGTTCCGCCACACCTGTTCCCCACCACTCATCAAAACTGTTCCACGATTTCACGTACTCACCTGTACTGACAGTGACTGGGCTTCACCCCTTGGACCCAGGCAAGAACTGTTTGCGTGTGTGTGTACTCACCTAATTGTACTCACCTAATTGTGGTTGCAGGGTTCGAGACTCAGCTCCTGGCCCCGCCTCTTCGCTGTCCGCTACTGGGTCTCTGCTCTCCCTACTCCATGAGCTTTATCATACCTTGTCTTAAATCTATGTATGGTTCCTGCCTCCACTATATCTTTCTCTAGACTATTCCACTTCCTGACTACTCTGTGGCTGAAGAAATGCTTCCTAACATCCCTTTGACTCATCTGAGTCTTCAGCTTCCAGTTGTGTCCCCTTGTTTCTGTGTTCCCTCTCTGGAACATCCTGTCACTGTCTACCTTGTCGATTCCCCGCAGTATTTTGTATGTCGTTATCATGTCTCCTCTGACCCTTCTTTCCTCCAGTGTTGTTAGTCCTATTTCCCTCAACCTTGTGTGTGTGTGTGTGTGTGTTTTTTTTTTGGTTTCCGTCTATACTCTGCCGCTTTGGTTGCACTTAATGGTATAAGTAAGTCTTAACGTTTTGAACCTCACCATTCCCCATCATTCCTCACCATTCTTCACCATTCCCCATCATTCCTGATCATTTTCACCATTCCTCACTGCCTCCACTACTTCCTCATTCAGATCCTTACACTTCCCTACCACCCTCAAATACTTACTAACGTCCCTGTGGTTATGTACGTCCCCTGATCTTTATATTTCAAGCAGACTATCCCTATCCGCCCTATCAATTCCTCTGATTATTTTCTACATTGTAATCATGTCTCTCCTGGACTCTATTCATTCCAAGGCCGCTACGTTTAAACTGCGGATAACTAACTTCATCTGCTTTTTGTTCATATGTTTATAAAGCTGTAAACTATTTTAGTCTGCAAAATGTCGCTTTCAAGGTGAAAAGATGTTGTTCCTCAAGGCACAGTATTCTATCCTTGTCATTCTCGCCTATATATAGTGGCTTCCTCACTCTCTTCTCTTAGTGTGACTTGGTAAGTGGTCTAAGTCGGACCGAAACGTCGTCGAAAGATTCTCTCTCCGTGTGGATTATTTGTCTACTGTCTCATTCGTTATTAGTCACATATCTGACATAAACATTGACATCTCATAGTGCTGTTGCATTCATTATAAACAATTCCCAAGTTTGTATTAGTGGAACAGAGACAAAACTCTAACAGCGGATTTGAATATCTTCCAATGGGTTATTGAATACAATGATATTCAACGAAAGATACATTTCAACTAGTGCACTATGGTAAATTTGAAGAAATATACTAGATTACAAAATGCAATCAAAGCACCCAGTGAAACGGAGGATCGAAAAGGAACTAGGGCTAACTATTTCCGGAGCTCTTACGATCAAGAATTATAAATATGCTTTACTAGTACAACCGTATTGACAATGACAGGCTTGATAACAGATTGCTCAAAAACATCCTTGACCAACCAGGCGTTGGTACCTATTTCTGAAGTGTTGCAAGCATCAACATCCTGACTGACCAAGTCATTGACCAGGAGGCCCGGTCAGAGCTTGGCCCGCGGGGGCAATGATCTCCGGATTCGTCAACAAGTAGGTAGGTAGGTAGGTAGGTAGATATAAGTATGTACATAATGACCTCTAAAGCTTACACACTAATGACCACCCTTGCTGCTCGAGTTCCCCCTATCTCCCTCCCTCCCTCCTCAACGCCCCCTCCCTCCTAACCGCCCCCTCTCCTAATCCGCAACCCGGTACTGATAAAGTTATTTTCTCACATTTATGGGGTCGTATTCCTGGTAGCGTTTCCGGCCTCTTGCAATTTATTTGGGGGTGGGGGGAGGGAAGGAGGCGGTCGGTGGTGGTGGAAGGAAAGAAGGCAGGAGTCAAAACATTGGATCAGAGCCACATAAGGAAAATGACTGAGGAGTGAAAAGAATGAAGGACAAGTAATATTAGCGGTAAACGACAGCAAAGCAAGAAAGGTACTAAACAGAAAACACAAGAAGGCATTCATAAACAAGAGATGTTGCCAGGCAACATGGAAGCCAAAATACATCATCCTACACTAGCAGACATATATATAATAATGGATGAAGTCATGAATATACTTAAGGAGGTGAACGCAGCATAAGCCATGGGATCTAATAACATCCCCCGGGGTACTGACTGAAGGAGCACAACTACTGGGTGAACCCACAACAAGAGAGAGAAAAACTACAGGATAACACAATACACAAATAACTCGCACACAGAACAGAGCTGCTTATGACGACGTTTCGGTCCGACTTGGACCATTAACAAGTCACACTAACACATGAAGGTGAGGGATAACTAAATAAATGGCTATGTAGCCCCTTCATTTATGAAGAGGGACAGATACAAGGCACCAAGCTACATTAAACCTTAGAGTACCCGACAGCCAGAAGACAGAATAACAGTACTAGAGGAAGTGTCAGGAACCTAGTACTGAAGGATCAGTACTAGGTTCACTACAGTTCCTGGTACTTGTGAATGACCTGCTACAAGACATTAGGTCCTGTTTGCATCTGTAAACAAAGTAAAAACTATTGAAATACAGAGACGACTTCTAGAGACTTAGGTTTCAGATGTGGTTAAGGAAATCGCTGCCGAAGATCAATAAAAATAAGTGCAAGGAGACGAATGTAGGGAGAGTGAAGACAGAAGAGTGAATACAGACTGAGATGAGAGAGATTCAGGAATCACCAAGTCCGGTCCATATGAATCAACCCTTGTAAATACAACTAGGTGCACACACACACACATACACACCCCAGTGCGCCTGTTCCTAAAATATCAATAAAAGCCTCATTATGTTTTATACGTAGCAATTAAGATATCACAGTTACGAGCGCTGACCCAACCTTCCCTGGTACAAGTCATTACATGCCGGTGACACGGTACAATTGCTGTGTGCGCATAATGACGACACGACCACACACGCATGAGGACAATAGCGGCGACCTTGGCCATGTGGGAAGCACTGCCTGTACAACTGCACGGGTCACAGGTCACTGCTGACTCCCACCTTGGTGGCGTATGTGTGTGCGCGTATGCACTGAAAGAGGGGTCGAGTTTCAGCTCCTGGCCTCGTCCTTTTAGTTTTGGTTTAATGCGAAATTTTGACGTCTCTGACAATTTTCCATTCAAAATGTAATTTAGAGAGGGAACTGGACTAACAAGCATTATAATTCATTTTTCTCTACAAATGTTTACCTCATTACTGATTTCTGGTTTCTTGGACATTATTATCCTTGAAATTGTGTAATGAATTTGCCTCTACTCCTTCCACGTCATTACTACACTGAGGCTAAAGAATCACTTCCTAGCGTCAATGTGGCTTATCCAGGTCCCTGATTCCCGCCTATCACACAGTATCACTCTTTACCCCATGAATTTCCCTTAGAATTTCGTGCATCATGATCATGTGCCTCCTGACTTTCACCCAGGTTCACCAGGTTCACCCAGGTTCACCCAGGTTCAGTTTTTTTTTTTCAATCTATTCTCAATATTCAGTCCTCTTAGTTCCTAGACAAGTCTTGTTGCAAATCATAGCAATATACTTAATTTCTACACGTGCTTGATTAGGCAGGGGTTCCACGTTGGGGCAGTGAACTTATTAGTGTCCCGTAGCTCGGTTGGTAGCTCACTCAACTCACATATCTAGTGTCCGTGGTTCGATCCCCGGTACGGGTGAAAACATTTGGCGTGTTTCCTTAAAACACCTGCTGTCCCTATTCACCTAGCACTAAGTAGGTACCTAGGTATTAGCCGACTGGTGTGGGTCGCATCCTGAGGGACAAGATTAACCTAAATTGCCTGAAACGCTCTGCATAACCATGTCACTGATGTGAGCTATGGTCTGTTTAAGTTGTATCATGTACTTGCAGAAATAATAAATTATTATTATTATTATTATTATTATTATTATTATTATTATTATGCCCATGATGTATGTCTCATAGAGAATGCCGAAGGATTCTTTGTTCAGTTGTGTTGTGGGGTTGCTAGTTGATGTACATCTCTGGCGCATTTGTGTTGTGGGGTTGCTAGTTGATGTACATCTCTGGCGAGTTTTAGTGTGATAACTTCTCAGGTATTTTCTTTCACTGATATTTGCAGCTTTTTATTTCCTGAACTGTAATTCATCTCCGGTCCTCGGTTTTCGTTCCAATTTTACACGACATTACATTTGTTCGGGCTGATCTCCAGGGATATTAAGAAGTACTTGTTTAACTTCGTTATGTGGAATCATCGTGCCTGTGGTCAGGTCTCAGGTCAGGCTTCCTGGTTGACTATCTGGCCCATCAGGCAACTCAATGTACAATTCCAAGTGTAGATATAAACTCCAAGATGAGATGTAAATGATTTAGAAAAACTGACAAGTTGAAGAATGGGACACTTGTGCAACATTTGGGAATCTTCAATAAAGAGTCCCAAATGTTGCACAAGTGTGCCATTCTTCAAGCTGCAAGAGGCCAGAAACTGCCTACGGGTGTGCATAAGTGGAGTGACCTAGGCGAGGAGGTTAAGGAAACAAACTCCATACATGGAACCAAGTAGGGTGGTCGAGTGAAGGTTAAGAGGCGAGGGCAGGAGCTTGAGCTCGACCCCCGCAGGCACTGCTAGATAAGTACACGCACACAACACATTTATGACCTATTCTTAATATCCCACGAAGAGTTACCTCGCTACAAATTAAGTCATTATTGTCTCCGCATCTCCGGCTCCTCCCTCTCTCTCTCTCTCTCTCTCTCTCTCTCTCTCTCTCTCTCTGGCCTCGGGGTTGTGCTAATTCACTCCCATACTGACCACATACAACTGATTGAACCTTATTAGCAAAATAATACAACCAGTTATACTTAACCTGAGTGTTCCGGGGGTCAACGCCCCCGCGGCCCAGTCCTTGACCAGGCCTCCCGGTGGATCAAGACCTGATCAACCAGGCTGTTACTGCTGGCCGCATGTAGTCAAATGTCCAGTTCCCTCTTGAAGGCAGCCAAGGATCTACTGGTAATTTCCCTAATGCCTGGTGGGAGGTTACTTTACTGAACTATGACAACTAGTTGCACTTAATGGGTTACTATGATAACTACTTGCACTTAATGGGTTACTATGACAACTAGTTGCACTTAATGGGTTACATACGGTACTCGTTTGTACTTTATCGACGACATCTGACAACCGGTTGTACTCATGACACCACCACATTTGTGCATTAAGCTATAGCAACCGACAAGACTTTACCTGAGGTATGGTGCCATAAGGTACGGCAGCACTTGAACGGTGGCAACTATCTCATAGGAAGATGCTATAGCTATGGTAACCCTCTATGGAAGGTGACATAAATATAGTGACTTCTCACACTTGCAAGATGGTATGGCAAGGTGCCATGCAACGTATTCGCAAGATGAGGAATTAGACGAGCAACACGACCGTGTCTCTCAAGCCGGTCTCACACTAGAGGTAAGGCTGGTAAGGGCTCCTCCTCCATTTTACCTGACTGCTCAGAGAGAGAGCACGCCTGGCTCTAAGATATCGGAGACACCTTTCTCAAAGGGTCACAGTGATATAATAAATAAAAAAGAAAGGAAGATGCGTATCACCGGCATAATATACCGGGAAACCATGTGAATTAAGACCCCCCCATAGAGTTCCTGGAATATATCCTTCCTAATTCTAAGACTAGACCGTGGAGGCGATGATCCCAGTAACCATTAACACACGTCCGTGGTTCGATCCCCGGCACGGTGGGAACGGTAGATATGATTCCCTAAACCTGCTGCCCCTCTTCACCAAGCAGTAAATAGGTACCTGGTGTTACTCGACTGTAATGGGTGGCATCGAAGGGAGTGGTAACATACCTTAGGGCTGAGCTCTGAAATAACCTGAGGTAGGAGAACAGCTCTTAGTCTGTAAAAAATGTGTAAACCAAAAAAAGGTTGAACTTATTACCCTGTGACAATTGCTATATTACACCCAGGGAGCGGCAGGAGCCGCCACTTTGGCCGGGATTATCAAATATAATTAAAGCCAAGCCAGGGCAACAAAGTGGCAGGAAATGGTGATTGGTAATGATATATAATGGTCGACAATGGCATTTTTATAGTTGATTGTGTTGGCGTTATTCTGGCGAGTGGTGGCTCACAGACCGATCAGCCGGCCGACAACTGTCGGCGAGCCGACAGCCCGACCGACCAACAGCTCGACCACATCTTCAACCACTAGCAAAAATCGTAATTGCTCCCCTGCCCCTCCTTCTTTGTTCTATCTTCTGACTTACTGCCAGCGGAAAGCCTCGATCATATGACCAGAAGTTGCAGTATGACCATCGTCAAACTAAGACCCGTGTCGGGAAACACTTGTCCTCTTTCCTCGCCAATAAAACGACACCATTATCTTGATCGTTGCGATCTTAATACTTTTCCTTTCTTAGCGCGTTCCTAATTAACTTTTCCTTCTACTTAGTGAGTTAAGTAACTTTCTTTTCTACTTATCAAGATGATAATTACTGTTTGTTACTTACATTTTATTTAATTACATTTCTCTGTAGTTAGTCTATTCTTGGTTAGCTTCCCTGCCCACTAAGTGTATTTTTAATTGCATCTGCCGGGAGGTCCAGTGTGAGACCGGGCTGCAGGGGCGATGATCCAGGAATCATAGACAAACAGCAACTTAAAATGTATTATATTAACAGTAATATAATCGATACATGTTAAATATTTAAGCATATACTTGGTCACAAATCTAGTAAGTTGTCATATACAGGAGGGACTCGCTTATACAGCAGGTTAGGTTCCAGGCTACTGCTGTAAAGCATAAACCGCTGTAAAGTGGTTTTTTTTTTCACTTTCAAGTGCAAATAAAAGCCTAATAACATGTTTACACTATCATATTGAGTAATTGATATAGGCCTAAAAATGCATATACAGTACACACATTACTTAAAATATTTTCGTGCTTAGCTTATAGTGAATGGGGAATATATTTATTGTAGGAAGTCTGAATAAATGAAGAATGTTGTATTAGCGAAACGCTGTAAAGCGGGGCCGCCTGTACGCAAATTGACGCATGTTACTATTTGGTTAATTGGGACTGAAACTTATCGACTACACGAAGGGTCATTAAGACTGCATATAACCCGTTTTCCACCAGTTAAGAATACCTTAACTCCTAAAATAGTATCCAAACTCTCAGCGTACATACTGTACACTGAACGGCATGTACCTCCGTGTACATATTGTACCGGATGTTGTAGTAGCCAGCTTTAGGCTGGCTACTACTGGTATTTTGCTTCTCAACTGATGAGGACCTCAGATGAAGGTTAATATACAAACCACTTTTCCTCTGTTGGGTATAAATGGTGTAGAAAATCCCACAAATTGATGAGACACTTGTGTAACATTTGGGAATCTTTATTTTGGGAAACGTTTCGCCACGCAGTGGCTTCTTCAGTCCAATGCAGAGAAAGGTGGGAGATGAAGAGGAGTTTGAAGTAATCAGTCTCTCAGCCTAGTGTCTCATTTATCATCCTGTTTTTGTCTTGCTATGTTATTTCCTCTCACTGTTCATTACACTCTGATGTACCAATACATGAGTACAGTTTCTCGAACACCATGTACTTGACTGTCAACTTATTGAGGAATACTAAGGTAATATAGTAAACTAGATAAGTCAATGTATCTAACTGGTAAAAATAAGATACCACTGGTGAAAACAATATACCAGAAACACTGAGCAAGTATTCCAAATTTGTTTGTGACAGCTAAATAACAATTGTAAATAATGTATACCCAAACGTACCCCTGTTATTCCTTTTCATGCCCTACTTCATAAGTATTTTGTGTGCATGTGGTGAGGGGCTCTTACATGTACAATGTATATAGGCCTAGCCAACATCAATGACCGGGCCGCGGGGCGTTGACCCCCGAAACCCTCTCCAGGTATACTGTACAGAAAGCCCCTTGTTATGCAGAGCATTACGGACAAATTAGGTCAGTTTTGTCCCGGGATGCGACCCGCACCAATCGACTAACACCCAGGTACCCTACTTTACTGATAGGTGAACACGGACACGTGTCTTACGGAAACACGGCATAATGTTTCCAGTCGTACCGGGGCTCGAACCACGGACCTCAATGTGTGAGTTGAGTGCGCTAGCAATGGACCTGTGCTCTAATTCTTCATTTTGTCAGTATTATATACCATTCATGTAAGTCTGTATTGTTGTTGATGGGCGTTGACACCTTTTCACAGGGTGTTGGGGTATTTAATGGCGTCTGTATCAGTAAAGCCAAGTGAGCATTAATAAAGTAAGGAAAACCCACAAGGGTGTAATTTGACTAGCAGTGTTGTGACGTCACTCTTTATTTACCCTGGGAGCCTTTATGGCTTAGCACCAACAGTGTCAGGTGCGTCATGGCAGGCCATTATACACACGGCCCACAGTGTGCTTTTGGCCTCCTCCGCGCACATTACAGTAGATTTAAGTATATATATTAGGACATTCATTAGGGCTTTTACGCACCTGACTAATGCCCAGTGGTAGACAAGGTGTTTTGCAGGTGTCTGGCCACTTGACGTCGACAAGTGTACTGCACTGTAAGCTTCGTTATGTACGAAAACAAAAAAATGTAAAAGATGGAGGAGGAGGAAAGTACATTACTATAGTATAATCAGTAAACCAAGTATTAATAGTAACAACAGAACAATATAAAATGAGGTAGCAATAGCAGCCAACTTGCAGTGACTTCAATTCTGGTGTTGGTCCGTATGTGTAAGTGTTCACTGGTGTTGTCTTCCTGCTTGCACTAAACACTTGCTATACTACACCACCACAAACTGGGCATATCCACTTTAGATTACTGCACATTACAAGCACTTTCCAGCGGCAACTGACTTTACATCTCTCTTGTAGTTTGTTTAAAACAGACCTCAGAACAGCAAGACCCGAATGTGGTTTAGAATGCTTATATTTTGCTTAGGGGAGGCGGGGGGTGTATCTTGTGGGTAATTTCCGTGTCTCGTAAATTAGCTCTTATATCTCCCCAAATTAGCCGCCTTGAGGTTTTTAGGGAAGATGTTTGTTAAAGGACCAGACGAGCCTGGCCCATGGCCGGGCTCAGGGAGTAAAAACTCTCGAAACTCAAAGGTAAGGCACAACTCCTTGTTTTGATGGCTTTAACCCCTAATTTGTTTACTGGATGCATCCCTTGCAGCGCCAACTTATTTTCTTCCTCACATGCAAATGTCTTTTAGGCGTTCATCACCCTCACAACACCTGCTTTCAATTCCTGACTGAATATTAGGCTCCGGAACACTTTAGTGTTGTTGTTACTGCATTCGTCAAGGAACTTCACCTGACACAGGTTTTGGTGATGACTTGTTCCGTAGTGCCACTGGTCCTGTTGCAGGGCGCAACAACAAGCAACCGCTGATGTGTGTGTGTGTGCATAGTATTGACGGTGATGCCTTCTATCGGACGTTGGCAAGAACGGATAGACCGCTGCATTACTGGGATAGACCACTGTATTACCGAGATAGACCGCTGTATTACCGAGATAGACCGCTGTATTACCGAGATAGACCGCTGTATTACCGAAATAGACCGCTGTATTACCGAAATAGACTGCTGTATTACCGAGATAGACCGCTGTATTACCGAGATAGACCGCTGTATTACCGAGATAGACCGCTGTATTACCGAGATAGACCGCTGTATTACCGAAATAGACCGCTGTATTACCGAGATAGACCGCTGTATTACCGAGATAGACCGCTGTATTACCGAGATAGACCGCTGTATTACCGGTCGAACTTAGTAAACAAACTATTAAATACAACTTGCGGCTAACGAACACCTGACTCTGAATACCTTACATTAACTGCTATCTTTTTGTTGTTGTAATGTCGCCTACCCTTATGGTTTTAGCGCTTAGTTATGATTATAATAATAATAATAATAATAATAATAATAATGTAACATCGCCTTGCAATAATTCATAATCAACCCACAAAATGAAGATAAATCTTTAAGACAGTTCAGGTCCTTTCCGAATCATTCGCGACTTGATGACGGTCCAGGAAGGATCGAAATATCTGAAGATTTACCGTATAATAAAATTATGGGTTGTGAACCATATAATATGAAACCTTTAATCTTTATGTAGAATTGTGCCCCCCCCTCCTGCCATGGCTCGCCTGCGCTCAGCCCTTCAGATCCGGCCTCTGATGCGTCAGGTACGGCCGCTGATGCGTCAGGTCCGGCTGTTGATGCATCAGATCCGGCCTCTGATTCCTCAAATCCGGCCTCTGATGCTTCAGATTCGGCCTCTGATGCCTCAGATCCGGCCTCTGATGCCTCAGATCCGGCCTCTGATGCTTCAGGTCCGGCCTCTGATGCTTCAGGTCCGGCCTCTGATGCTTCAGGTCCGGCCTCTGATGCGTCAGATCCGGCTGCTGATGCGTCAGATCCGGCTGCTGATGCGTCAGGTCCGGCTGCTGATGCGTCAGATCCGGCTGCTGATGCGTCAGGTCCGGCTGCTGATGCATCAGGTCCGGCTGCTGATGCGTCAGATCCGGCTGCTGATGCGTCAGGTCCGGCTGCTGATGCGTCAGGTCCGGCTGCTGATGCGTCAGATCCGGCTGCTGATGCGTCAGGTCCGGCTGCTGATGCGTCAGGTCCGGCTGCTGATGCGTCAGGTCCGGCTGCTGATGCGTCAGGTCCGGCTGCTGATGCGTCAGGTCCGGCTGCTGATGCGTCAGGTCCGGCTGCTGATGCGTCAGGTCCGGCTGCTGATGCGTCAGATCCGGCCGTCGCTGCAACTGACGACTGCTGTCATTACTCTATTATTGCCTTGTTCCAACTATTATTATACTGGGAATTATCCTATAAATTATATGATAAATTATAGTAACGTGGCCGGGAAGCCGACACAACTTAGCAGCACCAATTTGTGGTTGGCTGTTATTCCTGTTTGCTTGCTGTGTTTGTTTGTGCTTGTTGTGCTTGTGTTTGATGTACTTATTGTGTTTGATGTGTTTAGCGAGCTTGTTTGTTTATTGCTTGTATTGTGTTTGTTGCGTTTACTCTGGATGTTAATTGTTGTGCATAGTGTTTATTGCTGTGTTTGTTGCTTGTTAAACTTATTGGGGTTGTTGTGTCTGTATCTGCTATGGATATTTGTTTTACCTGTGGTGCCTCTTGTGTTTGCATGCCTTGCTTTTGTTGTGCTTGTTGTTTGTTTCTGTGCCTTTGTTGTGCTTGTTTCTGTTAGTTTGTGTCTTTGTTGTGCTTGTTGCTGTTAGTTTGTGCCTTTGTTGTGCTTGTTTCTGTTAGTCTGTGCCTTTGTTGTGCTTGTTGCTGTTAGTTTGTGCCTTTGTTGTGCTTGTTTCTGTTAGTCTGTGTCTTTGTTGTGCTTGTTGCTGTTAGTTTGTGCCTTTGTTGTGCTTGTTTCTGTTAGTCTGTGCCTTTGTTGTGCTTGTTGCTGTTAGTTTGTGCCTTTGTTGTGCTTGTTTCTGTTAGTCTGTGCCTTTGTTGTGCTTGTTGCTGTTAGTTTGTGCCTTTGTTGTGCTTGTTTCTGTTAGTCTGTGTCTTTGTTGTGCTTGTTGCTGTTAGTTTGTGCCTTTGTTGTGCTTGTTTCTGTTAGTCTGTGTCTTTGTTGTGCTTGTTGCTGTTACTGTGCCTTTGTTGTGTACTTGTCTTCTGTTTATTTATTCTTGAGAGTTTCTCGTGCTTTTAACTATCAAACACTTCATTTCCGTAGTGTTTTTAAACAGCTGTTGCTGCTGCTGCTGCTGCTGCTGCTGCTGCTGTTGCTGCTGCTGCTTCCTCGTGCTCACACAGCTGCGGGTATCCGCTTGTAGGACAGTAGTTCGTATACCAGGGTGTGGGTGCTAGTTCAGTGGCAGTTCGCCTCTCAGTAGTACGATAGGCACGAGGTGTTATACAAGGCGATAGTTGGTATCCCAGGAGGGTGTGGATGGTGGCTCTGGTACGATATGTGATCTGACATATGTATGTTTCATTCTCAGCTCTTTCTTGATTAAGACACATCTGCAACAGTTGGGTATCTTTACTATTGAAACGTTTCGCCCACACAGCAGTAGGCTCCTTCAGGCGAAACGTTTCAAGAATAAATATACCCAAATGTTGCACATGTGTCTTAATCTTCAACTTGTCGGTATTTTATCCATTTTCAACACAGGTTTTTTTTCTTCTCTAGCTCTTGTTATTTTTTTTTATCCTCATTAGTCTTTTCCTCGCTGTCAGGTAATGGACACAATTGCAACTAATGTGACATTTTACTGTGGCAACGTTTCGCTCTCCAGGAGCTTTGTCACGATAGTTGCATCTGTGTTCATTTACCTAACATTGTCGGTAATTCTACCATTATTACCCTCTTCCTCATTGTCTGACTTCACCTCTTCTTTCCTTTAATACTTCTAACTCTAGCCATTTTTACTGTGTCTTCTCCATTATCTCTTCCTCTGCTCCGCCCACGTAATATAGCTTCATCTCTTCACTACATTGAGGAATTCTTCCTGTCCATCCGTTCCCTTGCACATCTCTGTCAGTCTGACGTAAGACAATCAGGAGTAGCTCCCGTCTCACCAGTCATTATATACTTTTCATAATGTCGTCATTTGCATTCTCATCACTGTGCAATAAAAATGATTTGCATGTTGCAGGTCGAGACGACCGCAGCGGCTGGCGTCAACGATGGAGGTGAAGGGGAGGGGAATGGGTGGCAGTTGTGGGGGAGGGTATGTAGCTTAAGGTGTAGTGATGGAGACTTGTAGAGGAGGGGGGGAGTACAGTGGAACATTGGTGTTTGAACTTAATGGGTTCCTAGGTGGTGTTCGAACTGAGAAGTTCGATGTCCGAAACAGTATTTCCCAGGCTATCAGCCTCACACTCTGGAGGATGTTGAACTGACTCTTTGAAAAAGTCTCTGAGAGTTAGGTCAGTGTCAGAGGTCATAGGCATAGGTAGTTGTGGTGGCCTGGGTAGTAGTAGTAGTTGAAGCAGCAGCAATAGCAGCAGCAGCAGCAGCAGTAGCAGCAGCAGTAGCAGCAGCAGATGGAGTACCCTAGTGCTGAAGTCTGCCAGCCTGAACTAAAGGACTTCGGGACAAAAAGGATAATGTCAAGTGGTGGTGGGATAGGAAGAAGTAGATGTGGAGGGAGTAGTGGTGGTGGATGGGGCAGTAATAGTAGTGGTGGTGGATGGGGCAGTAATAGTAGTGGTGGTGGATGGGGCAGTAATAGTAGTGGTGGTGGATAGGACAGTAATAGTAGTGGTGGTGCATGGGGCAGTAATAGTAGTGGTGGTGGATGGGGCAGTAATAATAGTGGTGGTGGATGGGGCAGTAATAGTGGTGGTGGTGGTGATAGCAGCAGTAGTAGTAATTAGTAGTTGTGGTGGTGGCATGATATATTAATGTGAGTGAGAAGAACTGGTGATATGGGAAGCTTCCTGGACATGTTTTGATAGGACAGGTTACATGGATTATATTAGCTTTAAATTTGGCGTATAGATACCTTAGAGTTTTGTCATTATTATTATTATTATTATTATTATTATTATTATTATGCAATGGGAAACCCTCAACCAGCAGGAGTCATATAAGAAAGAGGAAGGTAGCTCCAAGTCCTTAGATCAAGAGTCCTTCACCAGCATCAAGGGTGAAGGGTCTACCTGAAAGGAGTTCCGGGGGCCAACGCCCCCGCGGCCCGGTCCATGACTAGACCTCACAGTGAATTAGAGCCTGATCAACCAGTCTGTTTGTACTAGCGGACCGCACGCCTACAAGGGTTTTATATACTTTAAGCGATTTAATTAGATTTTAGTATGTTTGAGGTATTTATGTAATATAGACGCGTAAACACTTCATAATGTACACACTTATGTTTACGTTATATATGTTGTGTAGGTGAGAGAGAGAGAGAGAGAGAGAGAGAGGGGGGGGGTTGATGACAGGTGTGGCAGAAAGATTTGTTGAAGGCGAAACCTTTACTGATGTCCAGTCTGCATCAAGTGTGTGTGCGTGTTCTTACCAACTTGTGGTTGCAGGGGTCGATTCACAGCTCCGGGCCCCGCCTCTTCGCTGGTCGCTACTAGGTCCACTCTCCCTGCTCCATGAGCTTTATCGTATCTCTTCTTAAAGCTATGTATGGATCCCGCTTATACTACATCCCTCTCCAGATTGTTCCACTTCCTGACAACTCTAAGGCTGAAGAAATACTTCCTAATATATCTGACTCATCTGAGTCTTCAACTTCCAGTTGTGACCCCTTGTTGCCGTGTCCCATGTGTGTGTGTGTGCGCGCGCGCGCAACATTATTTCATAAACCTATTAGTAACGTTAGATATACTGGACTAGGAGACTTGGAATACATCCCTGGGTCACCAAAATGCCGTCAAATATCTAGTTTTGACACTTATACCCATGTAGCTCCTCTTACCTTCAAATCCTCCTCTTGCACCCGTGTAGACGGACGTAAGTGTACTGCATTAATGCGTACACGGACGTGTGTACTGCGTCAAGGCGTACAGGGACGTGTGTACTGCATCAAGGTGTACACGGACGTGTGTGTACTGCATCAAGGTGTACACGGACGTGTGTACTGCATCAAGGTGTACACGGACGTGTGTGTACTGCATCAAGGTGTACTCGGACGTGTGTGTACTGCATCAAGGTGTACACGGACGTGTGTGTACTGCATCAAGGCGTACACGGACGTGTGTGTACTGCATCAATTCGTACACGGACGTGTGTGTACTGCATCAAGGCGTACAGGGACGTGTGTGTACTGCATCAAGGCGTACACGGACGTGTGTATACTGCATCAGGGCGTACACGGACGCGCCTGGCCAATGGATCAGATGTTTGAGACTTGGCGGCCCACCAACTAAATACGTGAAGGTATAATTGATCTGCTGATATTTACAGTCTGAAGATGAAGCCCAGTGCTGTTGGAGTTGCGGCAAGTGGATGCCATACTATGTTCGAGCTGAAGGTCGGCGTTCGCACATCGAGAACTGCGGGTTCTCGACCTTAGCGTCTTGGGTCGCTAAGGGGCCAGTTGCGCTGGAGGGAGGTCGCTAATGCATTCTGGTCAGGTGGGCAGCGTTTGGATAGTTGTGAGTGGCGAGCTGAGCTGGGATCGTTGGAGATGGTTGACGCCTCTACCAAGACTGCTAGATGAACAGCATCAGAGTGGTGAACAGGGCGAGGACTGGGAGAGTTACCTACCTGCTGATGGTTTAGGAAATTATCGCCTCAGCTGCAGGGTCTTTGACCAAGCTTCTTGGGATCAACTAGGGATCTCGCGACACAAACTCCCATGTATGCACTATAGTTCTGCTGTATAGGAACTGCTCATTTTTCCCTTTGATGACAATTATAATCGGATGTTGTTTTCCCTTCATAATAAAAGGGAGAATATTGAAAAGCCATAGACGACTTCTTTTATACTTTTCGAATTATTTCTTGAGGGCACTTTATTATATCTGTGTTGTCATCGATGCCTTTTTCCATAATGCCGTGCTTTCCGTTTCTGTAAAGCCTGATTTTATTGTACATATCTGGAACCAGTGCTTCCTCTCTGTAAATTATAACTTATCGTTCCCTCATGCTTTCCAGGGACTACAGTTTGAAATATTTTAAGCAGTAACCATAATATATACTGTAGGTGTTTGAATTGATGCGAGTGTTAAACCTCTCTGTATATTCAGCAGATCAACACTTTTGCCAGTAGTAAATAAGGCTCTTAGTTTACAGACGTATTTTTTGAGTAATGTCTTGAGTAAAGGCACCCTTAAAGAGCATCATTGGCTCTGCATCGCTTATTTTATCTAGCTAAGCATTTTCCTTGTAGCTGTGACACTTAACATTATGTTCCTGAACAAAACAAAAAATCTGATATGGTTTCCTCACAGTTCCTTGAATAAAAGATTTCTTGTGCTCTTTAATGAGATGTGATTGTGTTTTGTATTTCTTCATTTTATTCCAGAATGGAGTAGCCGACATTTGTCCTTGTTCAACATCATATTTTCCGTTTTGCAGTGGAAGACTTAAGTTTATTTCTGCTTGGAGGTTTGTAGCATCCTCGATGTCTGCCACTCTCACATAAACTATAGCATGAGCAAGACACGCGCAACAGTTGGGTATCATTACTGTTCAAACGTTTCGCCTAAACAGTAGGCTTAAGTCAAATAAAGATGTAATCGGTCTATCAACCTTGGAGAAATAGTATTTGAGATGGTCAGTCCCTCTGCCTCGAGAAGAGTTCAGCTCTAAGGAGATGAACTCTGAGGGACTGACCACCTCAAATACTATTTCTCCAAGGTTGATAGACTGATTGCATCATCTTTATTTCACACCTGTTGCCTCTGTATCTGACTTGAGAAGCCTACTGTGTAGGAGACACGTTTCAACAATAGAGATACCCAACTATTGCACATGTGTCTTAATCAACTTATCGGTATTTTATACCATTTTCAACAAAACTAACACAGTCTGCGAAGCGTGATACACAGCTATTGTCCTCTTCTTTGTCAGATAAGACAATTAGAAAGATAACTGGGGTAGCCAGCTGGCCCAATGGCATACGCGCTGACCTGTTGTTTTCCGACTCACATGCCGTGAATTCGAGCCCCCACCCGTACAGTGGTTTTTTGACTACTACTTTTTGGGTTCAGCCTGCTTGAAAGTTTAATATATATATATATATATATATATATATATATATATATATATATCTGTTCACGTGATGCAATAAAATCACAGTAAACAGGTGATATCACAATATGCAGAACAACCACTGTTAAAAAATAGTGAACTTCCAAGCGCTTTCGTGATTTCTCACATTATCAGGGATCTGTAAAAATAATAGAACAGCAGAAGGCTTATGAGGCCAAGATAACACCTCACAGTCAACATATGACACCTCACACTTCCCTTTATGATGATGCGGGTGAGGTGGTCAAGGATTTGTCATCAATTCAGTCACTCCTCTTGCGCGCATTTCAGCTTTACTGCGTATTTGTTTAGCCGACATTTGTTTTCGTTACTGAAAAAGTCTGAACTGATTTCTGTTATTCGTTGTCTACGCCTGTAGAGAGAGCATTGATCATTTACTTGGTCCCTGGTCTTTTCAGTTGTAAGCCTAAGGTACTACTGAGGTACCAGTCACCAGACTGACGATGGGGCTAGCATGACGGCATCAGACTGTCCCGTAGTTTGGTTAGTAGCACACTCAGCTCACAAATTGAGGTCCGTGGTTCGATCCCCGGTACGGGTGGAAACATTAGAACGTGTTTCCTTAAGACACTTGCTGTCCCTGTTCACCTAGCAGAAAAATAGGTACCTGGTTATTAGTCGACCGGTGTGGATCGCATCCTAGGGACAAAAGTGATGTAATTTGCCAAAAATGCTCTGCATAACAAAGGGCTTTCTATATAGCACTATGTCATTGATGTCAGCTAGGCCTGTATACATTGTACATGTATTTGTAGAAATTATTATATTATCATTATTATTTTGTTTGTCAGATGGCAGCCTGACTTGTACAAAAGTTTCCATTTAGTGCAGACTCTGTGAAGAACGTAAAATAAGCAACCTTCTCCATTACAGTGGTTTTGACTTTGTGGCATCAAAATATTTTGAGTGATCTTAGAGATGACGTTTGCTGTTTTTAAAGTGCCATTGTGACCCTTATAGAATCACAGTCTTAAGAAAGCTGGCATGAACCCTAAGATATCAGGCAATGGTATTTGGTTCAGGGTTCAGTTTACCAGTCTGGTGAGTGCCAGGGTGACCCTTATGACAGTAGACAATTGTATACGGCAGTATGGGCGAGAGTGCCAGGGCTGGTGATGCCAGAATGGACCCTAGGGATAGGTCGAGGCGGGCAGGCCTTCTTGTGTTGGGTATTGAATTTGTTTCCTGTTGTGTTAACGGTCGAGGGTTCCCCAATGAAGGAATCATACCCCGGGCGCCCTGCCCTTCCCTCCTTGAGTGCCCTGCCTTGCCCTTCCCTGCGTGGGTGCCCTGCCCTTCCCTCCTTGAGTGCCCTGCCCTTCCCTCCTTGAGTGCCCTGCGTTGCACTTCCCTGCGTGCGTGCTCTGGATAAGGGGCATTACCAATTGACCCCCGTCTGTCTTCAAATGGGAACTTCAAAGGGACTGTGATTCGTACGTTGGATTGCGTGTGGCCAGCAGTAACAGCCTGGTCGATCAGGCCCTAGCCACCGGGAGGCCTGGTCATGGACCGGGCAGCGGGGGGCGCTGACCCCCGGAACTCTCTCTAGGTAGACTCTTCCTTATAAAGATACCCAGGTGTTACACACTTGTCTTATTCACCATATGCTGATATCTTATGTATGGAGGCAAACAACTGATTCAAGGCTTTAGAAGAGGTCGAGTCACAGCTCCTGGCCCCGCCTCTCAAGTGTTATCGACCAGTTTCACTGATTTCTGAGGTACAGAGCGTGTGCGTGTGTTATTGACGCTGGATGGCGTTGGGTTGCGTGACAAAGGTGAGGTTTGGTGATCACTGGAAAATATTTTATATCTTTCAGATCTATTCCGAGTGATTACGGGAAAATAAATGCCGATGAGGCATGTGGGTGGGTGTATAAGTAGGGCGTGGGTGGTGAGAGTGGGCGGGTGGGTGTAGCGTGTGAGAGCCCCAGGTGGATCATAGTGTGTGTGTTTGGGTGGGTAATCTCACGGGAGTAGAGCCAGAAGTGTGTCAGATGCATAGGCTCCCTCCATCTCTCGCCGCCGCCTGCTGATTCTCACCTCAAAGTACATGCGACGTAGAGGCGTTAATATCCTGGTGCGTCTCTCTCTCTCTCTCCCAGCTGGAGTGCGGCCATCACCACCTCCCCTGCGAGTGATTCTTGTCCTTATCGCAGCGCGGCATAGAGTCCAGCATGGCCTGCCGTGACCGCCGGTGATTGAGCTGTTTGTGCCCGACGCTGCTACCGCTTCCTTTTTCACGGAATTCCCGCGTGTAATCTTATCTTCCGAAGGAGTTAGTGTAACTTCTGGGGGAGGGGGGGGGGCTAGTTGCGGTCATCTCTCTCCCTCTGTCTATTACTATGAAGTCAGCTCACACACGAGGTCCGGGGTTCGATCTTCGGTACGGGTGGAAACATTTGGACGCGTTTCTTAAGATGTCTGCTGTCCATGTTTACCTATCAGTAAAATAGGTACCTGGGTGTTAGTCGACTGGTGTGGGTCGCATCCTGGGGACAAAATTTACCTAATTTGTCCGAAATGCTCTGCAAAACAAGGGGCTTTCTATATAGTAGTATGTCACTGATGTCAGCTAGGCCTGTATACCTGTATAAAGATTATTATTATTATTATTATTATTATTATTATTATGATTATATGTCTCTCCCCTGTAATGTCCCCTCATCTTTCATCCTCTAAATTGTCACTTCATTTTTAGTTCTTCCAGCTATTCCTACGTTAATATTTTTTTCCATTCTTTCATTCTCTCAGTAGTTTATTTAGTCATTTGTTTTACACATTCGTAACTTAATTAATCCTTATTTACTTTAATTACTTCATTGACCCATTCGTTAATTTCCTCATTTATCAAGTGAATCTAATTCAACTAATCCACTTCTAACTACCCGCCCACCCATGTACCTACCCGCCCAATCACGCACCTACCCGCCCAACTAAGCACTTACCCGCTCAGTCACGCACCTATCCGCCCAATTACGCCCCCAGCAGTGATGGCAGCAGATTTTCCAAGGAACGCCATCATGCCTTATGGGGATATCCGTGTGCTGACACGTTTCTAAGGATAAGCGTGAACCCAAGTGACGAGTGGAGGACACCAGATGACCCATGTAGGTTGATGGCACCATCACAACACCAGCACTGTAACAACCATCACCACCACCATCACGGGCCACGGGGGCGTTGATCCCCGAAACCCTCTCCAGGTATACTCCAGGTATACCACCACCAGGACAGAACTCCAGCAGCAACAGCAGCAGCAACACAGGAATAGCAACACCACCACAACTACCAGCTTCAGTAGACGCACAGATCACATCAATAGCAAAAACAGTAACAGCAGCAGCAACAATACCAGCAGGAACAGTAATAGTAGCAGCAGCAGCAGCAGTACCACCGCAAACACCACAGCAACAACAGCAACAGCACCACCACCAGCAGCCAGTAACGTGATCACAACCACTACAGCTGCCCGCTTTCCCGCCATCACTCTTATCTGTTGCCTCCTCTTCCCCCAACCCCATTCCTTCCTTCCTTCCTTCCTTTCTCCCCCACCCCTTTCCCTCCTTCCCATTCCATTCCTCCTTACTGCTGCCTCTACTTTCCTCATCAGCCTCCCCACCTTCAACCTCCACTGTTATCACACACTCCTCCACCTCCTCTTCCTATTTCTTCCGCTTTCACTTTCTCCTTCATCTCACACACTGAGGGTCCGGGATCGATCCCCGGCATGGGTGAAACGTTGGGCATCTTTCCTTACACCTGCTGCCCATGTCCACTCAGCAGTAGGTACCTGGGTGTTAGTTCACTGTTGTGGGTCGCATCCTGTGGGTCAGCATTAAGTTGTCCGAAATGCTCTGCTTAACCAGGGGCTTTCTATACAGTATGCCAATGATGTCAGTCAGTCTGTAATAGTTGTATGATGTACCTACCTGGAGGGCATTCCGGGGATCAACGCCCCGCGGCCCGGCCCATGACCTGGCCTCCCGGTGGCTCAGGGTCTGATCAACTAGGCTGTATTGCTGGCTGCACGTAGTCCAACGTACGAACCACAGCCCGGCTGACCCGGCACTGACTTTAGGTATCTGTCCAGCTCCCTCTTGAAGACAACCAGGGGTCTATTGGTAATTTCCCTTATGGCTGGTGGGAGGCTGTTGAACAGTCTTGGGCCCCGGACACTTATTGTGTTTTCTCTCAGTGTAGTAATGGCGCCCCTACTTTTCATTGGGGGTATGTTGCATCACCTGCCAAGTCTTTTGCTTTCGTAGGGGGTGATTTCTGTGTGCAGATTAGGGACCAGCCCCTCTAGGATTTTCCAGGTGTAGACTATGATGCACCTCTCTCGCCTGCGCTCCAGTGAGTACAAGTCAAGTGCTTCCAAGCGTTCCCAGTAGTTAAAGTGTTTAATGGAACTTGTGTGTGCAGTAAAGGTTCTCTGTACATTCTCCAGATCTGTGATTTCACCTGCCTTGAATGGGGATGTTAATGTACAGCAGTATTCCAGCCTAGAGAGAACAAGTGATTTAAAAAGGATCATCACTGGCTTGGCATCTCTTGTTTCGAATGTTCTCATTATCCATCCTATCATGTAGAATATTATTATTAATTATTATTATTATTCCCATGCCTTCTCCGTACCCTGGTTCACATTAGAGTTTTAACTCTCCTTCGCTTGTCTTGATAAGCTGCTCCTCTCTTAAATCAACTCTCAGCCTATCCATCAGCCCCCTCAGCCTATCCTTTAAGTATCACTCTTTCTCTCTCTCTCCTCTCTCTCTCTCCTCTCTTTCTCTCCTCTCTCTCTCTCCTCTCTTTCCCCTTCCTTCACCCTCTTTCATTCTTTCGTCCTTCGCCCTCTCTCCTCCTTCACCCCCTCTCATCCTCTACTTCACCCCTCCATCTCATCAATCATCTTGCCTCACCTCTTTCATGTCGCTTCTTAGTAATGTCTGGTCGTTCGGCATCTCTATTTGTCTAGGTTTGTGTGAGTGTGTGTGTACACACACACACACACACACACAATGAGAGACGCGGCAGGAGAAAGATCTGGGAGTAAGCATTGCACCAAGCATATCATCAGAAGTACATATTGGTATATGCAACATATGCAAATCTACCTAACATGAGAAACATTTTTAGGAACCTCATATATTTAATATATTATATATATACAACTTAAGTTAGGCCTATGTTGGTGTATGAGGCGTCAGTATGAAGTTCGCATCTTAGCAAGCATACATAGAACATGTGAATATATGATTTACTAAACCGATAAGTCGATAAGCGAGACACTTGTGTAACATTTGAGTATCTTTATTCTGGGAACGTTTCGCCCACCAGTAGCTTCTTGAGTCCAGTGTTGAGAAAGGTGGAAGATGACTTGTGTCAAGACTGGTGGACTGAACACATGGAGTCCAGGCTGAGCGACTGATTACCTCAAACTACTCTTCATCCTCCACCTTTCTCTGCACTGGACTGAAGAAATCACTGTGTGACGTTTCCTGAATAAAGACACCCAAATGTTGAACAAGTGTCATTTATCATACACAGAACCTACAGAACATCCAAGATTCGCAGAGACTGATGCCGTAACATTGCATGTCAAGGGGCCATACAACATGTAAGATGAGGAATCACACACACATGCAACATCTGGACATCTCTATTTGAAGAAGTTTCGTCAGTGTACTCGCCTTGTTTGTTTACATTCGTTGAGTCATGGTTACTGGCTTCCAATATTAAACGCTTAATCGCCGATTTCACTAATTTCTGTTCTGCGGGGCCCAAATATATCTACTCTTAAAACTGAATATAGAATGTGCCTAAACGTTTCATTTAACGAGTTCTGCTTACTCACCGCAGTAACGCTAAAAAACTAGTTCCTAACGTCCATATGGTTCATAAGAATGGAGAAACACTGCAGAAGGCCTACTGGGCCATACAAGGCAGGTCCTTATCGAAATCACGCTTTAGTTGTCATCTGTGTCCCTCGGCTGTCTCTCGCATCACAGACTGTCTCGATCCATTTTCCAATCTTTGGAGTATTTTGTATGTCCTCATCATGTCCTCCTGGTCCTATCTTTTCAGAGTTGTTAGCTTGAGTGGGTGTACTCACCTATTTGTGATGGCAGGTGTTGAGTCACAGCTCCTGGCCCCGCCTCTTCACTGGTCGCTACTAGGTCCACTCTCCTTGCTCCATGAGCTTTATCGTATCTCACCGAGGTGTATGTGTACTTGTTTGTGTATGTGTTTGAGAGAGAGAGATTATTAATGTGTTTTTCCACACTACATGTCGAAAGTAATTTAAAACCCATTAGCAGTATTGGTGTTCCACTTGGAGATGAGGGTGGAGCCTCCAGCGAGAAGGCTTCAAGGCGTCACCTGAATCCTTCTAGTATCCAACGCACTGATTATCAGTGTCAGGAAAGATATAACAGTGTTATGAATGATGGCAACTAATGTTAGCCCTTGTTACAACACCAACCCAAGTTCCACTGACGGGGTCATCATATAACCAAGACCTTCGTTACCATCTAGTCTACCAATTCTTCACACCAACAAAATACTCATCTTAGATGCGACAGAATGAACAGAAAAAGTCATCCTTAATATAAATTTAAGACGCATAAAAAATGAAGAAAGTAGATAATAAGGAAAGTCCCATACTAAGGAACTATCAAGACACAGGTCACTGCCTCTCCCTAACAGATCAGTCTAGAAAATACCCTTGACCTGATATTTATAAATAACGATGATCTAGTTGGAAACAACGGTGCCAAACACAACAAACTCTGACCACACTCTTATCCAGTTCCACACCTGCACGGACACCACACCTGCACGGACACCACACCTGCACGGACACCACACCTGCACGGACACCACACCTAAGAAAAACACAAATACTCGTGAAATTTGTTTATCCAGTTTATTTTGAATAAGAAGAAACTGGGGACATAAATCTTGACCTTACCGGAACTTGTTTTAAGAACAAGATGAATAATAATTTTAAGTCAATATATCAAAAGGTGTGACCGCAGTGGCACTATAATTTTTTTTCAGACTCATTTCATTAATAAAACAAATGATAAAAGTTAGAAAGGGAACGACGCATTATTGTCTTGTTGCGAAACTCTGGATATTCTTGAGCCTTTTTTTTAAGTACTTGATCAGGTGGGGGCTCCATGCTGGCGCTGCGTACTACAAGAGGGTCTAACGTACGTAAATATCACATTCAAAACTATTCTTTATGGTTCCTGAAAGCGTTTTTCGCATTAGCTTTTGCATTTTCTGCTAGATATATTTTGATATGTGCTTCCGGTGATATGCTCAGTGTGATGCTCACTCCCAGATCCATATCCTTGAACATTACCACTACCCTCTTCTCCTAGGTTGTATTCAGTCTCCAGTCATCTTACTTCCTTAATATATTTACATATTACCACTGGGTATATAAAGGTCTTTATATCCCCAGTGGTTACCTTTCTCGGTCTCACAAATTAATTTCCTCCACCAACACTAGAAATAATTGAAAAAATATATATATGATGCCTCCAAGTAGTTGTAGTACTTACTACATCTACTTGGATTCCATTTCAATACTCTACCATTATTTGTGAAGAAAATTGTGTGCACAGGCAAGAATACCGAAAAACAATTATCCACATTCAATGTATTAACCAGGTCATATATAACCGGCGCGTCCCGTCTCGCCGGCGGACACACCTGGAATTGGTTCATGTTGTGTGTGAGTTTTGTTTGTGGGTGAGACATTAGAGGCCAGAGTTGGCCATCACCGCCTTCCTCTAGTAGAGTTGGAGGATTCAACCAGCCATCACATTCATTTCTTATTGATGCTGCCGCTGTGTGGCGGCGGCGAGTTTGGTGAAGGTTGTGCGGGGGATGATGGTTGGTGGCACTGAGGGGTGGTAGTGGTGGCACCGAGAGGTGGTGGTGGCGGCGGTGCTGGCACTGGCACTGAGCGGTGGTGGTGGTGGTGGCTGATAATGAGTGGGGCAGCGGTATGGTGTTGAGGTTGGGCTAACAAAAGCATTTTCAGAGGTTTACTAAGACATTCACCTTGTACGAGACTTTACACATTTACCAGGAATTAAAAAAAACTACCAAGTTTTAAGGAAATAAACTGCGAACATTTCCTAAACTGTCAGTTCTTTGTAGCTGTCCCTGGCTGTTGACCTAGGCTGGCCTCACACCTCGGAGCCTTCAATCACTGCATCATTTACATAGTGAGGGAAGGGGGAAAGTTTCAACTCTAAGATAAATATAATAACAATAGTTTAAGCAAGATAAAGTCATACATTAATCTATTTTATGCTGCAACACTCAAAGAGCCAATAATGGAAATCAACTGAGAAATTCGTATGCATAAGTAGATCACATGTCCACGTACCACCATAGTATAGCCCACTGTACGACCCCACTTTGTCTGGGTTCACAATACCAGGACTCGTGCTGTCACACCTGTGGTGTGATATCAAGAACATTTTTCCTTCCATAACAGAGATGGAGTGAAAAGCCCCTTTTTCCACAGCTATCATAACTTAAGTGCACTTAAACAACTGCAGATTAGGTGTCGTGTTATCTAGTAATATTATGTCAGGCTGGAACGTCTTTAGTCAAGTAACTAGATAACAAACAAGATGTTACAGTTATTAAAATGAAATATGTATAATAGCTTACTAGTTATTATTTGAACAATTAAGTGTTCAGGACACAACACTACTTTTGATTTTCCTTTACCTCGTTCCCAAGTCAAAATGTCCACGATCGCTATCAACAACTTTGAAAATATGCAAGATTATTTTTTTTAAATCGAAGAACCGCAACTTGGGTGTTACGGGAAATACTTCTGCTGACACTACCTGTCATGACCTAGCACGACCTGGAAGTGGTGTCGGTCAGTAAGGTCCCTAGGGCTTCAGTGTTGAGATATTACCACCAGGATCCTTGTGGTATCTGTGTGAATCTCTGTGATACCACCAGGGTTCTAAGCGACCTCGTGTCAAAGAGATTTTATTCATGAAAAACCACTGAAGTTCCTCATTAAGAGATTCTGCTGGTAGCACTCGCCGCCATGAGTAAAACTTGACTGAAAGGTGGTAGTGGTGGTGGTGATTTGGGGATGGTGAAGGAAGTATAAGGTCCTTGTGGTGAAGAGTCCGCAAATATCCCGTCAGGCTTTTGCTGCTGGTTGAAGAATCAGAAGCGTCTTGAAGAGAGAACGAGGAAAGGGAGGACCAGGAGGAGGAATGTGCGTGTGTTTGGGTTCAATCGAGAGATGGCATGTCCTGTGGTCATCACAAGCCCCCCATCTCCCAAGGCTAGTGTTGTCCCCTGGCGTCCTCCACTACCTCCCCTTCATCCTCTTAATAGGTCCTCCTTCCCATCACTTCAAGGGATCCACACCCATTTACCCCACCACTGATGCAACAAATCAGATTTCCTCCGACAGATAATGATGAATCTCCAACTCTTATTTTTTTTTATAATTCCCTTGCTTATTTCAGATTCTTCCTGAGCACTTCCAGTGATGACCTCTGCAGCTCGGTCTCACAACAGTTCTTCCTGTCAGTTTTCCCTCTTAAAGACAATTAGGCATGTGTTGCTTATTTCTCTTATACCTAGAGAAAGGATGCCAAGAGGCTTTGATCCCCCATGCTTATTCAAAACCCTCTTAATGTACTTATTGTACCTATGTCTTTCACTCTCATAAGGAGTAATATGAATATGCAATTTTGGGAACCAATTCTTCCAGTATTTTCCAGGTGCATATTATCATCTATCTTGCTCACCTACATTCAAGGATTTTAAGAACTCTCAATAATTTATGGTAGACTGAATAGCCGCAGCCGGTGAAAATTTACTGTACATTCTCCAGATGTTTAGTTTCACTTGCCTTAAAAAGCGACTGTTTGTGTAAAGCAATATTCCAATCTAGAAAGTACAAGTGCTTTCAAAGTTATCATCACTGGCATGGAAATTGGAATCTTTTGCTTTGAAGATTTTTCTTACACAGACTATTGCTCTCATTGCAGCTGTGATGGTAACACTATAGTCGATTCTTGAAAATATAATATTGCAACACTCTTATTCCTAAATCTCTAGATTTTATTTTATATTTTCCATGAGAGTAGTAATCTTACTCTAAATGAACATCCTATTTTCTGTGGCCCAATGAAAGACTTTGTTTACGTCGGCTAAGATATTAGCTATGTCCTTTAATGGCTGCTACTCTGCAAAGGATGTAATAGTGAAATAAATTATGTCATTGTTTATATCGGGTATGAGTAGGAGAGAAATAATTGTGGCGAGTAGTGTACTGTGGCTTGAAGAACAGGGCTATACATGGAGGATGTTCCGGGGGTCAACGCCCCCGCGGCCCGGTCCATGACTACTCACAATGGAAATCTCTGATTCGACTTTGTTGGTGTGTAATGATGCAATGGCAGTATGACCTGGTCTCCAGTGTGTCTTCCTCTCCATTATGGTTGTTTTTCCATCCATAATGGGTGTCCTTTCCCATGATGGGTGTAGTTGAGTGTGTGGGTGTCGTGATGCAGAGATAGCATGGGTCGCCCGCGTCCTCATCTTAACGACACAGTTGGTTCGCTACTTCCGGATTTACGAAAGTCATTCCCGGACCTCCTGAGATCACCCGCCGTATTGACAACTAGGCCCCGCAAGAAAATATTTCAGATTTAATTTTCCCTCAGGAATTTTTGGGGATACGCTCTGCCTTCTTGGTTATTTTGTTTTTGCCTGACAGGGCTCGTCCAACGTGTCTTTATGGGCCCAGCGTTTTGTTAAGTGATGCAGTCTAGCTAGTCAGGTCAACGTAAGCACCACAGCCTGGTTGATCAGGGACTGCCCTCAAGAACTCATCATGTTTCCTTTGGAAGACAATGGCCGGTTGGTACTTCCCTTTACATATGGAAGAAGGGTTTTGAAAATTTTGCACTCTTTGCGGTTACTGAGTTATCTATCAGTGACCCCACACACACACACTGGCGGGGCCAGGAGGTGAGTACACACACACACACACACACACACACACACACACACACACAACCTGAACGACAGGAAGGATTGGGGACAATATGATAAGGATATATAAAATACCGAGAGGAATTGACAAGGTGGACAGGGTCAGAATGTTTCAGAGACGGGACACAGGAACAAGGAGACATAATATTAGAAGTTAAAAACTCTGGTGAGACTTGGGGATGTTGGGAAGTATTTCTTCAGCCTTAGAGTTGTCAGGAAATGGAACAATCGGGAGAGTGAAGTAGTGGAGGCAGGATCCATACATAGCTTTAAGAAGAGGTATGATAAGGCTCTTGGAGAAGGGAGCGAGTGGACCTAGTAGCAACAAGCGAAGAGGCGGGGCCAGGAGCTAAGACTCGACCCCCGAAGCTAAGACTCGAGTGCGCACACACACAACCTTTTTTGCATTATTTTTGTCCTTTTACGAGTGGTAAGCAGAGGTAGAGTAAAGATGCAGGAAGGTGGTGGAGAGTTTGATAGCTCCTGATATAGTGGTGAGAAGTTAATTTGTCGGCATCCCGCTGTTGTTTAACGAGGGTAGAGGCGCCGCTGTGTACCCTGCTGTGTTGATGTTAGGGAAGACACGCACGCTGTCTGCCCCTCTTGCTGCTGTGAACATTACTAGGATAACTACCTCGCTGACCTTGATAACTGACAAACAAGCCCTAATAACTCTCGTATAACACTCATAACTGTCCTCCTGCCCCTGTTAAGTGCCGTAGAGAGTGATAACTTGGTAAATGCCGTAGAGACCCCTGATAATTGGCCCTGTGACCCATGATTATCTTATTGGCACTGAAAACTGCCCAACCGGTCCTGATAACTGCCTTAGTGACCCTTATCAAGTCTCCAGCGGCGGCGGCGGCGGTGTCATGCCATGGCCGACGGACGATGGGACAAAGTTGATTCAGTCGTGGCACTGATGGGTCAGCTCGGTCAGCCGATCGGTCTATCATTACGTCACTTTTACTTCTGCTAATGGTAGATACACGTGTCCCCTCGTTCCTCCCCTTCCCCGTTCCCCTCAGAGATGAGAGGCAGAGATGCGTTCAGTTATTAGCTCTGATTAGAAGGGGAGACCTGTCTGGGCTGATGAGCAGCGGAGATAGTTGACCATTAGCAATGGGAATGTTCCTAATATTGTGGTGACACGACGTAAAGAAAAAAAAGCTGACATTCGTCGACTGAATCTTTACGTTTGACATTAAGGACATTTATGTGATTCATAAATAATACACGTACTAGAAATTTAATCTATTCGAAGATTTGATTATTTTTGAGGATCACTGTAATGCCAGTGCTTGATAATGGTTCACGAGGAACCGAAATGTCGTCTAGCTTCCATTTATAATTTGGGGGTTCAATGAGAAGGGTTTCAGTCATGGTACTGTGATTCTTAAGACTTCTTTTTGTGTATATATGTTAAAGTATGCGGCCGACTTCAAGGAGATTCCTTCCGCTCACTGCACCTCTAGGAAGGTCCTCTACACCATCGCAGGAGGAGGGTAGCACTCTAGTTTCTAGGTGGCTGGCGGACGACCAGATTACCTTTCTACCAGTGAGAGGATGGGGCGAAGAACGCCCTCTGCTCCTTATCTTGCCGTGGTTACGAGAGCAGGAGAATGTTCCTTGGAATATCAGGATGTGAGAGTAGTAGTGCGCATAGGAGAAATAGTCAGAGAGAGAGAGAGAGAGAGAAGGGGTAAATGGAGGTGTGGGGTTATGAGAGGCAGCCAGGAAGGGAGGGGAGGATGGGAGATCAATACCCACACAAGAGTGCCCGGGCCGCTGCCTGCACTACTGACCACCTCCGACCCACCCACTATCAGATTATGACGTCACAGGCAGACATGAGGGCCGGGGCTTAATTAGCCATAAATTATTGGAGATGATGGTAGGGCGGCCAGCCATAATGAAGAGACGGTCAGCACGCACCCCGCTGCTCGTTAACCACACTGCTCGTTCATCATAAAACTCGTCCACACACTCCCTCCCTCCCTCCATCTTTGTCTCCCTTTCTTCATCTTTGTCCTACTTCCTTATCCTCGTCTCTACCTGCCTGTCATCTTCTCTCTCTGCTTCCTATCTCACTTTATCCCCCCCTTTTACTCTCGACCTCCCACTTCTTGGCTGCCATATTCGCTACTATACTGTAGTCTCGTCTGCAACGCCTCCCCTTATATACACCGCCACGGTATGTACCCTTCTCAAAATAAATTTGTATTATATATATATATATATATATATATATATATATATATATATATATATATATATATATATATATATAAAGAAAAGAGAGAGAGAGAGAGAGAGAGAGAGAGAGAGAGAGAGAGAGAGAGAGAGTATAATAGCTTATGCGATATATCAGCTGAATAATGAAAATATGATACAAGACATATTAAGTAAATACCCTAATTTTGCCTGCAACAAGAAAGACCATTTTATATATAAAGCCAGGTAAACCTCTGTTGAACTCTTTTTGGGGTCTAGTTTTTGGGCCTTTTATGTATCCATATGTTCTGTCTGTCTGTATGTCTTTCTCTCTCTCTCTCTCTCTCTCTCTCTCTCTCTCTCTCTCTCTCTCTCTCTCTCTCTCAAAGTCAGAGATATGATAAATAGTTTACAAAGCCGACAAGTTGAAGAATAAGACACTTGCGCAACATTAGGGAATCTTTATTGAGGAAACATTTCGCCAGTCAGTGGCTTCATCAGTCCAGTACAAAGAAGAACGGTGGGAGAAGAGGAGTTTGAGGTAATCAGTCCAACAGCCTGGAGTCGATGTGTTCAGTCCATCAGTCCTGAATACTGAAGATTGATAGACTGAACATATCGACTCCAGGGTGAGGGACTGATTACCTCAAACTCCTCTTCCTCCAACATTCTTTTTTGTACTGGACTGAAGAAGCCACTGCCTGAGGAAACGTTTCACCAATAAAATTTCTCTAACGTTTCACAAGTGTCTCATTCTTCAAGTCAGAGATACTATACCAACTCTTGACTTTTATTCAATTTATCCTCAGTACTGGTGGAATTTATAATGCATACGATTCCTTGGAGTTTATTACCAGCGCCACGATGCAGGCATTCACGTCTGCCTGTCTGTCTGTCTCTGTGACAGCAGCTACAACTCACCAGCTGATAGTGTCAGCACCTTCATACCCGGGGTCCTGACGTCCCCATGTATGTGATTAAGGGGCTCTTAAGGTCACGAAGTCAAGGTCAGGTTAGTTGACGATTACCACGGCCCGAGGAACTGAAACGAGTTCTCACATCTCCGTAGGGTTTTAGTGGGAGGCCCCACAGTAGCTTCTCTCTCTCTCTCTCTCTCTCTCTCTCTCTCTCTCTCTCAAAATAGTTTCTAGAACAATAATACTCTTTGAGTACCGCTGATTATTATCATTATTATTACTACGTCTTGAAGGATGATGGACTGATTACATCGTCATTACATCTCTACTGCCTCCTCTGTAGTCGACTGAAGAAGACTCCTGTGTAGGCGAAACGTTTCAGAATAAAGATATCTAACTGTTGCACATATTTGTTACTTATCAACTTGTCGGTATTGCAGACTATCATCATATTCTTTATTATTATTAATGATCTGTGTAGTATACGGTCTATATGAGTAAATGAAGTGGATGTCATTATCAGATGCACCGCACCTAACTGTATGAGGGCTAAGATAAGATAAGATTTCTTCGGATTTTTAACCCCGGAGGGTTAGCCACCCAGGATAACCCAAGAAAGTCAGTGCGTCATCGAGGACTGTCTGTTTTATTTCCATTGGGGTCCTCAATTTTGTCCCCCAGGATGCGACCCACACCAATCGACTAACACCCAGGTACCTATTTGCTGCTAGGTGAACATGACAACAGGTGTAAGGAAACACGTCGAAATGTTTCCACCCCGCCGGGAATCGAACCCGGGCCCTCCGTGTGTGAAGCGAGAGCTTTAGCCACCAGGCCACCGGTCTGGTCATGGACCGGGCCACGGGGGCGTTGACCCCCGGAAAACAATCCTTCCAGAGTGCGAAAAATTAACAGGTTTGCAATGTACACTAATTTGAGAGTACGGTAGTACCTCCCTGGATGGTTAGTGTTGTACATGTATGGTATACACCACTGACGGCATGAAAAATTTGACATGTGAAACATCTGGGTATCTTTATTGTAGACGTTAGACAGTAGAATTATAAACAAAAGGCTGTGGGACTGATTACATCATCTTTTGAATATAATTCTACTGTCTTCCCATTATGGGCTTGAATTTGTATTGATAAAGCCACTGGAGGGCGAAACATCTACAATAAAGATACCCAGATGTTGCACATGCATCTAATTCTTCATCTTGGTTACTGTCGTCTTTCAGATTATCTACCCCAGGATGCGACCTACAAAAACCACCTAACTCCAAGGTGTATATATATATATTTACTGCTAGGTGAATATGGTCATCAGGTATCGGGCGACTTGTCCATTAGTTTCGCCTCGCTTACCGACTGAACCCAGTTCATTCCCTGGGCGAGTCTGTCCACGAGTCAGCGTTCCGTTCCGTGTTCATCCTCGTCCCTGTCTGTGGTATAGTTACCTCTTGCCCCCTTAATATTTTACCTTGTCCATGCGATGTACTCAGAATCGTCCACACACATTTGTGTTTGTACTGACTGTCTGTATGTCTATGTCTCTGTCTGCCTCTCTCTCTCTGGAAGGTACTGACGGTGTCTCTCTCTCCCTCAGGTACGGGAACCAGCGAAGCACTCGTCATTTGAAGAAGACAAACGCAAGGTAGGAAGGAGAGGTTGAGAGGTTTGTTGTAGTCTTATTCCATAGTCTTTATATGTCACGCCCCAGACCCATGCCCGTGGACACACACAACCGTGCCCACAAATACCCCATGGACACTTACGGTCATGTCCACACCCACATCCAATTCATCACACACCATTCCCACCCACGCCCACACCGCCGCCCACTCTTCTCAAACACCTAGGGCTGCGGCTGAATTCTAGCAGTTAATTTTCTATTCATTCTTCTAGCCAGTACACCTCATCTTATCGGTTTTGGTCAACCTCCTCGGTTTTGGTTGCCCCAGAGGTGTATCGCATTTCATTGCTTTCCCACAAAAACCCATATCACTATTTCAAGTTTAAAGCCCTAACAGTTCCCTCCACTGCACTGGCCAGTGCCCCCACGCCAGCCCTAGATAAGTGAACCCCATCCCTGACATACATGTCATTTCTACCATAGGAGAAGTCGCAGTTGTCTATAAATGATACACCGATGGATTATTACAGTGGTTTAACAAGAACACTTGTTAGATATGTCTGTTTTGTGTGCTGCAAGTCTGACCACCTGTCACTGAGACACACACATATTGTGTTAAAAGAATAAGTGTCATTGGAACACACATACTTTGTTACAAGAATACTTGTCACTGGGACACACCTATACTTTGAATATCCTCCCTTTCACTTTTTTCTAAATATGGCCGCAATGTTTACGTTAGGTTGCAAATCTGCTAGCAATGAAGTGCATGATATTCCAGAGAAGATACACAAGTTATTCTGAAACAGTTTTAAAATTCGCTTTGGTGAGAGAGAGAGAGAGAGAGAGAGAGAGAGAGAGAGAGATGGGGAAGAATAGAAGGAGAGTAAGAATGTGATGGAAGAATGGGGTGTGTCGGGGAGGGAGCCATTACGAAGGAACAAGACGGTGACCCTCGGGTGATTACCTCAACACCGATTGTTCCTCCTCATTAGTTATCATAAGAGGGGAAAGAGACGAAACAGACGAAGAAGGGATATATGAGTTACAAGGAATGGTAGGTCTAGGGAGAGAAGAGGGAGGAGAGAGGAAGAGGGGGAGACGAAAGGGGAGTTGAGGAAAAAACATTGGGAAGAGATATCAAATAAGACCTCACATTTTATATATAGAGAACACTAAACTGCTTAACTCTAGACAGATAAGATCAGAATAGTACAGCAGAAGGCTCTCTGTCTCCCCTCCACTCCCTCTGGCCACACTGCTGACATACAAGTAGAGATAGAGAATTAACATACCATGTTAAAATACTGGCATGGATGAAGCAGAGCTTGGAATTGCTACTACTACTTTTACCATTACTTATACTATTACTGCTATTTTCCCGATAGTTCAACAAAAATAAGTTGCCAGACATATTAATCGAATATCCTGATTTTGTTTGCAACAAATAAGACAATATGTATAGATCCAGATGACGCCTGCTAACCCTTCCGGGGCCTAATTCCTAGGCCTTTCGTGTATCCATATGCTTTGGCGCTGCCGTCCACAGGATGGCTATGAGAGACACAATAAACTAGCCACTACAGTCCACAGGATGAATATGGAGCACACAATAAACTAGCTACTACCGTCCACAGGATGGATAAGGGGTGTGTACAATAAACTAGCCACTTCGTTGGCAAAATATAATCTCAATCACTGTCCCACCATTATTCATCTATGTCAACTAGATGGCCTGGGACGTTCAAAAGCTACCCTGGGGGTTCAAGTGACCACTGTAAAAGACTGTGGTTTAACTTACCACCACAGCCAGCCCCGGGGGAGGAGCAGACTGTGTACTGAGACTCCTACATTGTATTTAGCTGAATCCAATATTTTCTAAGTACTTGTCCAACTGTTTCTCAAAGAACTTTTTTTTTGCACTTAAAGCTCCCAAGAGCGGTCAGTTCCAGTGTTTTATGACTGGTGGCCAAAAAAACTGAATTTAACTGATGCATGATAACAGCAGTAAAGCTGTAAGCTTGTAAATAAGCTGAGTTATGATTACAGATCTAATCGTTTAAATTGAATGAGGTATTACAACAGCTATAAGTTTGTAAATTAACATAGATAACAGCTTCAAGCGTGTAAATTAAGACAGATAACAGCTGTAAGCGTGTAAATGAGCTGAGCTACGATAACAGCGATAAGCACATTAGCTGAAGTAAGACAACAGAGAGAGAATAAGAGGGGTAGAACAGATGAGGGAAATGGAATGAGGGGGGGATGGACTGTAAGGGGCAGAAGGCAATGACACGCACCTCCCCGGAAGTTACGAGTTGTGATGGATTGCTGGAGTCTGTGGCACCGTGCCTGATGAATCATGTGGCACAGTGCCTGATGGATCATGTGGCACAGTGCCTCATGGATCATGTGGCACGGTGCCTGATGAATCATGTGGCACAGTGCCTGATGGATCGTGATGGCTCTCTTTACCTCCCTCGCTTTCTCTTCCCAAAACCCTTTTATCTACATCCTTTCTTACCTCACTCCCTTCATCCTTCCCTCCCTCCCACTTCCTCCTCCTCCTCCCCCCTCTCTTCCCACTGTCTGGATCAATGACTGGCTCACCAAGAACAAACAGCGAGTGGTTTTGAACGGGAAAGAACCCCAGTGGCTGAACGCACTTCCTACACCAGCTTAGAAGAACCCCAGTGGCTGAACGCACTTCCTACACCAGCTTAGAAGAACCCCAGTGGCTGAACGCACTTCCTACACCAGCTTAGAAGTGTGTTGTGTCAGGAGGATGAAAAGCCACTATGAGATATAAACATCCTAAAAAAAGAGATATATAATCTACACTTGGAAAATCCTAGAAGGAATGGTCCCGAATCTGCACACAGAAATCACTCCCTACGGAAGTAAGACTGGGCAGGCGATGCAAAATACCCCCATTGAAAAGTAGGGGCGCCATTGGTACACTAAGAGAAAGCACCATAAGTGTCCGGGGCCCAAGACTATTCAACAGCCTCCCACCATGCATAAGGGGAATTTCTAATAGGCCCCTGGCTGCCGTCAAGAGGGAGCTGGACAGATACTTTAAAGTCGGTGCCGGATCAGCCGGGCTGTGGTTCGTACGTTGGACTACTTGCGGCCAGCAGTAACAGCCTGGTTGATCAGGCCCTGATCCACTGGGAGGCCTGGTCGTGGACCGGGCCGCGAGAGCGTTGACCCCCGGAATACCCTCCAGGTAGACTCCAGGTAGACCGTGACGAACAATACACAAATAACCCCCACATAGGAGAAGCTTACGACATTTCGGACCGACTTGGTCCAAGTCGGACCGAAACGTCGTCGTAAGCCTCTATGTGCGAGTTGTGTATAAACAACCTATTTCTTTCATAACTCTGAACGAGTTTTCTTACTTTATTGGTCCCACAAGAGCAGACAACTGTGACTTTATTCACGATGATAAATAAAAGCGTTATCTCACTGTTGGTCCCACAGCAATAACAATCTTACTTTTTAAAGTGGTAAACCGGTAAGCCAGCGGAAGGCCTCGGTCAGATGGCCAAAAGCTCCAGCGGCGGATCTTCACATGATTAAAAACTCACGAAACTGTAATAACACGATTGTAAACAAACCAGGTACGGGTGTGGTTAGAATCCATGGGAAGTGAGTTTTAGGGTTAGCTTGCCATGGGTTCTAACCCCACCCGTACCGTCAAGAAACATTTGTCCTGTTTCCTGACGAATGTTACCCAAGAACACATGGGCCAGTAGGCCTGCTGCAGTCTTCCTTCTTTCTTATGTTCTTATGTAAGATCCCACAGCAGCAGAAAAGTAGCCTAGTTCACGATAACAGAGACAATACTATCTCACTAATGGTCCCACAATAAGAAAAAATCTAGAAATAGTTATCGACAGAACAATACAACTAAGTCTTTGTTACGCATACGTATTTCGCTATAGAAGGTTTGTGTGTATGGCTCCGGGGATCAGCGCCCCCGCGATTCTTGTTCCTGAAATATTTCAACTCCGATTTCGGAGGCCTGGTCTGAGGTCGGGTCGCGGGGGCAATATTCCCAGAACCATTAACACGTCTCTCTTCTCTATGCTATACGCAGATCTTAAGTAAAATAGCGTATGCTCTACGTATAAGTCAATTACGTACTCCATCCTGTTTACATCTCGTGCTTGTATCCTTGCGCAGGTTCTACGTGCAGGCCTGTTGTACGTGCAGGCTTCTTGTCCGTGCAGTTGCCTGTTTGTTGCAAATTGTCATGCATTTTGCTTTCAATGTCATCACTCTTATGACATTGCTATCACCCTGATGTTATTGTCACCACCATGGCGTCAGTGCCACCACCCTAGTGATGCCAGTGCCACTATCACTGTGTTGACAGTGTCAGAAGGGCCAGAGATATAAGCGTCTCAATAAGCGAAGTTCAGCAGCATTTTTTTTTTGCTAGTGACTTCGCTAACAGAAAAAAAATGTGAAAAATTTGGCGTTGTAATGGTTCTCGTTTAGTCTCCGCCAAATTAACTGTTGTGCAACGCCAAATTAATTGTGTGTTTATGCATTTGTAACCTAATGTTGTTGCTACTGCTGTTTTTGTTGCTGGTGTTTGTTGTTGCTGCTGCTTCTGGTTTTGTTGCTGCTGCTGTAATTGCAGTTGCGGCTGTTATTCCTGCAGCTGTTGTAGTAGCTCCTGCTACTGCAGCAGCTGCAGGATGTTACTGCTGGCCACACGTAGTCCAACGTACGACCCACAACCTGCTAGTCGGGACCTAGACACCAGAGTCACACAACATATTAAAACATTCAACGAACTGTGTACACAAACACTGAGAACCACCTTATGAACTTCCTTGAAACAGAACCTATCAAAGAAAGTGACAATCGCAGCAAATTATGTTTTGAATGCTCAGTCACAGCCGTAACCAATAATAACATAACGTAACTATTAGTTGTGAGTGAGAAGGGTTGGAATCCCATCCCCTGCTACATCTTCGCGATCTTCCACATCACCTTAGACAGTATTTAAAACTCCATTCTCATGCTTCAGCTTAATATCGTTCCAGACCATGGAGCTGAACTCTTCTCCAGGCTGAGGGACTGATCACCTCAAATACTATTTCTCCACTATTGATGGACTGATTACAACATTTTCATTTCACTACTACACCTGCTGCCTTTGTATTTGACTGAAGAAGCCTACTGTGTAGGCGAACTGCTTCAACAATAAAGATACCCAACTGTTGCACATGTGTCTTAATAATCAACATCAATCAATCAAGATCATCCATAATATACATAAGTGACAATAACACCTCAGGACCTCTTTACTACCCATATTAATACCCATGTCTTGTTCACTGTGTCAACTGATAAAGTTCCTGGTGGAAGAGACGTCTTCACAATAAAATGTCATAACCCGCAATCTGTCTTATTTACATACCTCCATATATCACTTAGGCTATTATAATATCTATCGTCATATCCATCAATAAGTGCAAAATTAAGAACACGGTGACCTTAAGGCTGACCACGTAATTTGCATTTAGTTTGCCAGCTACTGCAAACAATTGCAGCTTCAAGAGGGAACTTAGTAAATTTCTACCACCCAACTTTGGTGCCTAAACTGCGAACTACGTGCACCAACAACCTGACTGATCAAGCAGTCAACCAGGTCGGAGATCAGGTTATAAGGCTGATGATTCAGGCAATCGTCACAAAATAAGCACTATGCAAGTAGGTTCCTCCAACAGTGTTTCCACAGTGTTGGAGGTACCGAGGGAGAAGTCTCCCACTCTTCCGGTCGTTCACCTGAGCAGTCTTTTTAGTGTTGGAGATTGGGAAAGAGTTGTGTCTCCAACAGTTGGAGTTGATCAGGCCTCTGCACCTTCTTATTTAAAGCTGCCTTTTACGTTGAGTTGAATGAATTGATCTGCGATGGGCCGTTCCCAGTCATGAACGTGGAATTACGTTGTCAACTTTGTGATTGATAGCGGCGGCTTTATCATGCAGGAGAAGCAAGTGAACTGCCGCCCCTCCCTCCACCACAGCCGCCCCTCCACCACAACAACCATCACATCCGCCCATCCTGCACAACCACCACTTCTCACTACATCCACCAATATCACCACTAATGTAACAACCACCGTCACCACCACCACCATCTCCACTATCACAGTTACATCCACCACCACCACCACAGCCTCCGCTGTCACCACCACAGCCCAGACTACCACCCACCACCACCAGTACCCTCCATCAGTGCCTCTTGCTTCTCCCACCAATTAACTCTGTGTGCGCTCTATGCATATTCGGAATATCGATGACTGGAGGTTCCTTAGTTTTCTTGTCTGGTGATAAGTGAGGTGCGGGTGTGGGAGAGGGCGGTGCTGGGATGCTGCCTACCCAGGCTTCCTCCTCTCCTGCACTTCCATGGCTACTTCTTCACCACACAACATGTAAACACTATTTGCATATGTACACAGTTTACACACACACACACACACACACACACACACACACACACCGAACAGGCCAAGTGGCTTATCGACAAGTGCCTTTTACAAAATGATAACTAACGAGCCTGGCCTATGGCTCGTTTCGATAGTAGTAAGACTCTCGAAACTCATCAAAGGTATATCAAAGGTATACACACATACTCTTATATATGTTGGTGTTGCGTATGTACAGAGATTAGTGTTGCATAGTGGTGCAGGCGAGCGCTACATTATGTTCTTACAAAAGCTTCCGCTCAGTCAAATCACGCATACACTGGCGCGAGAATAATGCTTTCTAAGCTCACTCACGCTCACACACGCAATCCCAATGCTCACTCTCTTACTCACGCTCAGGGGTCATCGAGAAAATGCTCCAGGGAAGGCACTACTATTATAAGGGATGTCTTTTATGTTATTTTTTTTAAGACACTGGCCGTCTACTACCGAGACAGGATGACCCCAAAGAAGGAATTACATTCACCATTATTCATTCAATAGCGATTACAATTTAAATGACCCTCCGAAGTGCAACATACCACCCTTCAGATGAGTGTACCTTTGATGAATTCCGAATTTTTCTACTCCGGGAGCCCGGCCATGGGCCAGGCTCGTCTGGTGTTTGCCCGGTCCAGCGGACATCAGTACTGTATGGACTCAACTAGTGGGTCCAAGCTTAAAATCTGACGAGTACTGTATTTCATTTTTTCTTATAGACTCGCTCGTGACCCGAGTTAGTTGAGTGGAAAATTAATTAGTTCACCTAAGAGAGAGAGAGAGAGACAGAGACAGAGACAGAGACAGAGACAGACAGACAGATTCAGCGTCAGAGAATAGCAGTGAAGACAGAAGCTACCTAAACGGAAAAGGACTACGTTATTATAGTGATTATTTAAAAGGGGTGTTCAACCTAGCTGGGGTAGGCCTGCAGAGACAAACATTTAAAAAAAAAAAGTCACCATCTGACAGACCCAGGCCGGGACTACTCCAGCGAAACACTCGAATTCGACAGAGACCCGTGTCAGGGGTGGACCACTGATACACTATGAGAAAACACAATAAGTGTCCGGGGCCCAAGACTGTTCAACAGCCTCCCACCAGCCATAAGGGGAATTACCAATAGACCACTGGTTGTCTTCAAGAGGGAGCTGGACAGATACCTAAATTCAGTGCTGGATCAACCGGGCTGTGGTTCGTACGTTAGACTACGTGCAGCCAGCAGTGACAGCCTAGTTAATCAGGCCCTGATCCATCGGGAGGCCTGGTCATGGGCCGGGCCTCGGGGGCGTTGATCCCCGGAATACCCTTCAGGTAGATAGTTGGTGGTATTACTAGCGACGATTACTGATTGGCGGCGGTGGCTGTGGCAGTGATCACTGATTGGCGGCGGAGGCGGCGGCTGTGGCAGTGATCATTGATTGGCAGCGGCGGCGGCGATGGCTGCGGTGGCGCCGATTACCGATGGTGAGGGGCACATGCAACAGTGATCTCTACGCTACAAGACAATAAGGATGAGAACCACATTCACTCTTCCTGGAGCGTTATCTGACCATCTCACCTTCAATCAAAGCCACCAGGGGGAACTGAGTGCCAGAAGGGCGTATATGGTATGTACGGGGGAGGGATGGGTGGCTTGTGGAGTGGGGGCAGAGGAAGGGGAAGCGGTGGGGACAGACGAAGGGAGAGGGGGAGAGATGAGGAGGAAGAATGAAGGAAAGAGGCAAGGGGAGTTGGCAATTAATTCAGGTGTGTTGTTATTGGCTTGTATTTCATGGCAACACTAATGTTGGTTGTTAATAGAGAGGAGGGGGCGGGTGGGTTAGGGAGGGAAGGAAGGAGGGAGGGGGTGTTTTGATGAGGAAGCAGGAAAGAGAGGAAGATGTTTTGTGGAAGGGGCAGGGAAAAAGAGGAAGATGTTTTGTGGAAGGGGCAGGGAAAATGTTTTGCTTTGTGGAAGGGGGAGAAGAAGAGGACGATGTTTTGTCATGTGGAAGGGGCAGGGAAAAGGGAGAGGGAAGGAAAGAAACGGGAAGTGTTTTGTATTGTGCAGAATACAAGGAAGAGAGTACTGAGGGTTGTTTGGAGAGGGACTTAGAGTACTTCTTAATTTAACTAAAGTGAATGTATCATCAGTGTGCTGCTACACTATTCTATATGATAGTTACACAGTGTGAACAAGACTATGTTTCTGTGTCACATTCCACCGTGCAGGATGGGGCTTCATACAAGGTGTTGAAATCCGTCAGTCCTGAGCTGGGACACTTCAGTAGGGTAATGAGGATATCGTCAAGTATTCCAGTGAAGGGTCAAGTATTCCAGTGAAGGGTCAAGTATTCCAGTGAAGGGTTCATCAGCTACGGCAGCTGCAAAGGTTTCGTTCCAGCAGAGCTGGAGTTACTATCACTTGAGAACTGTTCTCTCTCAGAGGTTAGCCTTTCGAAAACTGCCGTGAGGGAAAGGGTAGGCTTTCTTGCATCTTGGGGATGGGAGGGAGTGGAAGGATGCTTTCTTTTGAAAGTTAGCAGGGTAAAGGCTGGAGATCGTATTTGAAAGAGAAAAACTTTCAAAACACGATACGACAAGCCAATAATGATACTCTTTAAGGCACTTGTACTCTTTAGGCTGGACAGCCACTTTTAAGAGGAGAAACAACAGCTCTGGATGATGTAAAGAGTAAGTTCACTAACCTTATCTATTTAAACACTCAAATTATTAGTAAAATCCAAACTGCCACTTTCTATACTCCCATAAGCGCAGGTGAAAAAGAAAAACTGTCATAATTTTCACCTGGAAAATACTGGAGGGACTGATTCCAATGTTTCACCGTGAAATTACTCCTAGGCTGTGTCAAACACCTTCAATGAGAAGTAGCGGTGTATGTAATAATAAGTACAGTGGACCCTCGGTTTTCGTCGATAATTCTTTCCAGAATGCTGTTTGAGTGCCGTTACCGAACGAATTTGTTCCCATAAGGACGAATGTAAATTAGATTAGTCAGTTATGGCAAATACATTAATGTTACCTGCACTAGCAACTAATCTCAACTCGTCCATCTTATTCCTAGCACTACGACAATTACTATAATATATATTTAAAGACCCTCCTTTCTCTTTACCCTTCCTGCTCATTTCTGTTTTTCCACTATACCTATTACTGTCCTTGTCATCTAGTGCCACTGGCTTTCCAGTATCCACCTTATTCTGCCTATTACTAGTTCCCTTAGAACTCATAATATTACTACACTGGGACTTCACTGTTTTTTCCCACAAAACCCCAAAAAATACACTTACAAAACCACTTACAAAAATACACTTATATAATTGTTCGAGTTGGGAGCTGTACGAAAACCGAGGGTCCACTACACTAAAACAACTGAAAAAGCGTAAAGGCTGAACGATTTTTCAAATCCCTTTAAATATATGGGAACTACCCACAGTCTCTGTTTCAAGAAGGAACTTTGCAAGTCTCTTCTAACTCTTCCTGATCAGCCAGGCTATTGTATCTACGCCGGACTACAAATCACAAGTGTTAACAGTCTGACTGGCCAGACTATGATTCAAGATGTGTGCCGCGGGGGCCATGATCTCCAAAATCATTACCAGGTTAGTGGGAGAGATGAAAAAGGGAGGGTGAAAAATATGGATGAGCAGGGAGGGATAATAGTGAGTGGTATTTAATTAGACCTCGTACATAAACTGAGGGGCTGTTGATGTGGTTAGGACACTTAGAGAGGATGGAGCAAAATAGGATGACTTGGAGGGTGTATAAATCTGTAGTGGAGGGAAGGCGGAGTATAGAAAACGTTGGAGGGAGGAGATAATGGAGGTTTTGTATGCGGGGGCGTGGACATCCAACAGGCGTGTGCACACCGTGTTAGATAGGAGTGGAAGCAAGTGTTTTTTTGACTCGACATGCTGCTGGAGTGTGAGCAAGGTAACATTTATGAAAGTATTCAGGAAAACCAGTTGGCCGGACTTGAGTCCTGAAGGTGGGAAGTACAGTGCTTGCACTCTGAAGGATGGCTGTTGATGTTGCAGTTTCTTAAGTGTAGTATCGGCGCGCCTCTGGCAAGACAGTGATGGAGTGAGTAAAGGCGAAAGTATTTCTTTTTCGGGTGATCCTACCTGGGTGGGAGACGGCCGATGCGTTAAAAAAAAAAACTTTACATTGGTTTTATATAGTAAATTATGTAAAAACTGAACCTAGATGAAGAGAGAGAAAGAAGAGGGAGGAGAAATGTATCAATGAGGAAGAAAGATATCGGAGTGAGAACAGGGAGGAGAGAGTAATGGGTGGGGAGGTATATCTGGGAGGGAAAGTAGTAGGGTGGAGGGGCGAAAGGGGAAAGATATATCAAGAGAGAGTGAATGATATATATGAGAAAGAGAGTAATGAGGGAAGGAGAGGGAGGGGTATATCTGAGAGAAAGAAAAAGGAGGGACGGGAGATGTAGAGATATATCGGAGTTAGGGAGGGCGAGAGGGAGGGAGGGGAGAGGCGGAGATACATCAGTGAGAGAGTGAGGGTTTGGAGAGGGAGGCACCAGTACATAACTGTGATATATGCCTCACGCTGCACAAACTTACTCTCACGATACTCTCTAACACACACACATATATTATATATATATATATATATATATATATATATATATATATATATATATATATATATATATATATATATATATATATAGTACAAAATATTTGAGAGATACATTGTTGATATAAAGATGGCATATACAGTACACGAGGTGAGAGATACATGTCTAGTACATATTGTTACATCTTTGTCACTGATTATAATGCGAAATCTCATCCAGCTCTTCCGAGCTGGTGCGCGTGCCCAGAATACAGCATGCATTACCCCTCTGAACAGCAGCGCTGAGTCGCTGGAACAGAAAACTAGCTGCCCTGGGATCCCTAGTTACCCTGTTGAGTCTTTTGCCCAGCTCCTTGAGGAACTTAGATGCACTCTTTCCCCATGAGCCAAGGGTCTCTGAGCCTATGGGAACAAACATATAATGATATATATATATATATATATATATATATATATATATATATATATATATATATATATATATATATATATAATATATGTGTGTGTGTTAGAGAGTATCGTGAGAGTAAGTTTGTGCAGCGTGAGGCATATATCACAGTTATGTACTGGTGCCTATATATATATATATATATATATATATATATATATATATATATATATATATATATATATATATATATATATTCAACGATTGGTAACACGTCGAAGAAATACCAGGACTGACGGTGGTAAGCACTATATGGTGGGCATTGCAGGTGGAGGAGGAGGATCAAAGCTTAAATCTGGATTATACTATGATTATGAGAATGGTTGGTAGTACTAGGGAGACTGGAGTATACTACGAGAATGGTTGGTAGCACTAGGGAGACTGGAGTATACTACGAGAATGGTTGGTAGCACTAGAGAGACTGGAGTATACTACGAGAATGGTTGGTAGCACTAGAGAGACTGGAGTATACTACGAGAATGGTTGGTATCACTAGAGAGACTGGAGTATACTACGAGAATGGTTGGTAGCATTAGAGAGACTGGAGTATACTACGAGAATGGTTGGTATCACTAGAGAGACTGGAGTATACTACGAGAATGGTTGGTATCAGGCCGTGCTGAAGTGATCAAGTCTTGGCCCCTCACTGCACACGCCTGGCTGCCTCACGCTGAGTTACACGCCAACTGTGTTGTCTTTCGCTTGTGCACAGTAAATATACATATGTCGTGCCGAGTAGGTAAAACTGGTCAATTAGCAAGAATTCATTTAAAATTAAGTCCTTTCTAAAATTTTCTCTTATACGTTTAAAGATATATGTTTTTAATTTTTGTTAATGTAAAAAATTAATAATTTTGTACCAAAAGAACCTTAGAAAACTTACCTAACCTTATTATAACAAGCGCAATTTAATTTAGCCTAATCTAACTAAATATATTTTAGATAAGTTTACAATAATTCAATTATAAACAATGAAATATATATTTTTTCGTTAGGTTCAGAATTATTGTTGCTAAATTATTGCATGCACAAATTTTCGCTTGCCTTATTCGGCAAGAAGAGCGTTGGTATTTAAGCCAAAATCGCAAGTTATTTACTGCTAGTTGAACACGAAGAATTGTACGGGGAGCGAGCCGGAGTAATTTTGATTGTGCTCTACCATACTGTACTGCATCATTACGATGGAGTTTCTTTTCACACACCAAAGACGGTGACCGTAGTTTGAAGACCCACAGAAAACTAAGAGTTTTTCGTAGTGTTATATCCTGGATCACTACTGTGAGAAGATATGTTTTCTTTGTAAGGTGGAAAACTTACTATCGCATCGTAAATTGTAATCTCTAATTGTTGTAAGAGATAGACTGGTAAGCCAACGGAAGGTCTCGATCAAGCTACTGAAAGTTTCACTGAGTAGATCATTTTCCCATTTCTCCTGGCAAACAAATACCACCACGTCATGGAACTACACATTAATCAAGAATTGCAAGATACCACTATCTCGTGTCCTAAACATTTTGTGGAGGAGGAACTTGGACACCAGTGTCATCTCCCGGTCACTAAAGACCACCGACACAGCCCCACTCCACAAAAGAGACAGTGAAGCAATCGCTAAAAACTACAGATCGATGCTGCTAACCTCACACCTTACCGAAATCTTTGAAAGGGTCTTGAGAATACAGTTTGCCAATCACATGGAATCTCAACGATTTCCAGGGCAGCGTTGGTTGAGAGCGGGTTCCTGCCCCGTTCAGGGCAGGAGAAATAGCAGAGCTGGAACAAATCCAGAAATCGTTTACGGCTCACATTGAGCCATTGAAACATCTAAATTATTGGGAACGCCTTCAAGTCTTGAACATGTACTCATTGGCGGAGGAGAAAGATACATGATAATATATACATGGAAAGTACTTGAGGGCCTGGTCCCAAATCTGCACACTGCCATAACAAATACTGGAGTGAGAGATATGGGAGAAAGTGTAAAATAAACCCAGTGAGGAGCAGGGGTGCGGTGGGGACAATACGGGAGCACTGTATTAACATCCGGGGTCCCAGACTATTCAACATCTTACCAGAAGATATCCGAAACACGGCTGGAACCAGTGTAGAAGCCTTCAAGAGGAAACTGGACAAATATCTTCACCAGGTGCCAGATCAACCAGGCTGTGATGGATATGTGGGGCAGCGGGCCTCCAGCAGCAACAGCCTGGTTGACCAGGCAAGCACCAGACGAGCCTGGCCCATGGCCGGGCTCAGAGAGTAGATACTCTCGAAACTCTTCAAAGGTATATCAAAGGTGGACTATTGCGAGATACTCTTGGATGCACCGGAAGACAAGCAGAATGCAAATGTAGTGTGGACGAACATTGCAAAAGCCATTGATAAGTGCAAGCAAGGTGGACAGATGGTTAGCTATCTTCTTAACAAATTGTACCCAGAGAATAACAGTCAACAGATTAAAACTGGAGGCCGTCAGTAAAATCTCTATTCTACAAGGAACAGTACTCGCCATAATTCGGTTTCTCATTCTTACATCTGACAGACACAAATCATAGTACTGTTTCTTCTGTTTTTGTTTTTTCAGACGATACCAGAATCTGTACTGAGGTATTACAAATCCTTCAGTATAACAGAAATTCAAGGTGAGGCACTAGGGAGTGACAAGGTCAGAGGATCTCACAATCAAGGATCACAACAACGGTATTACTGCAATGGCAAGGAAAAATGATAGGTTGGATAACTAGAGCATTCAAAACAAGAGATACTGAGTCAACGATGAATCTCTTCAATTCACTTCTCTCTAGGCCTGAATACTGCTGCATACTAACACCCCTCATCAAGCCAGGAGACACTGCAGAACTGGAAAACCTTCAGAGAATCTTCACTGATCGTATAAATTCATTTAAGCATCTGAAGTACCATGTATGCTTGAAGTCCCTCGAATTACACTCCTTGGAACATAGGCGAGAAAGAGACATCGTAATTTACACCTTAAAAATTCTGGAGGATCTTGTTCCCAACCTACACACTGAAATCACTCCACATGAAAGCAAGAGGCTTTGCAGGTGCAAAATACCACCACTGAAAAACAGCAAGAAAGAGCAGTGGCGCTGGGGCACAATAAGAGAACATTGTATCAACATCCGTGGTCCCAGACTATTCAACACCTTCCCAGAAGGTATAAACACTGCTGGAACAAGTGTAGAGATCTTCAAGAGGAAACTGGACAAATATCTCCAAGTGCCAGATCAATCAGTCTGTGATGGATATGTGGGCCAGCAAGCCGCCAACAGCAACAGCCTAATTGACCAAGCAAGCACCAGATAATCCTGGCCAAGGGTAAAGGTCAAGGTACGTTCCTTTCGTGTCCAAGGGAAATTACCAGTAAGACCCTAGCTGTCTTCAAGCGAGAACTTGATAAGTTCCCCATGACAGTTCCTGATCAGATGGGCATTAATGCTTACGTTTGACTGGTACCAACAGCCTGGTCGATCAGGCCAGCAACCAAGAGACCTGGTCTGGGATTGGGGCCGCGGGGGCAGTCACCCCCCGAAGCGATTACAGGTAACCTAGGTACTTGACACTGGATTTGTTTATCCTTGTTAAAAAGGAGTGGCACAGACCTGTGCGCTGAGGCTCACTTCTGAAATTTACCCGGAGTCGCTTCCGGAGGTCACCGCCCCCGCGGCCCGGACCCAGACCAGACCTCCTGGTTACTGGTCTGATTTCTTTTGTTATTTTCCTTCATTCATCCTTCTGCATTTGTTTGATTTTACATTTACCCTTTAGTTCCTGTCCGTTCTTCATTCCTATCACTTCTTCCAACCTATCATCTCATCCTTCCCCTACCATCTTCCACACACAATCCCATTACTCCCTTACATCCTCTTCCTCCCCTCTCCCCTCGTATTACTTCATCCCCTCCCCACTGGTGTTCCTCCCTCCCTCCTCCTCCCCCATCCCACCTGCCTACAAAAACCTGCCCCCATATGTTCATGCTAAACACAGATTTAGTTGCTCGATGACCGAGGTGAGTGTTAATTAATATCTGGCCCAGAAGGTGTACCATCTTCCAGCTCCCATCCTCACGTCAGTGGGCCATCTTCACCAATGGTCCATCTCCACCAGTGGTTCACCTCCACCAGCGGTTCACCTCCACCAGCGGTTTACCTCCACCAGCGGTTCACCTCTGGTTTAAAATTAACGATATAAATTCAGCGGAACTCTAAAGATCCATCAACAGCGGTCCACCACCGGTTCATCGTTCGTTACACCACCAGCGGTCCACTACCCTTGGTCTTCGGCCCACGTTGCCTTCCCCTCCATCAGAGGTCCACGCCCCCTCCAAACCACCAGCGGTCCACATATCCGGTCCAGGTAAGCGGTCCGCCCAAAACAGAGGGAGTAGCTCGTTGATGTACCTGTGTGAGTGATTAATTGGTATATTGGGAGTGGAGCTTTAATTAGATTCTGGAAGAAGTCAAGGTTCAAGTTCAGTCCTGGAAGGAGGTGTGGAGGGAGGTGTGGAGGGTGGTGTGGAGGGTGGTGTGGAGGGTGGTGTGGAGGGTGGTGTGGAGGGTGGTGTGGAGGGAGGTGTGGAGGGTGGTGTGGAGGGTGGTGTGGAGGGTGGTGTGGAGGGTGGTGTGGAGGGAGGTGTGGAGGGTGGTGTGGACGGAGGTGTGGAGGGAGGTATAGAGGGAGGTAAGAAGGAAGAGTAAGGGAAAGGGAAGAAGTATAAGTTTATCTTCCTGGTTCATGTCCTTCCTTATTCTCTCTCAGGCTGAGGGACTGATCACCTCAAAATTACATTCAAAAATTCATTATTATTCGACTGAAGAATCCTGCTTCGTGGGCGAAACGTTTCGGCAATAAAGATAGCCAAGTGTTACACGTGTCTTATTCATCAAAGTGTCGGTATTGTATACAAGATAATGATACTCTCCTGTCTCTCTACTTCTCCTTTCTCTCTCTCCCTCTCTTTCATCTCCCTGTCTCTCCCTCTCCCCGTCTCTCCCCTACCCAGTATCACCTCAGTAATTACAGTGTCGCGCCTTGTTAATCCATTAAAGATAATTTTATTAAACATGTGACGCGCACCTGATAATGTTCACCTGAGTTATTGTTAGGTCAGCTCTAGTGGTGGTGATGCTGGTGGCTCTAGTGGTGGTGATGCTGGTGGCTCTAGTGGTGGTGATGCTGGTGGCTCTAGTGGTGGTGATGCTGGTGGCTCTAGTGGTGGTGATGCTGGTGGCTCTAGTGGTGGTGATGCTGGTGGCTCTAGTGGTGGTGATGCTGGTGGCTCTAGTGGTGGTGATGCTGGTGGCTCTAATGGTAGTGATGCTGGTGGTTCTAGTGGTGGTGATGCTGGTGGTTCTAGTGGTGGCGATGCTGGTGGCTCTAGTGGTGGTGATGTTGGTGGCTCTAGCGGTGGTGTTGATGGTGTTGGAGGGACTAGGACGGAGGCTCACACAAGGGGACCAGGACAAGGGGACAAACAGAAAACAGACATACAAAGGGAACATTAATATTCAGAGGTGTGAATCAGAGAGGCGAGTTTGGATCAGTGTAAACACAGTGAGACTAGTACACAGTAGCAGGAAGACGTGGGTCCCCTTGTGACCTACACATAACCTCGCTACTGCAACACTCCCCTGCCCTCTCCCCCCACCTCTGTGTCTATATCCCTATCTGTGTCTGTCTATATCTGTATCGGTATCTATGTCTCTCTCTCTCCCATCTGCCCCTTACCTTCGCAGCCCTTCTCACCCCACTCCACCTGCTTTCCTCTCCACCAACACCTCTCCTAATAATTAATAGTTTTATAACAGTATAAAAAAAAACATTGGAGGTGGGTAGGTTTGGGTGAGGTGCTGGTGTCTGGTTGTGTTGGGTGATGGCAGGTGATTGTCGGTGTTGGGTGATGGCAGGTGATTGTCGGTGTTGGGTGATGGCAGGTGATTGTCGGTGTTGGGTGATGGCAGGTGATTGTCGGTGTTGGGTGATGGCAGGTGATTGTCGGTGTTGGGTGCTGATGGCTGGTTAACTATACAGTGGACCCTCGGTTTTCGTTGAAAATTCTTTCCAGAATGCTGTTTGAGTGCCGTTACCGAACGAATTTGTTCCCATAAGGACAAATGTAAATTAGATTAGTCATTTCAGACCCCCAAAAATACACTTACAAAAGCACTTACGGAAATACACTTACATAATTGTTTGAGTTTGGAGGTGAACGGAAATCGAGGGTGTACTGGGTTGTGGTGGGTGGCAGAGAGGGTAGTGGCGAAGATGGTTGTTTGGAGTGGTGGATGCGGCTGCGGCTGCGGCGGGCTGGCTGGCCGCAGCATCACTGACATCAGGTGATTGAAGAAGACCTGACTTGCATGCCGCGCGCCCATCCCTCAGGTTCTCCAGGCGTTCCTCACGCCCACGCCCACTCCCCCGTACACACGCCAACTCACTTTCCCGCACCCACTCGTATCTTCCCACGCCCACACAGTTGTTACGCTGCCGACCCATGTATACGAGTTATCCAAGTCATCAGTGAGGAGCAGCTCCCTTTCCTCCCTCCCAACCCTCATTCACTCCCATCTCTCACCACCTCCCTCACCCGTCTCATCATTCCCTCACCCTTTATCTCTCTCTCTCTCTCTCTCACCTGGAGGAGGAACAATGCAGCTGGTGTAAGTTTCAGATTCTGGTGGGACTGTGGCTACATCGAGAGGTATAAGTGGCCACATGTAATGCTACTTACCATAGCTAGCCATCTGGCCCACCTGTAATAATGTTTGTGGCCATAAGTGACCACCTGGTCCACCAGGCCACCTGTGATAATGAAGTATATTGCCACAGGTGGCACGAGTGACCATCTGGTCCACCTGACCACCTGCAGTAATAAAGTATGTGGTCATGTGGCCCACCTGTCATAACTAGTACGCCTCATAGATGTATAATACACTACGTAGCTCTATAACAGTTAGCGGGAGTCGGAACAGAGGGCGTCAGATTACCTCATCTGTCCAATCACAACAGGGGGTAATAACATACTACGTTGTGATTGGCTAGCAGCCTCCCTCCCGCTGTCCTATTGGCCAATTATGGGATGGTAATGAGAGGAGTGACCATTGTAGGCCGAGCCTTCAAAGTCATGATCTTTATCGTAACAAAAATCAAGCATTATTTAATATAAACATCGCATTACACGGGCAACAAGGGCGTATCCGCCAGCGGGGAGCCAAGGGTCATTTCTCAGCTCCGTTCGCCGCTGATGTAAGTCTTAGTGACGCCAAGATTTATGCCCGCTCCGTCCCGGCCGGTTTTTAATCGTTAATGTCCGTCGCCACAATTTATAGTGATCGAAGCTTTATCAAAAAAGTCATAATTTGAGCAGCGATGGTGGGGCATGAATATGAAGATTGTACATTATTGGGAGGGGGAAGTGGGGGAGGGGAGTAGTGGGGAGGGGATATTGGGGGGATGTAGACACGCATCCTGACCCACGCACGCACTCCGAGAAGTTTGTGCAGGATGGTCATGGTATTGGTGATTATGGTGGTGGTCATGGTGATGGTGGTAGTGGTGGCCATGGTGGTAGTGGTCATGGTGGTAGTGGTAGGTGGTAGTGGTAGTGGTGGTGTGGTGGTGGCCATGGTGGTAGTGGTAGTGATCATGGTGGTAGTGGTCAGTGATATGGTGGTACTGGTCATGGTGATGGTGGTACTGGTCATGGTGATGGTAGGTACTGGTCATGGTCATGGTGGTACTGGTCATGGTGATGGTGGTACTGGTGATGGTGGTAGTGGTCATGGTGATAGTGGTAGTGGTCATGGTGATGGTGGTACTGGTCATGGTGGTAGTGGTCATGGTGATGGTGGTACTGGTGATGGTGGTAGTGGTCATGGTGATGGTGGTAGCCATGGTGGTAGTGGTAGTCATGGTGATGGTGGTAGTGGTCATGGTGATGGTGGTACTGGTCATGGTGGTACTGGTCATGGTGGTACTGGTCATGGTGGTAGTGGTCATGGTGATGGTGGTACTGGTGATGGTGGTAGTGGTCATGGTGATGGTGGTAGTGGTCATGGTGATGGTGGTAGTGGTCATGGTGGTGAGAGAGGACACTTCAGATACTCCTTCAGGTGCTGAGGATGGATGAAACTGGCGGGCGATGTAAGGACTAGGACAGGTGACCACGCCCCCTTAACCTAACTCCCATTACCTACTTTCCCTTAACTTATCTATCCCCTGACCCTCCCATCCCATACCAACCATTCCCCCTTCTATCCCTCATATACTCTCGTCATACACACATACATCAATACTGTATATTAGCTTTGCCATTCAAAGGAAGAAACCTGATGGGCAGCTCTGTATTGTTTATAATGATTGTCGGTGGTGATAATGGTGGTGGTAGTGACACTGTCGTTGTGATGCTGGTGGTGACACTGTCGTTGTGATGCTGGTGGTGACACTGTCGTTGTGATGCTGGTGGTGACACTGTCGTTGTGATGTTGGTGATGGTGACACTGTTGTTAGAAGTGCTGGTGGTGACACTGTTGTTAGAAGTGCTGGTGGTGACACTGTCGTTGTGATGCTGGTGGTGGTGATGCTGTTGTTAGAAGTGCTGGTGGTGACACTGTCGTTACAATGCTGGTGTTAGTTGTATTGGTGGTAATAATTTTGGAGTTAATCTTAGTCGTGGTTATTATGGTGTTGTTCAGAAATTAGCCAGAAAGTTCCTAAGACAATCACAAACAACACAAGAAAGGGGTTACAAACGGAGACAGAGATATATCAAATACAAACTTCAAGACCCATTACACAAATACCCAGAGCACAAGAAGTAAAATAAACGAACTAAGACTAACTGCATGTTCAGGAAACAGATATTATTGCAATAACTGAAACCTGCTTTAATTTAAAGAGTCGGAACATGCGAGGAACGCCACATACAGGGTTATACACCTGCACACGGATGGGAGTAACAAAAAGTTGGGTGGAGTGGCGTTTTGTCTGGGAAATCTTGAAGTGCTGCATCAAAACAGATATAAAGTCTCAATGAATGGATACAAAATATGTTTGGTTGCAGTTCCTTGAAGGATGTGAAAAGTTCATCTTAGGGCTGTGGTTCGTACGTTGGACTAAGTGCAGCCAGCAGTAACAGCCTCGTTGATCAGGCCCTGATAGACCGGGCCGCGGGGACGTTGATCCCCGGAATGCCCTCCAGGTAGACTCCAGGTAGGAATGTTAATAATTAATTTTTGCCGCAGTGATTTTTTTTACTACCTATTACTTTATTCTGAAGGAGGAGGAGGAGGAGGCTTCTTCTGATTGTATATATTGTCCCCGGAGGGTTATTAATCCATGATAAGCCACGAAACCCAAGCAAACAGTGCCTCTTATTTCCGTCTGGGCCCTTAGGTCCTCTTTCTTAGGATGCAACTCTTTATTTAGTGACAGAGGAAAGATGGGTAATAGGCGCAAGACTTTGCCCATTAGGCTCGACTCGCCAGAGTCGAACTCGGGTCTTTTTTCAGGCGTGAGCTGAACGCTCTATCACTGCTTTTAAGTTACAATAAACATATTTGTAAAACGCAATATGTCCGAACCTATATGAGGGTTATTTGCATATTGTTACAATCACATCAACGGATCTTCTTGGATTTCCTACTCTATTTCTGCAACATTGCAAGCTCCTGATGTGTTGATTGCAACACGAAAGGCCTGGAGCTATCATTCAATCCCCCCCCCGGTGGTTGTTTTGCATAGTGTTAGATATTTATATGAGAGTGTCGTCTCGTTTATGAATCTGTTGGATGTTGTAACTTTTCCCCATGACCGAACTTGTGTTATACTCAGGTATCCACACGGTTGTTCCAGCTCTCCCATTGTTCATATAGTAATCCATCTGGCCTTCACACTTGCCCACTCTGACCGTTACTCTCTCCCACTCTGGCCGCCACACTCACCATCTCTCGCCCAACATAATAATCCTCTTCTTATCGCTTCTCCATAGTCTGATTTAGGACGATCCGTGGTCCCCATGGTAGATGACGTCATTTTATGGGTCCGCGTGGTCCCCTGACTGACAGACATGAAGGCAGGCAGACATACATTCAAACACAGAGCAAGCACAGACAGAGACAGATACAAACATAGATGCAGACACAGACAGACAGACGAGATGGGCGAGCAAGAACTAGGATACACAAATATGGATTCATCTCCACAAATCCCACGTGAGTTATTGTGGTGTTAATCCTGAGTATTAATCCCCGAGACTGTTAGTCGACCCTCATGTTTACTGCCTTCCCCACCACCTATTGCCCACCCACTGCCTGACAACCACCACCTACTTGCTGCCCACTTGTCCCAGTTTCCATGTTCATGGAAGAGGCAATGATAATTCCTAACTCACTTCGTTGTAGTTTCCAGCATAAAAACCTAGTAGTTTGTCTAGAGGAGTTTACCTAGAGGTTAGGGAGGTTAGGGGTCAGCGCCCCAGCGGTCCGGACCGTGATCAGGGGCGGAAATGTTTCACTCGGCTAAGAAAAGAAAGATGTATATTTTTAGGCCACTCGATCTGCGTAGTGACTCGACCCCTGTAAATAAGTTTATTCAGGTACACATAAATACAGTTACATAAATTATCATACACAGCAGCATATGCGTAGATTACCTAGGATAACCCAGAAAAGTCAAAGTGACTTATTTTCATTTGGGTCCTGAGTTGTGAAACCCGTAAAACAATACTGCCGTCCACTGTTTTTGAAAATTGTGTAAAAACCAAAAAACATCGATGTTACTTATTAAATGCCACCCTCTGCAGAGGGTGGCAGAGGTCCCTGAGTTTAGGGAAGAGAAGTGGTTGACAAATGTCCACTAGTGAGGGTGGCGGAGTCCCTCAACTTGGGTGGAAGAAGCCCTTAATCGTCTTCAGGTTAAGTGTAGGTAAGGGTAGTGGGTGGCAGGGATTTCCGAGCGTGGGTGGCGGGGTCCCTGATCGAGGGTAGGACCTGAAGGAGACCTGAGGCAGCCTTATGTCGACCATTGATATTATCTCTTTGTTTTGATCACATTCCGTCGTATCCCCCCTTCTCATCCTCCATTCCCGTTATTTTGCCCCCTCCCCTCTTTTCTTCTTATCTATCTCCTCCCCCTCATTCTCTCTTCCCCCCTTCCTCCTTATCTATCTCCCTCCTTCCTCGAGTGTTACCCTCTTAAAACTTTTCTAATCAACAATCCTCCAGATTCTGCTTCCTCTCCTAACATTCTCTCTCTCTCTCTCTCTCTCTCTCTCTCTTCCCAAGATAATTCCTCACATCATCTCGTCCTGTGTAAACATTCACTCCATGTTTGCATCACCTAATATATTCCGCATGTCTTATTTTCACAAGACTTTGACGGTGCTGTGAATGTTAGCTGAGCTTTGTGTGAGATGTGACGTGAAGTACGACGGTAGTAGGGCAGGATGGACCCTCGAGTGTGACAGTACGACGGCAGTAGGGCAGGATAGTCCCTCGAGTGTGACAGTACGACGGTAGTAGGATAGGATAGACCCTCGAGTGTGACAGTACGACGCGCCAGTACCTCGCCCATGTACGACCCGCTCTGATTGTACTTCCTAAATTTCTGAAGGGTGGGCGTGCAGCACGCACAACCGCCCCGCGAAGATCCTGACGGGGGCGTCCCACGTCTGGGAAAACTCCAGCTCCTGAAGCCTAGCTTCCGATCCCACACCCTACCCTAAAAAGCTGATAACTTCCAGCTCCTGGACCCCCACTATTCAAGTAAAAGATCCTGGATTTATTCATAGCTCTAGGTGCTGTAGTCATTTGTATTCATATATTTAAAAATAAACCATCAAATATAATTAATGGCTTTTAATCTATCTCGTTAATATATTTAAAGGTGATAATTAAAATGTAAATCAGTAAATCATTCCTGCTCTCATATATTTTTAAGAGGGTTTCTACTCGCTAAAGAAGGTAATACAAGGAGAGAGGGATGAAGAGTGGGAGGGCAAGAGAGATTGAGAGGGATGAAGTGGGAGGGCGAGAGATTGAGATGGATGAAGAGTGGGAGGGCAAGAGAGAGGGATGAAGAGTGGGAGGGCAAGAGAGGGATGAAGAGTGGGAGGGCAAGAGAGAGATGGACGAAGAGTGGGAGGGCAAGAGAGAGAGAGATGAAGTGGGAGGGCAAGAGAGGGATGAAGAGTGGGAGTCGTGAGATTAAGACTGATTTTAGCAGAGTTGCTGCAACACTGAATCTACACTCTGACAAAACAAGCGTTCCTTTATAAGCTAAAGGGGCAAAATCTGCCTGAAAAGCACCATATGTATACTTACTGTGTAAGGTAACATTTTGTTCGGATTTTTAACCCGGAGGGTTATCCACCCAGGATAATCCAAGTAAGGAAGTGCGTTATCGAGAGACTGTCTGTCTTATTTCCATGGGGGGTCCCCAATCTTGTCCCCCAGGATGCGACCCACACCAGTCGACTAACACCCAGGTACCTACTTACTTGCTAGGTGAACGGGACAGTAGGTGTAAGGAAACACGCCCAATGTTTCCACCCTTACCGGGGATCGAACCACGGATACTCCGTGTGTGAGGTGAGAGCGTTGCCTACCAGGCCATGGCACACAAGAAGTGTACACAAGAAGACTGGTATGCATGAGTACTCAATAGCGGCGCGTGCGCAGAGAAGCATCCTGAGAGTATTGTTCAGACAGGCGATATAGCGGTTAAGATGGCTCCTTGTGATGCCATTCCTCGGTGGCATTGTGTGTCTAAGAGCCTGCTATTACGATGGTCAGGTTTGTGTGGCCAGCTGACAGCTCCCAGCTGCCCCTCCGCCCATATCTGCCGCCGACCCTCAGTGCTGACGCCAAACAGGTTGAAGTAGACATTATTCCCACCCCAGAGAGTTATAAACTCAGGACAACCATGAAAGAAAATTTTATATAGCCGAAAGGATTGAGAATGAGACATGTGGAACATCTGGGTGTCTTTATTTGTAGACGCTTCGTCATCCAAGGACATAATGTGAAGACTGTAGAACTATATACAAAAGATGAGGTAATCAGTCCCTCAGCCTTGCAACACCGTTGTTTTGAAGAATCTTCAGATTCTTCAAGACTACGGTACTCTCCACCAACTACAACCCTGAGGGACTGATTACCTCATATTTTGTATATAGTTCTACAGTCTTTTCAACACTGGAGGGCGAAACGTCTACAAATAAAGATACCCAGATGTTGTACATGTGTCTAATTCTTCATCTTGTGGGTATTATATAACCATTCATGTGGTTTAGTTTCGGTTCTAGTGTTTTGGTCCTCTCCTCTAGGATGAGACCAGTTGATCATAGCCAGGTATAAGAAACTTGACAATTCGTCTCTACTCGCCCGAGGGTCGAACCTGGGACCACAATGTAAATAATGTACACTATGTATGATAATTGTACTTATGTGCACCTGTGCCTAAATAAACTTACTAGTTATTCATAGTGGGTCATGTAGCACTCCTAATACTAGATAAGTCTGGTTTACAACAGTTGGGTGGTTTACTTACCTGGAGGGTGTTCCGGGGGGTCAACGACCCCGCGGCCCAGTCCTTGACCAGTCCCGGTAGTGGTGTTGTAGTTTGCCTTACATCCCAACGGCGCTGTCCCCGATACTAGTCTGATGCCCAAGGCCGGGCTCCTGGAGCAGAAAATCTATCGAAACTCATCAAAGGTATATCATAGGTAAGGTATATCCCCTAAGGATCCCAATGGAAATAAGTCACTTTATCTGACTTTTTTTGTTTTGTTTTTTGGGGGAGTCATCACAGGTAATTTACTCACTTGTTATTATATATGATAATTGTACTTATGAGTACATGTACCTAAATAAACTTCCACATCGTCCATACCCGCTCCGCTCTACTCCACCCGCTTTATCCGTCCCATATTCCACCCACAGTGTCCAGCCCTACACCCTCTCCGTCCCTCCCCACTCCCTCTCCGTCCCTCCCCACTCCCTCTCCCGACAGGTTTCATTACCAACAAGTTCTTGCTTATTACACTTCCTTTCTCGTGCTCGTGATGCTCCCCGAATGCTTAATCCTTTTTTGGGAGAGACGCCGGAGCTCCCAGCATCCTGGAAGATAAAGTGCAGTGTGTACTAACCTAGTTGTGCCTGCGATGGTCGAGCCTAAGCGCCTTGCCATACTTCCTGACACATGTTAGTTTTACTCCCTCTTAACCTCATAGAACGTGTAATGTTTATTCTTCAAACTATGTACAGAGCCTCCCCTTCACAACATATTCGTCCAGGAATCAAACTTGACTTGTACTCACTGGAGCGCAGGCGAGAGATACATCATAATATACACCTGGAAAATCCTAGAGGGGCTGGTCCCAAAGCTGCACACAGAAATCACTCCCTACGAAAGCAAAAGACTGGGCAGACGGTGCAACACCCTCCAATGAAAAGTAGGAGCGCCATTAGTATACTAAGAGAAAACACAAGTGTCCGGGGCCCAAGATTGTTCAACAGCCTCCCACCAGGTATAAGGGGAATGACCAATAGACCCTTGGCTGCCTTCAAGATGGAGCTGGACAGATACCTAAAGTCAGTACCCGATCAGCCAGGTTGTAGTTCGTACCCTGGACTACGTGCGGCCAGCAGTAACAGCCTGGTTGATCCACCGGGAGGCCTGATCAAGGACTGGGCCGCGGGGGAGTTGACCCTTGGAACACCCTCCAGGTAGACAACCCTCAGGATGAAGAAACACTTGTTAACAGTAATGTGACTCAGTGTTTTAAACTGTTCCTTCGGTCCCTCTCTAACAGCACTATCAAGTTCTTGAGTAAATACTCATGTCTTCTCTGGTTCAGGTTTAGTTCCTTCTCGTAGCTTATTCCCCTTAGCACAAGGACTAGTCTCCTTGCACAGCTCTGCACCTTCTCCATCTGCCTACCATGCGAGGTTTCATGATGGTAGCGCATACACCAAAATGAGTCTTACGTATGTCGTATACAAGACCGTGCAGATTTCTTTGCCGAAATTCCTGACAGCTTGTCTTAAGTTTGTCAAACATTCGCTACAGAGATTATACACAAATAACCCGCACACGGGAGAGAGGGAGAAGCTTATGACGAAGTTTCGGTCTGATTTGGACCATTTACAAGTCACACTAACACAAAAGAATGAGGGAGCCAGTATATATAGGCGAGGGGGACAAGGACAGGTAGAGAGAGGAAGAAAAGGTAGTGGAAGAAGTAATAGTGGTAGTAGAAAGTAGGGAGAGAAGTTTTAGTTCATTTTTGTTCTCTACAGAGATTATTTGGTTGATGTGAGCCTCTGGTGATATGTTCGGCACTATGCTTACCCTTATGTGAACACAGTGCCGAGCAATATGCAAGAAACTCATCCTCTGTAGTAGCATAAGACAGAGAAACATATTTACATAGTGGGAACATAAGCTAGCTATCATATAGGATAGGACAGCAGAACACTGCTGATGTAGCCATTTTTGTGTTATAAGAAAATAATGCTGGCATGACATAATGCTGTGATGTTAGCATGCTTCTGGGACGACAGTGATTAAATGAATGACAGTGGAGGTGTTTCTTCTTTTTCGAGTTCCCAACTTCAGTGGGAGACTGCCGGTATGTTAAAAACAATATACATGCTTTTTATCCAATCCTACTCTTGCCAGTAAGGCTCTGGCAGGATCCCTGATTCCTACCTTGACGGGTGCCCACTCTCCCTGGCCGCCCATATGAGTAGTGGGCGGCGGGGCTGCGCAGAAACAATTAGTGGGCAGTGCGCAGCAGGCGTCTGACGGGCGTGACACGATCCCGTCGCTCTCATGACGCCCACACGCCCACCCAGGTGTAATATATTGGCAGGTTAATCAGAGGATAAACCCACAGTGTTGGCCTCCCGGGGTACGCCGGCAGTAATGTTGATATCATGGTAATAGTTGCAGTAATTCATCCCCGTCGCGCGCCAGACATCACCAGCGGGGAGCCCGCTTCTCGCGCCATGTTGCCCTCTCACTGGGCGCTGATATTACTGTGTGGGCAGTGGTGCCCTCTCGCCGGGCACCGATACGATTCTGAGCAGTTGTACCCCTCTCACCGGGCACCGATATTATTGTGGCTAGTTGTACCCTCTTCTTGGTAACTGATATTACTGTGGACAGTGGTGCCCTCTCGCCGGGCACTGATATTACTGTGGGCAGTGATGCCCTCTTCTTGCGCGCTGATATTACTGTGTGGGCAGTGGTGCCCTCTCGCCAGGCACTAATATTACTGTGGGTATGATATTGCAGTCTGAGCAGTGGTATCGTCTTTTCAAGGGAAGTCAGGTGCGATTCCCTCACCGTCAAGGAACTTGTCTCGAGGGGTATGGTGGGCAGTGATATTATTGTGTTTACCTGTTAATATTTCCGGGGGCGCTGGGTAAAACCTGATATTTCCGGGGGCGCTGGGTAAAACCTGTTAATATTTCCGGGGGTGCTGGGTACAAACCTGTTATTTCCGGGGGCGCTGGGTAAAACCTGTTAATATTTCCGGGGGTGCTGGGTACAAACCTGTTATTTCCGGGGGTGCTGGGTAAAAGGAAGTGTGAACAACCAACGAGACCATTTATTGCGGCTACATTTCGCTCTGTAGGAGTGTTGTTACACCATTGCCTTAACACGGCTCCTGGAGAGCGAAACATAGCAATAAGACGTCTCGTCAGTTGCTCTTATGTAAAAAGAGCACACGTGAAACCAATGTGCTTATTTTTTTACCTAACATATCATAGGTAAATATTCTACAAATATTTTTACAGTACCGGGAGGAAGGGGGGAGAGTCAGTGTCCCCCCTCCCCGTAGCCCGGACCCAGACCAGCTTCCCTTATGATACTTTCATCTAAAAGTGGCCACTGTTCGTATCTGTACAGCCATGCATGACCCCTGTCATCAGGACAGTCAGTGACGTCAATGTTATCTTCAGGGTATATCACTAAAAATCCCACACTAAGGAGAGGAATCAGAGGAGCCTGGCCCATGGCCGGGCTCCCAGGAGTAGAAAAACTCTCGGAACTCATTAAAGGTACGATGTTTTGGATGTATTGTGAGGAAAAGAACGAAAAGTCACAATACCGTGACTGTAACAATACACAAATAGCCCGCACATAGGAGCTTAAATTTACTTTGTAAATGGTCAAAGTCAGACGAGCCTGGCCCATGGCCGGGCTCAGAGAGTAGATACTCTCGAAACTCTTCAAAGGTATATCAAAGGTAAAGGTATATCAGACCGAAACGTCGTGGTAAGCTCCTCTCTCTCTCCTACGTGCGGGTTATTTGTGTACTGTAAAGTCACAACAGTTGGTCTATGATGTCTTATATGTACACATTGTGATTAAAAAGCTCCTTTAATATGAAATTAGGTTATTTAATATGTATATACAATATAAAAAATATTCAATTCCATTATAAAGATTAATTAAACAAGACTTAAAATTATAATTGTAAAACATTCATTAATTTCACTTTTAACTAACTGGAAAATTTATTAATCTTAAAAAAGTATGTACTGTATTATCTATATTATTATTATTATTATTATTATTATTATTATATTCACGTTTCTTTGCAGTTATACGAGTTGGACGACAACATAAAGAGGAAAGAATTTCTCGACGAACTCTTCTTTTTTATGCAGAAGAGAGGTGAGTACCCTTGTAGTGGTCTGGTGCTGTACACGCAACATGACTATCATGTCGCTAGTTACTGAAGCATACGTTATTAGTAAAAGTAGCAAACTTAGCAGTAGCAGCAAGCAGTATTAGCAGTAGCAGAAGCAGCAGCAGCAGTAGGGAAGGGCTAAATCCGAAGCATTCATACAGCAGCTGGGAAAACAGATTTGATTCAAAGATGGTATCTGAGTAAATCCGACTCATTACACCATTCATAATGGAAAATCCTGGTAAATCCTTGTTGCCCCCTTTCCACCCACCCAACCTCATCAGATATCAGAGCTCCAGGTAAAGAAGCGAGGGCTCTGAAGGTACACGCAACAAGACGGCTGCCGGGGTGAAACCAACACACATACTAGGTAAAGACAAGCGGCAGTCAGAAAGCTAGCGGCCTTGTGCCCTAAAATCGCCTAGATTGGGTTGCTGGAGGACCACGTGAAGAGAAAAATGTGAGATTTTTGTGTCTGTAATTAGTAATTTTAAAAGTGATGCATCCTTCAAGTGGGACCACTTTACCCACTGGAAACACTTACTGTGGGACATCCCAGTGGAACCACTTTACACACTGGAAACATTTACTGTGGGACATCCCAGTGGGACCACTTTACACACTGGAAACATTTACTGTGGGACATCCAAGTGGGACCACTTTACACACTGGAAACATTTACTGTGGGACATCCAAGTGGGACCACTTTACACACTGGAAACATTTACTGTGGGACATCCAAGTGGGACCACTTTACACACTGAAACATTTACTAATGAGGGTAATATTGCCTGTCCTGGGCCATTGCCCAGACACTTCTATAAACATCACCAACAATGGAAAGACGAACACAAGATGAATATGGGTAGTAGGAAGACGAGAATGAAAGAAGTCTAAACACAGAAGGAAAAAATATGAAAAAGAAAGAAATCTGATACGTAAATCGACTGTCATGGTGAAAGCTCTAATGGGGAACCAAATCCTCCTGTGTCACTGACGGCCGGAGTACCGTTACACAACCAATTTTCATGGTAGGCCCAAAATAGGAAGGAAGTTTTCAAATTTTTCAGATCCCTATGGCTAAGAAGCCATAAAGCAGAGGATTCGAACCCATATAGTTTTGGCCCGCCTCGTGGTGAGCGAAAATCACACATGACGCTCTAACCCACTACTCCACGCAATCCTACAAGAATCAAGCACCCAGCAGAGATGGGTGTTTTACCTTGATTCGAGGACATACGGTGGTGTGGGTGCCTCTGAGCTAATTTCATTCTACTCCCCATTTGGTGTACTAGCCTCACGAACAGTATATATATATATATTATTGTAACCACGAACAAGTGGTATTTAATCAATAACACTGCGACTAGCCGAGGATTCGAACCCATATTATTATTATAATCAAGGGGAAGCGCTAAACCCGTAGGATTATACAGCTTATACAGCACCTGTGGGGGATGTGGAATGCATTCAGGCTTAATTCAGGGAACTGGAGCACATATCTAATTCCCTAGATCAAGAGCCCCTCACATGAGGGGTGGTTTAATAGGTAGAGAGAAGGGAGACAGCGTGACCAAGAAACCTCGCAGGTGTCTCATATAACCTGGTTAAATATAAGACTGTTATAACGTCTTCACTGTGTACATGTGCTCCCTCCCTGACCCTGATCCCCCCAGTGTACATGTGCTCCCTCCCTGGCCCTGATCCCACACACTGTGTACATGTGTTCCCTCCCTGGCCCTGATCCCACACACTGTGTACATGTGTTCCCTCCCTGGCCCTGATCCCACACACTGTGTACATGTGTTCCCTCCCTGACCCTGATTCCCCCCACGGTGTACATGTGCTCCCTCCCTGACCCTGATCCCCCCAGTGTACATGTGCTCCCTCCCTGGCCCTGATCCCACACAGTGTACATGTGTTCCCTCCCTGACCCTGATTACCCCCACGGTGTACATGTGTTCCCTCCCTAGCCCTGATTCCCCCCACGGTGTACATGTGTTCCCTCCCTGGTCCTGAACCCACACACTGTGTACATGTGTTCGCTCCCTGACCCTGATTCCCCCCACGGTGTACATGTGTTCCATCCCTGGTCCTGATCCCACACACTGTGTACATGTGTTCCCTCCCTGATCCTCATCCCCACACTGTGTACATGTATTATGTATTGAACTGAGGAAGCTCTTGGTGGGCGAAACGTCACATAAATAAAGGCGCCCTAAACATTGCAAATGTGCATGTATAAATGTTGGTACTAATGTGTGATACACGTGTTTTACCTTCAGTCACATCACATTACGCACACATTTTCTCTTATCTGATTTTCAACTCGAGTTTTTTGGACCTACGTCTTGACTTTTAATTGAACTTGTATACCTGGAGAGTTTACCTGGAGAGAGTTCCAGGGGTCAAAGCCCCTGCGGCCCGGTCTGTGACCAGATACCGAGGAGCTTTCTAATAATTACTTAACTTGCTCGTTTCACATGTTTACTGCTCACATGTTGAAGATATGTTTCCTCACGTTTCTCTATGTCGGTTGAGTGTACCTCTTGTGTTCCTTCGTTTATCCTTTTTTTTTTCAGGGTAAAGTGACTGGCCACGTCTATCCTATCTATGCCTCGAAATATTCTGTAAGTCTTGATCATGTCTCCTCTGGTTACGAGTTACTCCTGGAGCATAAGTCATAGCTGATCCCAGGCAGCCTTGGCCCTCAGCCTTGAGACATTCCTCTGAACTTTCTTCGCCTTTGCCTTCTTTGGTTAAGTGATGGTTCAGTTTGAAAATATATTATGCAAGACATGATGTCACTGATGTCAGCTAGGCCTGTATACCATGTACATGTACTTGTAGTAAATAAAGATATTATTATTATTATTAATGGTAAGCATGCGAAGATTGTTGAACTGTACCTAAATAAACCTGGTGTACTGGAGGATTCATAGCACATATGGTGTACTGGAGGATTCATAGCACATATGGTGTACTGGAGGATTCATAGCACATATGGTGTACTGGAGGATTCATAGCACATATGGTGTACTGGAGGATTCATAGCACATATGGTGTACTGGAGGACTCATAGCACATATGGTGTACTGGAGGACTCATAGCACATATGGTGTACTGGAGGACTCATAGCACATATGGTGTACTGGAGGACTCATAGCACATATGGTGTACTGGAGGACTCATAGCACATATGGTGTACTGGAGGACTCATAGCACATATGGTGTACTGGAGGACTCATAGCACATATGGTGTGAAGAATGACTTCACGGATTCAGAGATCCATATTGATGTTTACAACCCCGAGTGCGTGAGTGCGCTTGTGTGTGTGGGGGGGGGTGTTGTTTAGAATAGTGGGGCAATTAAAAGTAGGAAAGAGGAGAAAAAAGAGAGAGAGAGGAGAGAGAGAGAGAGGAGAAAGGAGAGAGGAGAGAGAGTGAGGGAGAGAAATGATGGAGATGAGTAGGTGTCAGATAGAAATTCGGTAGGGTGTGGAGTGTATGAGAAGAGTGGAGAGAGGAGAGGAAGGTTGCTGCTGGAAGGGGAAGAGGCTGTGAGGGTAGGGGAAGGTTGCTGCTGAGGGTAGAGGACGTCAGGGTTGCTGCTGAGGGCAGAGGACGTCAGGGTTGCTGCTGAGAGGGAAGGTTGCTGTGAGGTAAGGACGGAAGGGTGCTGCTGGGGAAGGACGGAGGATGCTGCTGTGGGAAGGACGGAGAGATGCTGCTGTGGGAAGGACGGGAGAGATGCTGCTTGGGGAAGGACAGGAGAGATGCTGCTTGGGGAAGGACGGAGAGATGCTGCTGTGGGGAAGGACAGGAGAGATGCTGCTGTGGGGAAGGACGGGAGAGATGCTGCTGTGGGAAGGACGGAGAGATGCTGCTGTGGGAAGGAGGGAGATGCTGCTGTGGGGAAGGACGGAGAGATGCTGCTGTGGGGAAGGACGGGAGAGATGCTGCTGTGGGGAAGGACGGGAGAGATGCTGCTGTGGGGAAGGACGGGAGAGATGCTGCTGTGGGGAAGGACGGGAGAGATGCTGCTGTGGGGAAGGACGGGAGAGATGCTGCTGTGGGGAAGGACAGGAGAGATGCTGCTGTGGGGAAGGACGGGAGAGATGCTGCTGTGGGGAAGGACGGGAGAGATGCTGCTGTGGGGAAGGACGGGAGAGATGCTGCTGTGGGGAAGGACGGGAGAGATGCTGCTGTGGGGAAGGACGGGAGAGATGCTGCTGTGGGGAAGGACGGGAGAGATGCTGCTGTGGGGAAGGACGGGAGAGATGCTGCCCAAGCGATGTATGACATTCAGGGCTTCAGCATTTTATGACTATTATGCTGAATGACAGTTGTAACCAGGGCCACTCCAAACTGCAGACAGATCGCCTTGCGTCTTCTACCGTCTCTGGTAGTGAGAACTTCCACGGGAGGGAGGGAGGGAAGGTGGAAAGGAGGGTTGGAAGGAGGGAGAGAGGGAAGGAAGGTGGAAAGGAGGGTTGGAAGGTGGGAGAGAGTGAAGGAAGGTGGAAAGGAGGATTGAAGGTGGGAGAGAGGGAAGGAAGGTGGAAAGGAGGATTGGAAGGTGGGAGAGAGGGAAGGAAGGTGGAAAGGAGGGTTGGAAGGTGGGAGAGAGTGAAGGAAGGTGGAAAGGAGGGTTGGAAGGAGGGAGAGAGGGAAGGAAGGTGGAAAGGAGGATTGGAAGGAGGGAGAGAGGGAAGGAAGGTGGAAAGGAGGGTTTGAAGGTGGGAGAGAGGGAAGGAAGGTGGAAAGGAGGGTTGGAAGGAGGGAGAGAGTGAAGGAAGGTGGAAAGGAGGGTTGGAAGGAGGGAGAGAGGGAAGGAAGGTGGAAAGGAGGGTTGGAAGGTGGGAGAGAGTGAAGGAAGGTGGAAAGGAGGGTTGGAAGGAGGGAGAGAGGGAAGGAAGGTAGAAAGGAGGATTGGAAGGAGGGAGAGAGGGAAGGAAGGTGGAAAGGAGGGTTGGAAGGTGGGAGAGAGGGAAGGAAGGTGGAAAGGAGGATTAGAAGGAGGGAGAGAGGGAAGGAAGGTGGAAAGGAGGGTTGGAAGGAGGGAGGAGGAAGGAAGGTGGAAAGGAGGATTAGAAGGAGGAGGAGGAAGAGTGGAAAGGAGGATTAGAAGGAGGGAGAGGAAGGAAGGTGGAAAGGAGGATTGGAAGGAGGAGAGAGGAAGGAAGGTGGAAAGGAGGGTTGGAAGGTGGAGAGAGGGAAGGAAGGTGGAAAGGAGGGTTGGAAGGAGGGAGAGAGGGAAGGAAGGTGGAAAGGAGGGTTGGAAGGAGAGAGAGAGTGAAGGAAGGTGGAAAGGAGGGTTGGAAGGAGGGAGAGAGTGAAGAAAGGTGGAAAGGAGGGTTGGAAGGAGGGAGAGAGGGAAGGAAGGTGGAAAGGAGGGTTGGAAGGAGGGAGAGAGGGAAGGAAGGTGGAAAGGAGGGAGAGAGGGAAGGAAGGTGGAAAGGAGGATTGGAAGGAGGGAGAGAGGGAAGGAAGGTGGAAAGGAGGGTTGGAAGGTGGGAGAGAGGGAAGGAACGTGGAAAGGAGGGTTGGAAGGTGGGAGAGAGGGAAGGAACGTGGAAAGGAGGGTTGGAAGGAGGGAGAGAGGGAAGGAACGTGGAAAGGAGGGTTGGAAGGAGGGAGAGAGGGAAGGAACGTGGAAAGGAGGTTGGAAGGAGGAGAGAGGAAGGAAGGTGGAAAGGAGGTTGGAAGGAGGAGAGAGGAAGGAACGTGGAAAGGAGGGTTGGAAGGAGGGAGAGAGGGAAGGAACGTGGAAAGGAGGGTTGGAAGGTGGGAGAGAGGGAAGGAACGTGGAAAGGAGGGTTGGAAGGTGGGAGAGAGGGAAGGAACGTGGAAAGGAGGGTGGAAGGTGGGAGAGAGGGAAGGAACGTGGAAAGGAGGGTTTTGGTGAGGACCATTCAAGAGGGTGGTGCATATACTAGTCGTCAACGATCTTGTGTGACAGCCAGTGGTATCAAGCAACTGCAAGATACACCTTTTGATTAAGCTGAATTATCGTTATGGAGACTCAAATTTCAAGCCTAATATATCCACTTCATTCTTCCATTCATCCTCAAACAATTCTCAACAGTTTTCATTGGGGGCATTTTACACCGTGTGTGTGTGTTTGTGTGTAGTGTGTGTGTGTGTGTGTGTGTGTGTGTGTGTGTGTGTACTCACCTAATTGTGGTTGCAGGGGTCGATACTCAGCTCCTGGCCCCAGGTAATGTGTGTGTGTGTGTGTACTTACCTAATTGTGGTTGCAGGGGTCGAGACTCAGCTCCTGGCCCCAGGTAATGTGTGTGTGTGTGTGTAAATTTGGGACCAATCACTTTAGGATTTTCCAAGAGTAAATTCCGATGCATCTTTCTCGCCTTCGTTAATGTAGTACAGGTCAAGGGACTTCAAACATTCTCAGTAATTTAAGTGTTCGACTGAATTTATAGATACAGTGAAGGTTCTCTGTACCTTCTCTAGATCTGGGATTTAGGCTGCCTTAAAAGATGTTTAGTGTACAGCAAGCAATATTCCAGCCGCCTAGAGACAATATAGGATTTACAGAGGACCATCACTAGCTTGGCTTCCCTTGCTTTGAAAGTTCTCCTTATCCACCCATCATTTTTCTGGCAGTTGTGATGACACTTGTTATCCTTGAAAGTGAGATCCTCTGACATAATCACACTTAAGTCTTTCACGTTAGTTTTAACGATCTATTGAGTGATTTATATTAAGTTTTTCACCGCTCCTATCATGTCTCATTTCTCCGTCCCTTCCTTCCGTCGTCTTCGTCCCTTTTCCCTCTCTCTTTCCCCCTGTCTCTCTCCTCGTCTCTACCTCCCTCCTCGTGCATCACCTCCCCCCCTAACTCTACCACCCAGTAAAACGCCGGAATGAATTAATTACAAGATAAGTGAGTAAATGCTTAAATTCGTTAATATTGATAATTAATTTGATTCTCCTTAACGTCTTCGATGAACACCATGTGCCACTCCCACTTGAACAGATCAGTCACCACTTGAACACGCCCACCTCACGGCCCACACTCACCACCTTGAACCACCACGCCCACCCTGCACGCCTCGCCCACACTACCACCTTGAACACGCCCACCTCACGGCCCACACTCACCACCTTGAACACGCCCACCTCACGCCCACACTAACCACCTTGAACACGCCCACCTCACAGCCCACACTGACCACCTTGAACACGCCCACCTCACACCACACTAACCACCTGACACGCCCACCTCACAGCCCACACTGACCACCTTGAACACGCCCACCTCACAGCCCACACTACCACCTTGAACACGCCCACCTCACCGCCCACACTAACCACCTTGAACACGCCCACCTCACAGCCCACACTGACCACCTTGAACACGCCCACCTCACAGCCCACACTAACCACCTTGAACACGCCCACCTCACGGCCCACACTCACCACCTTGAACACGCCCACCTCACAGCCCACACTAACCACCTTGAACACGCCCACCTCACAGCCCACACTAACCACCTTGAACACGCCCACCTCACAGCCCACACTAACCACCTTGAACACGCCCACCTCACAGCCCACACTAACCACCTTGAACACGCCCACCTCACAGCCCACACTGACCACCTTGAACACGCCCACCTCACAGCCCACACTGACCACCTTGAACACGCCCACCTCACGGCCCACTCACCACCTTGCCCACTCCTCATCTTTCACTGACCCACCTCCTAGCTGGGTATCCTTGCCCACCCCCAGAATAGCGCACATATATCTTTTAACTTACCTGGAGTATATCTGGAGGGTGTTCCGGGGGTCAACGCCCCCGCGGCCCGGTCCATGACCAGGCCTCGTGGTGGATCAGGGCCTGATCCACCAGGCTGTTACTGCTGGCCGCACGCAAACCGACGTACGAACCACAGCCCGGCTCGTCAGGTAATGACTTTGCGTCATGTTGATTCACTGTTTGTGATCACCCGGACTGTAGTACCCATGGTCGACTGTGTGACGTTGGCACCAACAGCCTGCTTGATCACACCGTCAACTGGCCTGGTCTGAAACCGGGCCGAAGGGGCGATGACCTTTGAGACCACTACCAGGTAGGTAACCCCCAGACCAACCCACTTATTCTCAACCCCAGAATCACCCTACGACCCACTACCCCTGCCAGATACAACCCCAAGTTAAATTTATATTTGATCATACAGCGAAAGGACTGGGGAAGGCTCGATCCTCCGTCTATTAATTAACCCACACATTCCACTAGCCCTACCACTTCCCACCCACTCCCCCACCCAACCTATCACCCCAGCCCTGCCGTCTCTCCCCCTTCCCCTACACCTGCTGACGGATATATAAAGCGGGTCCTTAATTATGTGTCTGTCAGCTGGGCGTAACAAAGCGCTTGTTTGGATCTCACATGATTCTCTCTTGCAATAGTACCAGGTAACTATTCTTGTGTTCACTGGTACAATAGTACCAGGTAACTATTCTTGGGTTCACTGGTACAATAGTACCAGGTAACTATTCTTGGGTTCACTGGTACAATAGTACCAGGTAACTATTCTTGGGTTCACTGCTACAACAGTACCAGGTAACTATTCTTGGGTTCACTGCTACAACAGTGCCAGGTAACTATTCTTGGGTTCACTGCTACAACAGTGCCAGGTAACTATTCTTGGGTTCACTGCTACAACAGTGCCAGGTAACTATTCTTGGGTTCACTGCTACAACAGTGGCAGGTAACTAATCTTGGGTTCACTGCTACAACAGTGGCAGGTAACTAATCTTGGGTTCACTGCTACAACAGTGCCAACCATCCACTAGTGAGGAAGACTATACAGTCCTTGCAGGGAGAATAATAGCAATACTGACAACACTATTCACTGGTGTTCTTTTGTTCATCCCTCCCTGTCTCTATCCTCCCTTCCTCTTTCCTTTCCTCCTCCTATCCACACTCTTCCCTCATGTTCCCTTTTCTTTCTCGCCCTTCCATTCCATCTGTTCACTTATTCAACTCTTCGTCTACCCACTTATTCATCCCTGTCCATCTCTCATCTCCCAGTCACTTTTCCACCCTATTCTTTCCCTCCTAGTCCTTCCCTCACCTTGGTTTATCACCCTCTCTCCTCACTCACTCCCAAATTAATTTTTCACTGCTCTCTCTCCCTCCCTTCCTCAGAGCCCTAAATATTTTAAAACTAAATCCTTCTACTTGATTAAGGCTGCGAGTTAATGCAAGTGTTTTACAAGCTAAGATGTTCTCTTGGTGTCCGGGAGAAAAGTCACAGGAAAAAAGTCAGAGAGAATAAGTCACAATTTTGAGTAGGGGAAAAGTCACATTTTATGTAGGTCAGGTTAGGTTGTGACATTTTTTCCTGTGACTTTTTTCCTGTGGTTATTTTTCCCTGGATCCAAGCTCTTGGCCTGCATCTGTTAGAAAATTCTGACCTTCTAACTGCCTCACACAGTGTCTGTAGTTCGATCCCCGGCAAGGGTGGAAACACTGAGCGCGTTTCCTTAAACCTCTTGTCCTGTTCACCTAGCAGGCAAGTAGGTACCTGGATGTTAGTCGATTGGTGTGGGTCGCATCCTGGGGGACAAGACTGAAGGACCCCAGTGGAAATAAGACAGACAGTCCTCGATGACGCACCGACTTTCTTGGGTTACCCTGGGTGGCTAACCCTCCGGGGTTAAAAATCCAAACAAAAATCTTATCTTGCTTGTAAGTTACCTGTAGTCGTTACCGGTAGTCACCGCCCCCGCGGCCCGGTCCGAGACTAGGCCTCGCGATGATAGTAATAATGTTGGTAGAATTACTAGCAATATGCCGTTACCTTGACAAAGCTCCTGGAGAGCGAAACGTTGCCACAATAAATTGTCTCATTGGTTGCACATGTGTCCTTTTACCTTCCTAGTTGATAGCCTGATCAGTAAGACTGTTGGTGCTAGCTGTACGCAGTTCAACGTAAAGGGCGAAGTAAGAATCAGTTCCCACTTGGTTATCTGATTTGAGTTTTCAATGGTATATCTATGAAATGAGAATCGGTACTTGTGGGTCGGTACTTGCGGGTCGGTACTTGCGGGACGGTACTTGCGGGTTACAATGGCACTGTCTGCCAACATTGTTGTGTTAGGTTAGGTACTGTGGGAGTAGCATGTGTCATGCTACCGTCGCTCTTCAGTCACACACCACAAGGGGGAAAGTGGCGTGGCCAGCAGCACCCTGTAGAGCATCCACCCTGGGAGGCCTCCGCCCGTGCCATGTGCCCAGCGGGATGCCCAGCCGGGGGGCAAGGGCATCCAGGACATGTTTGGTCGTGAGCATCTCTATATACCCCTCACTTTATATCCCAATATATTGCCCATTAAATCAAATAAAAGTTTCAGTATCCAAAGATTTTCCAAGATATGTATGTGTGGTGGGCGGTGTGTGGGTGACGGGGTGTGGGCGGTGGGGCGTGGGTGGTGGGACCCACGCTTGGATATAGCGTCATATATCACACTTATATGATGGGTGTGTTGGAGCGGCTGGGAGGGAATCACTCTGCAGGGGTTGATGCAGTCACTCCCTGGCTCCTGATGGTCCCCTGGGTGTACACCCACGCCACACTACACCCACGCCACGCCACATTACACCACGCCACACACACAACCACGCCACATCACACTCGCCCCACAAAATATTGCTAAGAGGCTTCATACTACACCTGTAACTACTTACAGTACTATTACTACAGCTCTAATTATAGAGTTGCACTAGTACTTATTTCTGCAACTATATTTATAGTTGTACCTCTACTTATAACTGCCTCTACTTATAACTCTACTTCAACTTTACAGAGCTTGGGAATGAGAGGCTCTCAGGCTCTATCCAAGAAAGGGGAGGATGAGTACAATTCACTGGATCAAGTCAGGTTAGGTAAGATTTGTCAGGAAACAGGACAAGTGTTTCCTGACGCGGGTCAGGAAGGCCTCGGTCGTCTGACCGAGGCCTTCCACTGGCTTACCGGTCCACCCCTTTAAAAATTATGGTTATGACTGTATCTGGATCAAGTGTTAGGAGTGTTCGTTGATGGAGTGATGGTAGCAAGGAAACAACTGTTGACTGTTATGGAGGCGTATTATTGGTATTCGTTGAGGGGACCAGCCTTCACGTCTGCTCACTGCTGTGCCTAGTCGAACCTGAGAGGGAGACCTCTAGGCCTTTTGTGTGAGGTACACAAGAGCCCCTAACTGGCACCTAGGCACCTTCCTTGAAGGGATCTAGCGGGTTTCAGATAAAGGGAGCACAAGACGGTGATAATAACCTGAACCTCCCATTAATACCATTTCTAATGATGGGTATGATTGACGTGCGCGTCTTAAGAACACTCAGAGCAAGCGGAACTGTTCATTGCACTGTTGCACACGCGTGTTGCAATCAGTTGGCCAGGTCTCACAAGGAAGACTCCAGGTTAAGAGGAGGGTCAATGTAAGTTGGGATATCACTTAAAATTCTATTGTTCCAAATTCTGTTAATGTCGTGAGTGTTGCAAAGGTAACCTGACCATAAATTGCAGACTTTATATATTTTTAATAACAAAGATCTTTGTATATAAATGACGGGGATGTCAGTTTTCTTTTTTTATGAAGCAGTTGGACGCTGACTCAATTAACTTTTAATAGTCAGGAGTTTAATGACAGACTATTACCAAGCGAACATACTGTAGAGTTAAATTTTTAATTTAATTATAGGTATGTATTCAGCTTGAGACTTGTTAATTTTGCCCAACACGGAAAGCATAATTGTTTCACATGATAGTGCCAGAGGATATTTTGCAAAACTTACTACCCAGGCCCCGCCTCTATGCAGAAACTGAAACCAATCCTAAGAGATTACCTTCGTCCGACCATTGTCTCGTGGTTGTCGGCACCCTCTCCTGGAACTAACACTTACTAACACACACACACACACACACACGAGGAGCTATGACTCGACCCCTGCAACCACAACTAGGTGAGTACAAGGCTGAAAGTATTACACATGCCCTCTTTAGCTGACAGGAGAAAAAGAGGAGATATTATAAACTCATACGAAGTGTAAAGGCTTCGAAAGAAGAGGTAGAACAAGAAACCCTAGTTATAAACTAGGGAAGAACGAATCATTGAAGGGATTCTAGAAAATTTACTTAGCAATGATAGTGGTAGAACAATGGAATAGGTTAAAAGAGGCAGTAAATACTGCAACCACTGTTAATTAAGAAGCTTGATAGAATACAGGACACTAGGAGCTAAGACTTGCTCTTGTAGATACAAAAAGGTGATTAACTATAGGTAATTACATCATTCAACACACACACACACACACACACACACACACGTAGCCAAAACCCAGAGCTAACCCTTCTCCTCTCCCACAGACTTTAAAAATTACTAATCACACTGACAACTTTAGATATGAGAAAAGGATTATCATAATTAAGGGTGAAAATAACTAATTTCCGTTACCTATAGGAACGTAGGATTGCCGTGTTCAAATATCCAATAATAAAAAAAAGCGTGATTATGCAAGCCATTTTTCCGTACTCCTGACACACGAGAGGAGAACAAAAGGTTTACGAATTCTTTTATCCTCTTGTTAACGATGATGCAGCACTGTGATTTGTCTTTTGCGATGCTAGACACGAGAACGAGAGAGAGAACTTGAACGAGTGTTGTGCCTTCACGAACACAGTAGACACGAGAACGAGAGAGAGAACTTGAACGAGTGTTGTGCCTTCACGAACACAGTAGACACCAGAACGAGAGAGAGAACTTGAACGAGTGTTGTGCCTTCACGAACACAGTAGACACGAGAACGAGAGAGAGAGAACTTGAACGAGTGTTGTGCCTTCACGAACACAGTAGACACAAGAACGAGAGAGAGAACTTGAACGAGTGTTGTGCCTTCACGAACACAGTAGACACAAGAACGAGAGAGAGAACTTGAACGAGTGTTGTGCCTTCACGAACACAGTAGACACAAGAACGAGAGAGAGAACTTGAACGAGTGTTGTGCCTTCACGAACACAGTAGACACAAGAACGAGAGAGAGAACTTGAACGAGTGTTGTGCCTTCACGAACACAGTAGACACAAGAACGAGAAGAGAACTTGAACGAGTGTTGTGCCTTCACGAACACAGTAGACACAAGAACGAGAGAGAACTTGAACGAGTGTTGTGCCTTCACGAACACAGTAGACACAAGAACGAGAGAGAGAACTTGAACGAGTGTTGTGCCTTCACGAACACAGCTTTCCACTGTGATTGACTTTTGAAATTTAAAGAGCGATTTTTGTGGATCATTCAGCTTTCTTGGCATTAAAAAAATAAATACAATGCACTTAACAAGCATGGTCGTCTCCAGAGGTTTTACATAAGAGAGGCCTAGAAGTGGCAGTCTGGTTAGAGGAGGCGGCTAAGGAATTCGTCTTGAAGCAGCATTATTAGTTTTCTCTGGGGACTTGGTGAAAGGGGCTGATTTTACCTTTTCCCGTAAAATGCAATTGTAGCAGCAGTTTCGATCAAAAAGTGTGATAATTTACGTGTTTTAGCTAAAAAATGAGATACGTCAGAAAAAAAGCTTCAAACTGCTCTAAAAGGTCGAAATTTAAGGACTTAAGTCTCTTGTTACCCTGATATAACAAATGTAAAATTAACCATCAATTAAAAAATAACAGAAATAAAACGCACAGCATAAATACATCAGAATAATTATCATTAGTTAAAAATCTCATTCAAGTTCCGAGATCCATCCACATAACTATTTTAAAAAACAATGAAAGAGAAATTACCCAAATCGTGGGCAAGCAATTAAAACGTGTTCAAAAATTACCTGCATGTTACAAGCTACACAGGGAGGTGGGGAGGAACAGGAGCGCTTGCAAGCAGCTGCTACAGTTGAGATAAGTGTGCTCAATCCTCAATCGACAAATATTTGTTTTAAATAACGATTCCTACTAAAGGTATAAGAGGAATTACCAAGAGACTCCGGGCTGCCTTCCAGAGGGAACTGGACAGATACCTCAAGTTAGTGCTGGATCAGCGGGACTGTGGTTCGTACGTTGGACTACATGCGGAGAGCAATAACAGACTGGGTGATCAGACCCTGATCCACCGGGAGGTCTGGTCAAGGACTGGGCTGCAGGGGCGTTGACCCAGGGAACACGCTCCAGGTAGCAGGAGGGCCCAACACCCACGTCCAGCTAAACTCTTTATAGCTTGCTTCATGTTTGCAGGGCCCCTTGGGTCTGCCACTTCTCAAGTACATAAATCTATGTATGTGGCGCATGAAGTGACCGAAAAAGTCTTATGGAGCAGGCTCGGAATAGCAGCCTTCGCCCCAGCATCTTCCCGTTCATATCCCGGTACACCAACATGACCCAGGCACCAGCTGAACGAATGTGCGTGGAGACAAACTAATTATTTCTAGATCTCTTTGACCACAGAGCGGACACAAGTACACTGGGCCAGGGCAGACAGACTGCAATGAGAATCTAAGTAGATAGTGAACCAAGATCCGGCTCTGCCAACTAGCAGGACGAGAGCAGCTAAACAAACCACGGTACGGGTGGTGTTAGAACCCATGGCAAGCCAGTCGTAACACTCCAGGCCAGTGCTAAGCCACTGGGCCAGCTGGCTACAATAAAATTCATCCAACTAGGTATAGTGTAGCCAGCTGGTCCAGTGGTTAACACACTGGCCTGGAGTTTTACGACTTACTTGCCATGGGTTCTAACCCCACCAGTACTGTGGTTTATTTACAATCGTGTTATTACGATTTCGTAAGTCGAGAATAGATAGAACTGAATGAACTTTAGTTATGTGGATGTGAATGTTTTGATGCAGTTATGAGGGTGCGGTCACTGGGTCATGTATGAAGAGATGGTAACTCCATTACCACCGTTAAACCTTACACATGTCAGCGGGGTATAATTGCATTGACACTAACGGTGACCCTTAATTTCACGCGGGTGTGTGTTATTGTGTGTATTTGTGTGTGTGTGCACGTGCGTGGGGCAAGGCAGTCTTGTGTGCGCCTGTGTGCATTCGACCTGATCGAGGGGTCAACAATGGGTATAGTGTGTGTGTGTGTGTGTGTGTGTGTGTGTATGTGTGTATGTGTGTGTGTGTGTGTGTGTGTGTGTGTGTGTGTGTGTGTGTGTGTGTGTGTGTGTGTGTGTGTGTGTGTGTGTGTGTGTGTGTGTGTGTGTGTAGAAAAACTCTCAGAACTCATCAAAGGTATGTCCATTCAGATGTGAAACATAAGCGCCTCAATCTTATTGCACTATCAGAACCCCGGGTATTTTTTTCCTCTCTCATGAACAGACAAAATAGTAAACAAAGCTTAGAGACTTATACTCAGTTTACATTTATCTTTCCTTTCCTGTGTTCGTTCTTTTACTATTTATTTTTCAATTTGATAAATTTGGTCCGAGACGGAGCCGCGGGGGGCGCTGATCCCTAGAACAAAGAACTGATGTATAACAGATATCTCCTCATTGGTCAGTCCTCCCAGGTTTGCAGAACTTTAGAAAAGTTCCTCGATGACTGGCATTCATATAAATTATTGTATCGTCTGAGAGGGATGTCACTGTGCTATTATATGCATCTCTATGTCAGATACGAAGATGAGAAAGATAGGTAAGAGAGTACTGTGCCTTGAGAAACAACTTTTCACTGTGGTCTCTCATTTGATTCTTGACCTATTTTTTCGAGTCCAATTTACGAATTAGTAGATTCAGCTGTATATTTTTTTACAGTTTCTTATCCACCAGCCTTCTTGGATCCCTGCCTTCTCCACTCATCCCTCACTTCCTTTTCCTCTACTTCCTCCCCCCCTCCCCTTTACACTGTACCTTTCGCCATTTCCTCCTTTCCCTCTACCAGTCATTACCCATCTCGGCCTCTCAACGTTTTGCTTCTACATTCCTCCCACATTTCCTTTAGTCAGACTATCCCTTCATCCCTACTTTCATTCGCTTCCTCTGTTCTTCCACTCCATCTCTCATATCCCTCCCTAATTTAGCCCCTCCCTCTTCTATTTCTTCGTTTTCCAGTTCCTCCTTTTCATTTCTCCCTTTTTTCTCTATCCTCACATCTACCTAACCCTCTTTCCCTTTCTCATTCGTCCCTTCTTCCGCCCATACCCCCTCCATCACTGTGCCCATCTCTCCCTCCCTCCCTCTACATCTCCAAAGATACAATTTGGGAATATGTCTGAATGACGTGTTTTCTCTCTGGCCGTTTTATCGGGTTTCAATATTTTCGAATTTATCTAATGTGTGTCATGTTTTTCTGTGTTGAGAAGGATCCCGAGGACGAATATGTTGTACTCTCTTAGTTGAGTTTGTACCGGTCGATTCATAACTCCTGGACCAGCCTCCAAAATATTAGCGAGAGGCTTTACTGGCTCATCATCGGGGTTGGGGTCACCGCCCCTCACCCCAACCCCGGCGGCTCGAACCCGGACAAAGCTTCCTTGTTGTCAATGTGATCAATCAAGCTGTTTGTGTCATCAGCACGCAGTTCAACGTAAGCACTACAGCCATGATCAAAAAATTCCCGCAGGAACCCGTCGAATTTCCCCCCTTAATCGTTGAATCCTTTACAACGATAATCGTTGAATCCTTTACAACGATAATCGTTGAATCCTTTACAACGATAATCGTTGAATCCTTTACAACGATAATCGTTGAATCCTTTACAACGATAATCGTTGAATCCTTTACAACGATAATCGTTGAATCCTTTACAACGATAATCGTTGAATCTACAACGATAATCGTTGAACTTTACAACGATAATCGTTGAATCCTTTACAACGATAATCGTTGAATCCTTTACAACGATAATCGTTGAACTAAACGATAACGTTGACTTTACAACGATAATCGTTGAATCCTTTACAACGATAATCGTTGAATCCTTTACAACGATAATCGTTGAATCCTTTACAACGATAATCGTTGAATCCTTTACAACGATAATCGTTGAATCCTTTACAACGATAATCGTTGAATCCTTTACAACGATAATCGTTGAATCCTTTACAATGAGTGATGTCTTAGTGTACTTGTTAAATCTTCATTTGCATAGTGGATACTTTGTGCCTTGTGCTGAATTTCCGATTTATGTAAGAAGTAATCTGGAATCAGTCCCTCTTGTAGTTTCCGTGTGCCTGTGTTCCAGCGAGTATGTCAGTGGTACAATATTTGGGTAGTATATACTACCCAAGTATTATACCAAGTATTGTACCACTGAGGCCCACAGCGGTGGTACAATAGTATATACTACCCAAGTATTGTACCACTGACGTCCACGTAGTGGTGGTACAATAGTATAATATTGTACCACTGACAAGTATACTCTGAGGTACTTGATCCGCTCCCAATAACTTTGGCATTTGACTTCATTTATACAGACAACAAAAGTTCTGCAGACATTCTCCAAGTGCGCAGTTTCACCTGCCTAAAATGAGGTTGACCAGGCTAGCACCAGACGAGCCTGACCCATGGCCGGGCTCCGGGAGTAGACTCTCGAAACTCATCAAAGATATATCAAAGGTGTTCAGCAAGCACTTAAAGACAAAGTCTGACAGCCACGAATGAAACATCGGATCGAAACGTTGCCGTAAGCTTCTCACTATGTGCGGGTTATTTGTGTATTGTTCCAGTCACGGTATTGTTCGAGTCACGGTGTTGTGCCTTTTTCTTCTTTATTTCCTCCATAAGCTACTCGCATACTAACCATGCCCACAGATTCATGCCACGCCCACACCTGCTGGCCACACCCTCACATTCATACCACGCCCACACCTGCTGGCCACACCCTCACATTCATGCCACGCCCACACCTGGCGCCGCCCACGATCGTAAACCCTGGTTTGCGGTTTGGGTCAGAATGGACCAACATTCAAATACCAAATTAAATTGTTGAGTGAGTTTCCCGGAGGACAGCAGAGTTTTCAGATTAATGTGGACGATGAGCGAAGACTTGCGAGGCTGAGCGAAACATTGTGGTAAGAGCCACCAACTCCTGACTAATGAACGCCACAGAAATTATAAGACCTAAGTGCAGTTATTTCCTGCCTTGTTTGTTGTTGATGATGCCAGTGTAGTCAGCTGTTGATGACGCCAGTGTAGCCAGCTGTTGATGACGCCAGTATAGCCAGCTGTTGATGACGCCAGTATAGCCAGCTGTTGATGACGCCAGTATAGCTAGCTGTTGATGACGCCAGTATAGCCAGCTGTTGATGACGCCAGTGTAGCCAGCTGTTGATGACGCCAGTGTAGCCAGCTGTTGATGACGCCAGTGTAGCCAGCTGTTGATGACGCCAGTGTGGCCAGCTGTTGATGACGCCAGTGTAGCCAGCTGTTGATGACGCTAGTGTAGCCAACTTTTGATGACGCCAGTGTAGCCAACTGTTGATGACGCCAGTGTAGCCAGCTGTTGATGACGCCAGTGTAGCCAGCTGTTGATGACGCCAGTGTAGCCAGCTGTTGACGCCAGTGTAGCCAGCTGTTGACGACGCCAGTGTAGCCAGCTGTTGACGCCAGTGTAGCCAGATGTTGATGGCGCTTGTACACAATGATTTGTGCTTCCAATGTACTAGTCTCAGCTCCTGACCCCTCGTCGTAATACTAGCAACTGGCTCTCTTGGTTCCTAGGCTCCCGAGTTCACTCTTACCTACTCTTGAAACTACCTAACTCTACTCGATTTCGGATGGGTGGGTCGTCACTCCCACGACCCAGTCCCAAATCAGGCTTTTTACCTTTGATGAGTTTCGAGTTTTTCAACTCCCGGAGCCCGGCCTTGGGCCAGGCTTGTCTGGTGCTTGCCTGGTCAACCAGGCTGTTGCTGCTGGTGGCCTGCTGGCTCACATATCCATCACAGCCTGGTTGATTAGGCACCTGTTGGAGATAATTGTTCAGTTTCCTCTTAAAGACTTCTACACTTGTTCCAGTAGTGTTTCTAATATCTTCTGGTAAGATGTTGAATAGTCCGGGACCACGGATGTTGATAAAATGTTCTCTTATTGTGCCCCCGGCGCCCCAGCTCTTCACTGGGGTTATTTTGCACTTTCTTCTGTGAAGAGAATTTCTTTATGAGCAGAGCTGTGGTGTATTCGCTGGATTACGTCTGGCTAGCACTAACAGCCTTGTCGATCAGGCCAGCAACCAGAAGGCCTGGTATAGAACAGAGCAGCGGGAGAGGTGACCTCCCGGAAGCAACTTCAAGTGAGCTTCCTCATATTACTCCTTTACCAATGAGAATGAAGAAATATTCCCTGACACTCCTGTGTCAGGAGTGTCATTGTTCACTGTTCCATATATGACCTTTTCTTTTCAAAGCATTTCAAACATTTCGGCCTTTTCCGTCCTATCAACTGTTCTGTGTATTTCGTATGTCGTAATCATGTCTCCACTTGTCCACATGTATATTATCCTTAGGCTTTGTTCCTTTGGTATAAAGGTCGTTTACATATATCAGGAATAGCAGTGATTCTATTTGTGATCCGTGGGGAACCCCCTAGTTAACCTTTCCCATCCTGATGCTTCGTAAGGTTGAAGGAGAGGAAGTGTGGCCACGGTTGAAGGAGAGGAAGTGTGGCCACGGTTGAAGGAGAGGAAGTGTGGCCACGGTTGAAGGAGAGGAAGTGTGGCCACGGTTGAAGGAGAGGAAGTGTGGCCACGGTTGAAGGAGAGGAAGTGTGGCCACGGTTGAAGGAGAGGAAGTGTGGCCACGGTTGAAGGAGAGGAAGTGTGGCCACGGTTGAAGGAGAGGAAGTGTGGCCACGGTTGAAGGAGAGGAAGTGTGGCCACGGTTGAAGGAGAGGAAGTGTGGCCACGGTTGAAGGAGAGGAATGTGGACGGTTGAATGAGAGAAGTGTGACGGTTGAAGGAGAGGAAGTGTGGCCACGGTTGAAGGAGAGGAAGTGTGGATACGGTTGAAGGAGAGGAAGTGTGGCCACGGTTGAAGGAGAGGAAGTGTGGATACGGTTGAAGGAGAGGAAGTGTGGCCACGGTTGAAGGAGAGGAAGTGTGGCCACGGTTGAAGGAGAGGAAGTGTGGCCACGGTTGAAGGAGAGGAAGTGTGGCCACGGTTGAAGGAGAGGAAGTGTGGCCACGGTTGAAGGAGAGGAAGTGTGGCCACGGTTGAAGGAGAGGAAGTGTTGCGACGGTTGAAGGAGAGGAAGTGTAGCTACGGTTGAAGGAGAGGAAGTGTGGCCACGGTTGAAGGAGAGGAAGTGTTGCGACGGTTGAAGGAGAGGAAGTGTAGCCACGGTTGAAGGAGAGGAAGTGTAGCCACGGTTGAAGGAGAGGAAGTGTGGCCACGGTTGAAGGAGAGGAAGTGTGGCCACGGTTGAAGGAGAGGAAGTGTTGCGACGGTTGAAGGAGAGGAAGTGTAGCCACGGTTGAAGGAGAGGAAGTGTGGCTACGGTTGAAGGAGAAAGGGAAGAATGGCTATGGTTGAAGTATATTTTTTTATTGCTAAGGGTGAAGGTAAGGGGAGGAAGGCTAAGGGAAGGAAGGTGAACTCTGGAAACAGGTAACAGGTATATTGAATTTATTGTAACATCATAAGAGACACTGATACTTCTTACCCAAAAGCGGAATCCTTCCAGCAAGACCGGAGTTTTCTAACACTGTACCGGAGTTTTCTAACAGTTTTCCTCAGGATGCCACCCATGACAATCGGTAGTTATCTGTTTATACATACAGGTGGGCAAGGGCAGGGGACAGCAGAATCGTAAAGAAACATGTCCACACGTTTCTCTTCACCAGGGTATCTAACCCAGGACCTTGCTATTGTGACTCGAATGCTCGCACTCAGAGCGGACTTGATGGAGGGAAGAAGGATAAGAGTGAAGGTAGAGGGAGGGGTATGGGTGATGGAATGGGGGAGGTTGAGGGAGGGAGGTAGGGGTTGCCCAACACTGGTCACCAGCCTCCACCTTGTATAACACCAAGACGGCATTAATGGTTTTAATTTTAGGTAATGACAGGGTAGTCTTCCCTCCCTTGGTGAGGGTCCTGCCGCCCACTGCCATCTCTTGCCACTCACTGCCGCCCACTGCCGTTCACTCCCATTTACTGTTATCCCCTGCCACTCACAGCCGTTCACTACTACTTATTGCTATCCCCTGCCATTCACTGCCTCTCGCTGCCACCCACTGCCGTTCGCTACCATTTACTGCTATTCCTTGCCGCTCGCTGCCTCCCGCTGCCGCCCACTGCCTCCCGCCGTGAAGGTCCGGAGGGAAGACTGATCTATCTGTAGTGATCGTGACTGAGGCATGACAGCCAAGTCTTCTTGATCCTGACCTCATGTCCTCTCATGCCCACAAGGAAACCCCGACACCCACACACAGACATCACCACAAGACCACTGGAATCACCATAGAACCCCAGACATTACCACTGGGATCACTATAGAACCCCAGACATTACCACTGGGATCACTATAGAACCTCAGACATTACCACAAGACCACTGGGATCACTATAGAACCCCAGACATTACCACAAGACCAATGGGATCACTATAGAACCCCAGACATTACACAAGACCAATGGGATCATTATAGAACCCCAGACATTACCACAAGTCCAATGAGATCACTATAGAACCCCAGACATTACCACAAGACCAATGGGATCACTATAGAACCCCAGACACTACCACACGACCAGTGGGATCAGTATAGAACTCCAGACATTACCACAAGACCAATGGGATCACTATAGAACCCCAGACATTACCACAAGACCACTGGGATCACTACTGAACCCAGACATCAAAACACGACCACTGGGATCACTATAGAACCACAGACATCACAAGACTACTGGGATCACTATAGAACCCCAGACATCACTACAAGACCACTGGGATCATTATAGAACCCCAGACCATCACAAGACCACTGGAATCACAAACAAGACCAGAAGCATCAATACAAGACCTTGTTTGATTTTAAACGATGGTACATTACCATCTTTCCTCTATCTCTCTCTCTCCCTCCTCCTCTCCCACTTTTTTTTTTTTAAAGAGTTCAAGAAACGCGCAGGGACTGACAGACAAATGAAGGTAGAGAAGTGAAAGAGCGAGAGACAGCTGTGAGATAGTTCACTGGTAAGAGAGCCCGACATCTGCAGGTCGACCGTAAAGATAGCTCCCCGACAGTATTGTCTCACAGGAACACACGCTGATGTGGCCCCTCGCTGAGAGGTCACCCTCAAGAGGCCTGGTCACTGAACAGAGGAAAATGTAAAATTGGGAGAGATTAGAGAAAGAAAAAGAGGAGAGTTGTACACAAGAAAGACAGTGGAACCATCACAAACACTGTTGTGCACAAGACAGTGTAACCATCACAAACACTGTTGTGCACAAGACTGTAACCATCACAAACACTGTTGTGCACAAGACAGTGTAACCATCACAAACACTGTTGTGCACAAGACAGTGTAACCATCACAAACACTGTTGTGCACAAGACAGTGTAACCATCACAAACACTTGTGCACAAGACAGTGTAACCATCACAAACACTGTTGTGCACAAGACAGTGTAACCATCACAAACACTGTTGTGCACAAGACAGTGGAACCATCACAAACACTGTTGTGCACAAGACAGTGGAACCATCACAAACACTGTTGTGCACAAGACAGTGGAACCATCACAAACACTGTTGTGCACAAGACAGTGTAACCATCACAAACACTGTTGTGCACAAGACAGTGGAACCATCACAAACACTGTTGTGCACAAGACAGTGGAACCATCACAAACACTGTTGTGCACAAGACAGTGTAACCATCACAAACACTGTTGTGCACAAGACAGTGTAACCATCACAAACACTGTTGTGCACAAGACAGTGGAACCATCACAAACACTGTTGTGCACAAGACAGTGGAACCATCACAAACACTGTTGTGCACAAGACAGTGTAACCATCACAAACACTGTTGTGCACAAGACAGTGGAACCATCACAAACACTGTTGTGCACAAGACAGTGGAACCATCACAAACATTGGAACTACCACAAACATCAGTGAGACCATAACATTGGAACTACCACAACCATCAGCAGAACCGTCCCACACACCAGTACTAATACACAAACAACCAGCACATTTCGTTTCGGTCATCATTAATAACAACAAAAACACCACCATCAAGAGGAAATAAAGTTTCCTCTTGGACTGTGTGTGTTGCTAGCACCAACAGCTTGACTAGTCAGGCCAGTAACCCAGAGGCCTGGCTGGGATCGGGCCGCAGGGTGGTTACCTCCCCCCTTCCCCGAAATCAACAGGTATGACAGGAGTCTGTTGGTAATTACACTTATAGCTGAAGGCAGGACACCGGAAAGCCTTTAATTTTTATACTTAATGAGCCATATCTTAGTATTTAAAACCATAAGAAAGGAGGAACACTGCAGCAGGCCTACTGGCCCATACTAACAAAAATATTTGCCCAACCCATTTTCAGTGCTACCCTAAGCGTTGATAACGCTGTTAACTCATTAGAAAGTCCCACTCAAATCCAATACCTGTGACTCGTATATTTATTTAACCTATATGATTTACATTTGGGACCATCTGTAGCGTCTCAGTGCCTCCCGAATATCTTCACTGTCAAATACCAGTAGCAAGATCGCTCAGTGTAGTTTAGAAAGTTCAAACACTCCTGAAGTTCAACAATTTAATGTAAACGAAACTTAGTCATGTGCAAAGCTTGGCCATGTGCTGTGTAGGTAGTAGCTGAAACAGCAGCTGTGGGGGGGACGGTGGTTGCTTAATAGCGCATCTGCACCATTAGCTGGAACCTCGTGGGAGACTGAGAGTCGTTAGCGTGTGTTACTCCTGTTTAGGGTGGTGAGTGGAGGTGGGATAGGTGTCAGTGGGAGATGTGAATGTGGGGAAAGAGTAAGTATGGTTATTGGTGGGAATAGGAGAGAGAGAGAGAGATAGGAGAGTAATCAGTAGCCCCGGCAGCGTCAAAGCCACTAAAGTCAGACACTTCAGAGACGTAAGTTGTCCTCAAAGATTTGTTAAGTTATACCATGAATTAAGGAAAGGTCCTAGACTTCACGTTACGAAACAGACAAAGCAAATGCGATAGTAATTATGGACAAGGTAGATTATAGTGGAAAAATGAACTTGTTATTAGAAGACGGGGGAACTTGCGTGCCCCTTAATTGGAGAAACCTACGGACTCAACACCCAGAATTTCAATGTCTCCACCTTGTGCACCCAAAATGTTAACCTGTATTCGCTTCCAGTGGTCACCTTCCCCGCGGTCGGGGCCCAGAGCAAGCCTCCAGTTAAAGACGAACATAATGGAAGACTACTGCAGCAGACCCATTGGTCTATACTTAGCAGGTCTTTCTCAAATCCCATCCTTCTCACTAATGCATTTGTCCAACCATTTCTTAACACCACCCAATATCCCTATTAACTCTCGTACGAATATACCATTGTCTCTATCTACTGAAGGTGTCTGATCAGCAACGTTATAAGGGCTACGTGGGCCTGCGGTCAGCTAGCAGCAACAGCCTGGTTGACAAGGTGGTTCACCAGTAAGCGTGACCTCAGGATACGACGGTAGAAGCCGCCTCGAAACAAGTCACAGACATGTCGAACATGTATATTGACTACCAATTTAGTATAATTTTTCTCTCGTCATTTATCTGCCCAGTTTTCACACTTACAGCCAACAGACTGATCGATCAGGCCAGCAACCAGAAGACCAGGTATGATACCGGGACGCGGGCCTCCGGAAGAGACTACAGGTAACCTCCTTTGCCTACCTACCTCCCTCCTTCCCTCCCTCCCTCCCTATTCTCCTTCCCTCCTGCCTTACCCTACCTCCCTCTTTATTCTCTTTCCCACCTTAATCTACCTCTCTGCGCTTCCTGCTGTCCATCTCATATAGACTGGTAATTACCATTTTGCTGGCGAGGTTCTGTCAAACTACAGGCATCACAGGTCGTTTGGTGAGTGTGTGAGAGGGCCGCGGGAGGGGTAATATGAGATGGGCGCTGGGGATGGAGGGGTTAAGGGACGGAGGAGGGAAGATAGGGCAGTTATGGAGAGGGAGACGGTGGAGAGGCAGGTTGAAAACCGTAATTAATGTTGACCTTAATTGGTTGGACTTCAGCCTAAGGTCACGACGTTGGTCAGATTAGGTTGTGGCATTACAGGTCAGGTGATCTACCTACCTGGAGGGTGTTCTGGGGGTCAACGCCCCCCCAGGCCTCCCGGTGGATCAAGCCCTGATCAACCAGGCTGTTACTGCTAGCTGCACGTAATCCAACGTACGAACCACAGCCCGGCTGATCGGGAACTGACTTTGGGTATCTGTCCAGCTCCCTCTTGAAGTCAGCCAGGGGTCTATTGGTAATTCCCCTTATGCCTGGTGGGAGGCTGCTGAACAGTCTTGGGCCCCGGACCCTTACTGTGTTTTCTAACTAACGAGCGTGTAGAGTGGTCTAGTAGGTTTAACACCTGATTCACTGATTAAAAATACAATTCAGCTGGGTATGTACAACACTGCAGAAGTAACTTTAACCACCTCCTTCCACATTCACCCTTCCGATTCTCCTCCCTGCCCCCTCGCCCCTACCACCACCATCCCCCTCTTACTTTCGAGGCTAACTTAATTCTGCAGGTGTCGACTGGAACGGCAGTTGAGCTGTGCTGGAGATGGGTGCTGTACTGGGTTAATGCTAGGAATGGTACTGTGTTAGGGAGAGAGGGGTAGGTACTGGTGGTGCTACGTTCGAGACGTTGCTATACTGGGAAGCATCATCCTAGGAGAGGGAGGCAATGTTGTTGTGGTGGGGGAGGGCAGCTCTGCGCTGTGCTGACACCGCTGCGTGCTGTAATATCCGCCAAGCATATGTTTGCTGATGAAAATCTCGCGGCAGTAATTGAGGGTTGTAAATCAGAAACTGTTTATACACGTTTGTCTAAGTCAATGACCGAAGGTCCGGGAGCCGCTCAGCTGATGCTGTGGCAGCTCCACCGGTTGTACACACCGCGGAAGCGCTAAACCCAAGGGGTCATACAGCACTTGGAGAATGTGTGGTGATCTGGATCAAGAGGAAGGGTAGCTCTAATTTCCTGGGATCAAGAGCCATTCACCGGTATCAAGGCTTATATCGCAGTAGAGTTTTGCAAATTTGGTAAATGTGATAAAATATACATTTTATAAGTTCTTGTAACCTAACTGAAAATCTACAAAATAGCGTTAATGAGTTTGCAGTTGGCAAGTGGCTGGCACCAACAGCCTGGTCGATCAGGCCAGCAACCAGGTCTCGTTTGGTACCGGCCTGTGGTTCGTAAGTTGGTCTGCGTGCGGCTGGCGGTAACAGCTTGACTGATCAAGCAATGACCCACCAAGAGGCCAGGTATTGTACAAGGCCGCGAGGGTGTTGACCTCCTCAACAGCCTCCTTCGAGGCCTCGGGGACTTCGACCTCCCGGAAGTGACTAGAGGTAACCTACAGGAAGCGTTAATAAATGCACGTTGGGAACCTCTTAAGAAAATGTATGTAGTAAAATGAAGATAGGTTGTGGAGCTACAGTCTGTGTTGTTTGCAACACTGAGTGGGGTTATAGTAGCACTAAGTTAAATAATTATAGTGATTATACTTTTTACAACAATGTTTGTTATAATGATTATTGTTGTGTCTGACATGCAGCGAAAGTAGAGAGAACATTCACTGCCAGCATCCTCTCACAAATAATTTAACTATTGAGAATACCTATTAATTATTATTATTATGAGTTATTATTATTTTAATTTTTAATATAATATTCATGAGAAGTGCTCAACCCGTAAAGGTGGTGCAGCTCCTGGGCTATGTAAAATAACGAAGTTCCATTCCAAGATGAAGGTGGGTGCCACCAGCATCAAGACACCCTAATTAAAGGAGGCGAAAATTAATACAAGCCCTGTGGACCCTTGAACGCAGGCATGAAACATCTATCATAATCCATATTGGAGTGACTGGTCCCCCCATCACAGCCTGGATGATCAGTAACTGGAGGAAATTATCAGGTAACTTCTTGAAAATAGTTAAGGGGATGTCCGTTAACAACACTAACATATCTTCACCAGGTGCCAGATCAACCAGGCTGTGATGGATATGTGGGGCTGCGCGCCACCACCAGCAAGAGTCTGGTTGACCAGGCTAGCATCAGACAAGCCTGGCCCATGACCGGGCTCAGGGAATAGAGACTCTTGACTACGTCGGTGACTTGATAGTCACTCTGTGACTTGATAAAGCCCACTGTGTGGGCGAAACGTCGTCAATAAAGGATCGCATTATACTGCATTTGTATTTATTTTTCCATAGGTGCTTTGGTATAAAGCCACTTCAAAGCTCCTGGTGGTATCACATGCTACTGTACTGGTAAATACAACATGCAGTCATAGGCCATAAGCTCTGTGTAGTCGCAGTGGAGAGCCACGGACACAACCTGTGACCCTGGGTCAAAGACACATCTACTTAAATATTAACACAACTTTTACGATGCTGTTAATGAGCCGTTGAGCAAGTCATCACATGGTCAAGTGGTTTTCCTCGACAAATTAATTAATAAGCTGTACTGTGACAACGAGGAGAGAAGTACTCTCTCTGAAGACAAGTACACAATAAACTGATAAGCTGAAGCGGCAAGTAACGCCGTAGTTTTTGCGGTCCTTGCTGCGAGAGACTCATCCGCTATAACTCTGTTGTTTATATGAATAAACAGCTAACGGAGCTCTAATTGTTGTTTTGCTTAATAATAAGTTAGTTAAGATAAGCTGCCTATCAGGACATATATGATACCTGACATACATGTTATATAAATAATTACGACTAGTTTTGAGGGTTCTTCTAACATACCTAGAGGCCAAACTTCCTTGACTGATCAATAAGACTGTTGCTGCTAGCCTCCCGTAGGCCTATATAGGCATCACAGCCCAATTTCAGATATATTTCTTATTTATGCTGGTAAATGAAAGACGACTTACATTGCCTGAAGTTTACCTGAAGACTATTCCGAGAGTCACTGCTGCAGCGGTAAGATACCAGACCCACGTAGGCACCGCGGCCATAATGACCAGGCACTAACTTGAGGACTATGTCCAGTTCCCTCATGAATACAGGTTAGGGTTATGTAGGTTTGTCAGGAAACAGGACAAGTGTTTCCTGACGCGGGTCTTAGTCAGATGATGATCCGCCGCTGGAGCTTTTGGTTCTCTGACCGAGGCCTTCCGCTGGCTTACCCCTCCACCTCTTTAAAAAATTAAGGTTATAATTATAGCCATTTATTTTATTTCACGAAGACAGCCAGGGGACTGTTGGTAATTCCCCTTATGTATGAAGGGAGGGTGTTGAAGACTCCTGGTTTCCTTACACTTAGTGAGTTATCTCAGTGTACTCACTGCAATCTAGCTTTTCCTTGCAGGTATTTTGCACAGTCTGGCGAGCTTCTTTCTATTAGTAATTTAATTTTCAATTAAATTGTTATCTTTCAGTTACTTCTAAATTATCTACACTTAGATCATTATAGATTACCTACTTGTTATATTTACATTACCAGTGGATGACGTCAAGATGACTCCTAGGACCCAGCTCTTAGAGGAAGCTTGGCCAGTGGATGACGTCAAGATGACTCCTAGGACCCAGCTCTTAGAGGAAGCTTGGCCAGTGGATGACGTCAAGATGATCAGACCCAGCCTTGGCGCCGTGGATAGTCAAGATGACTCTAGGACCCAGCTCTTAGAGGAAGCTTGGCCAGTGGATGACGTCAAGATGACTCCTAGGACCCAGCTCTTAGAGGAAGCTTGGCCAGTGGATGACGTCAAGATGACTCCTAGGACCCAGCTCTTAGAGGAAGCTTGGCCAGTGGATGACGTCAATATGACTCCTAGGACCCAGCTCTTAGAGGAAGCTTGGCCGGTGGTTCAGCACCTCACTGTCTACGTGATCACACAAGTCAACTCAAGATGTCTTCATGAGTTGAAACATGTCTTTTAGCCACACATTGATCTGACAGTGGAGTAGTCACGGGTAGTAATGGTGGCCGGAATATTGGCGGTGGTTGTGGAGCCCGGAATACGGGTGGTGCTGGTGCCCAGAACACGGATGGTGCTGGTGCCCAGAACACGGATGGTGGTGGTGCCCAGAACACGGGTGGTGGTGGTGCCCAGAACACGGGTGGTGGTGGTGCCCAGAACACGGGTGGTGGTGGTGCCCAGAACACGGGTGGTGGTGGTGCCCAGAACACGGGTGGTGGTGGTGCCCAGAACACGGGTGGTGGTGGTGCCCAGAACACGGATGGTGGTGGTGCCCAGAACACGGATGGTGGTGGTGCCCAGAACACGGGTGGTGCTGGTGCCCAGAACACGGGTGGTGCTGGTGCCCAGAACACGGGTGGTGCTGGTACCCAGAACACGGGTGGTGCTGGTGCCCAGAACACGGTGCTGTACCCAGAACACGGGCTGGTGCAGAACCGTACGGGCTGAACGCAGACCAGACGGCAATTTACATAATTATAATTTTGCATGGTAATGCACCGAGCGGTGACGTATAGGTGATGGAGTGGCTGCCTAGCCTACCCACCTCACCTCAACCCCACCACCACCTGTCTAAACCTCACCTCAACCCTACCACCACCTGTCTAAACCTCACCTCAACCCCACCACCACCCGTCTAACTCTCACCTCAACCCTACCACCACCTGTCTAAACCTCACCTCAACCCCACCACCACCACCCGTCTAACCCTCACCTCAACCCCACCACCACCTGTCTAAACCTCACCTCAACCCCACCATCACCTGTCTAAACCTCACCTCAACCCCACCATCACCTGTCTAAACCTCACTTCAACCCCCACCACCACCTGTAAACCTCACCTCAACCCCACCACCACCTGTCTAATCCTCACCTCAACCCCTACCACCACCCGTCTAACCCTCACCTCACCCCACCACCACCTGTCTAAACCTCACCTCAACCCCACCACCACCTGTCTAAACCTCACCTCAACCCCACCACCTGTCTAAACCTCACTTGAACCCCACCCCACCTGTCTAAACCTCACTTGAACCCCACCCCTTGCTTTAAACCTCACATCAACCACATCTTCACCTCACCTCAACCTCACCACTACCTCAGCCTAAACCTCGCCTCAACCCCACCTCAGCTTCATTACAAACTAAAGGTGATATAAACCTAGCATAAACCTCAACTCAACCTCAAACTCTCATAAAACTTACCTCAAACTACAATAAACCCCAATCTCAACCTCACAGTTGTTTTTAGATATCACAGAATCAACAAAATAACATAGTGATTTGTAGTTTTACTTTTTACAAGAAATTAGGGATCATCCCAAAACGTCCGCTCCCTCTTCCTTCCCCATCCTTACTTGTTATATTTAAGCTGTACACCTAGATCCCAAGATTCCAGACTCAGACCAGAGTAGAGATGCAACAATTTAGGAATCCAGACCCATAAATCGAAACCCGAAACTTGACACCCAGTACCTGAAGCCGGATCCAGGGAAAAAAAAAAGTCACAGGAAAAAAAAGTCGCAACCTAACCTAATATGACTTTTTTTTCCTAGCCAAAATGGTGACTTATTTTCCGGACACCCCGAAGCCAGTACCAAAACGCCCAATAATCGAGACCCAAGGCGAAGTGGATCCACCGTAACCTCAACTTTTATGGATTAAGCAAAGCAAAAACGGACAAACTATTCTATAGATGTAGATTTAATGGAAGAAAACGAGGCGAAGATATCACTCTGGTCACGGACTGAGGGACGCAAACCTCTGCGGCCGACCAAGTTACCTCACCACCCTCCTGTAAAGCTGTTTTAAAGGCGAGGTTGGCTCCTGGCTGAGAGGAGACCGGGACACACACATGGCTAGCGTCAGAGACAATTTGTGATAGCTGGGGTAGAGCACCGTATGCGTGGCTGTGGTTACCTTTATAGGGGTAACTCAGGCCCATACCTCTTCCTGCTACGAGGTTTCCACCAGTTAGGTTCAGGATGCTATGGGAGTCTACAGTACATTATGAAACACTACGAGAGAGAGAGAGAAGTGAGCTTTTACACAACAAGACGGGCAGCAAGCAGCAACTTCACTTTGACTGTACCCTTCCCCAGAACATAACTTCATCTGAGATCATTTATTCCTAGGATGACTCGAGTCTGGAACATGTTCATATAGCATAATGACATCAACGAAATAAAATCAGTTGACCATATGAAATCGCTCCAACTTCATTCTATTCCCTATGAGATGATGACTAACAGCTCTTAGCTTGTAAATAAAGTTACGAACCTTAGCCTAACCATGTAAAAACCCTATGTAAGAGAGAGAGAGAGAGAGAGAGAGAGAGAGAGAGAGAGAGAAAGCAAGCAAGAATAGGATGGTACACACGCAGCATAAAGAGACAAGGAGAAAGAGGAAGAATTTAGTGGCAATCCATTAAGCACTCTGTAATAGCTCTTTTAATGAGTTCTGGGATAATCGCCTCAGAACCCCGGTCTCAAACCAAGCCTCCTAACTTAGAATAAAAAAATATTAAAAGAAACAAGGGGAAAATAAACATAAAAGTATACTGAATGTAAATGAAGGTTTGTATTAACTGATGTACACTGTATAAGACAGAAGAGGCTAGCAATCCTGTCACTGAGTAAAACCTATCAAGACCCCTGGCTGCCTTCAAGAGGGAGCTGGACAGATACCTAAAGCCAGTGCCCGATCAGCCGGGCTGTGGACTACGTGCGGCCAGCAGTAACAGCCTCGTTGATCTGGTCCTGATCCACCGGGAGGCATAGTCAAGGACTGGGCCGCGGGGGCGTTGACCCCTAGAGAGAGAGAGAGAGTGAGTGTGATTGCGTGTGTGTGTGTGTGTACTAACCTATATGTGGCTGCAGGGGTCGAGTCTTCAAGAGGAAACTGGACAAGTATCTTCATCGGGTGCCAGATCAACCAGGCTGTGATGGATATGTGGGGCAGCGGGCCTCCAGCAGCAACAGCCTGGTTGACCAGGCAAGCACCAGACGAGCCTGGCCCATGGCCGGGCTCAGAGAGTAGATAAACTCTCGAAACTCTTTAAAGGTACATCAAAGGTATAGCTCCTGGCCCCGCCTCTTCACTGGTCGACATTAATTCACTCTCTCCTTGCTTCATGAGCTTTATCATACCTCTTCTTAAAGCAATGTGTGTGTGTGTGTGTGTGTACTCACCTATTTGTGGTTGCAGGGGTCGATACATAGCTCCTGGCCCCGCCAGGAGCTGTGTGTGTGAGTGTGTCTCACGTGGAGTGCATGAACACCTGAATCTTATCTAGTTTCATTCTCCCCCTTCCCTTGAGAAACTAACAACTTGTCATATTTGTGTTGCTATAACTCTCTCCAGGTATACTCTCCAGGTATAAGCACACAGCACAGAACACTCTTGTGGCTCTCATTTCCTCTCTAATACAACTGGTATTTAATGTCTGGGTTAAAATTTCTTCCTCGTTCGTGTTTGCTAATTGTGTTTTGTTATCCATGTTGATGGTGTGAACTGGAAAAACCTCACTTAATATTTTGATCTACAGTATGTCTGCATGCATTTTTATTTTATTTCTAGTCCGAGTTCTGTTTTGCTTCTGTATTTTCAGTACCTATTTTCCACTTTTATCTGTCTTCCACAATACACTTTATATCCCATAAATTTTACAAGGGATTTATTTCACACTTTCCTCTGTATATCTGGGAAGACAGAACGTGTCTTGGGGGTAAGGGTTTAGGGGCAGAGTGAATGGGGGAGTGAGGAGGATGAGTGAATGGGGGAGTGAGGAGGATGAGTGAATGGGGGAGTGAGGAGGCTGAGTAGGGGATGAGGACAGTAGTGGCCAGCGCGGAACAAATGGATTACAGCGCTCCAGCGGGACACATGTTCCTCGTGGACTCTCTTCAATTCCACTCCCTTCCCTTCTATCTTTATCTTTCACCCCAATCCGCTCCTCTCCTTCCTTTTCCCTTCCCAGCTACATAGGGCGCATAAACACGAGCTACAACCCGACCTCCACAAATACAAACGGAGTGGTATAACTCACGAAATCGTAATGACACGATTGCAAACAAACCATACCACGGGTGGGGTTAGAACCCGCGATCAGTGTCTCAAAACTCCAGACCGTCGCGTTAGCCTAGTGGCTAACGCGACGGTCTGGAGTTTTGAGACTCTCTGATCGCGGGTTCTAACCCCACCCGTGGTATGGTTTGGAATAGTATAAACCTTGGTATCACATACCGACAAGTTGGTTCATAAAGACACGTGAGCAAACACTAGGACATATTTAGTAGAAAATATTTCGGTCCTGGGACCTTGATCACTTCACGTGTCTGGTGAGTAAACACGCGCACACTCTTATAATAAGTTTATCTAGACACAGGTACATATAAGTACAATTATCATAGTGTAAGTTACCTAGGATAACCCATAACAGTCAGACAAAGTAACTTATTTCTCACTGGGGTCCTTGAAAATATTTTTTTAGACTCAGAGTTGTAGACAGATGATCCAGAGGAAGCAAACTTTACATACACAGCTTCAAGAAGAGGCATGATAGGACTTCCCTTTAGCCACTCTCACCACTTCTTCTCCCTTACCCTTTCTGAATCGGTCTCCCTCACCTTCAAGGTTAATTAAGCAGGTAACTTGTGACCGCCAACAATGCACGAGTTATTATGGACTGACCACCATATATCTTCCTCTCGTGTACTCGCTCGTGTCCTAATGTGTCCTCTCCTCTCCCTCCACCACCATCCCTCCTGCTATACTATGTCCTGTCCCTTGGAAGTTTATTCAGGTACAGGTACAGGTACACATATACAGTTACATAAATGATCAGACATAGCAGCATGTGTAGACTGCCTAGGATAACCCAAAAAGTCAAAGTGACTTATTTCCATTGGGGTCCTTGTAACATCTTACTATTTAAACCTTAAAAGTTAAAACAACTAAGTAACTCAACTGTGTGAAAAGCAGTTACAATGAAAGGATATATACTAGGAATAAGGTAAATTAAGATCTCGTGTTCTCTCATGCTCAATATTCTTTAGCCTCTTGTTCTCGCTACCTTCTCTGTACACTCTTGTCTATTTTGTCTCTCATGTCCTCGGTTTCTTGTCCTTATATCCTCTATATTCCTTCTCTATGGTCTCGTGTGGTTTCTCAGTGGTGTCTTGTTGTCCAATGATCATGTTCCATAACATGCTGCGAGGGGTCAGTAGCATGCTGTGTAGTAACAGGGTAGGGAGAGAGAGAGGGATAAGAAGGGTAGGGGGATTACAAGTTAGGGAGACGCCAGGATGAGGATGAGAGGTAGGGGGGTAAATGAGACAGGTGAGAGTATATGACAGTGTGTGTGTGTGTGTGTGTGTGTGTGTGTTTGTGTCTCTCCTGTAGCTTGTTTGCTGGATGATTGTTTAATTATGTAATTAAAAAATTCTCTCTTTCTCTCTCTCTCTAATTCTACAGTACAAATTCAACAAAGATGAATATAAAGATAAAAAAAGCCAGAAAAGAGAATAAGATTTGAAATAAAAAAATAAATTGGATAAGAGAAAAAATGAGAAGATGAATAACCAAACATCAAGGAAAAGAAGAAGCCAAAGACGATAAGAGAATAAGACGAATACCAAAAACCGTAAGAATAAACAAAGAAGCAACAGCCACAGAAGAGAGGAGACAATAATGATAATCGGCACGCTAGTCCCTCGCTAATTTGATCCCATGCTCTTAGCTCTCACCTTATTATATTACCTCACATTTACCTAAAATTTACCCCAATTTACCTCGTGTTTACCTAAAACTTACCCAAATTTACACTAACAGGTGAATTTGGGACATTTGTCAATGAGGGTGAAGCGCCACGGTATCTGTAGCGAGAGAATTGGGTTAGTGAGCCAGAGAGAGAGACAGAGAGAGAGAGAGAGATAGACACGGAGATAGATAGACAGAGAGACAGACAGAGATACTAAATATATAAAGAACAAAAAGGCACAATACCATGACTGGAACAAGACACAAATAACCACCACATAACGACTTTCTCAATGGTTCAAGTGGGACCGAAACGTCGTCGTAAGCCTCTCTCTCTCTCCTACGCGCAAGATATTTCTGTATTAAAGTAGTACATATTAATGTTATTCGCCGATGAATAAACTTAGAAATCCTTGATGAGGTGTCATATTGCTGACAATTATAAGGACTAAGTTACAGAAAAAGCTGACTTGAAGCTCTATGCAGAGGGAAACGTTGTCTCAACAGAAGTTTGTTTTGCAACTTTAATCTTCGTCTTCATTAGAAAGCCTTCGACAAGTGTGATCGTGGTGTAATAGTGTACAATAATTCGCTCAAAGGGAATAACTGGAAAAAGCGGCCTGTTTAATTTCCAATCTGTTAAACCTAACTCGAAAAATACGCAAAGTGAAGTAAGAAGAGCTCACGCAGTATGTGATTCAGGGATAAACCATAAACCAAACCATACTGACATCTGTCGAAGATACGACAAACCTCAGAACAAACGTCGGATGTAAACAAAGCCTTGCAGTTAAGCACAAAACAAGTAGATCAACATGGTCAAATTCCAGTTACTCCGTTATTAAAAAAAAAATGAAGAAATAAGGAACGTAACAGCATGAACCGCACTGAAACCTCACATGAATGTAAGGGAATTATGGGTAACCATTTCAAACAATTTTAAGTTCAGCAAACCTGTAAGGAAAATGATAGGCTGTGTAATAAGACAGATGTCAAACTAGTACTGATACTCTAGGATACCTGTACTCTCTTGACCGGAATATTGCTGTAAACAAACACCCCGACCCTTTTAAAAGCAGCAAACTTTCACTGCCCATATCATTTTAAACTTATGTTATTCAAGACGCCAGGCCTGGTCTCGGCCTGGCCTCAGACCGAGTAGTGAGGAAAGATAAAACTTAAAAACTATTCACAAGTATGAAATCTCTCAAACTAAACACCCTGGAAAGCAGACAAAAGAAAATGTATAAACATTTACACCCATAAAATTCTGGAGGGAAAGGTTCCAAATCTACACGCTAAAGTAACCCTCGCCATGGCGGTCTTCATATAAATATATATCCAACCCATCATCTTTTGGCTAGCGTTGAAAATAGGGTGAGCAAATATTTTTGTTAATGGGTTTGGGGTTGAGAAAAACCTGCCAAGCATGGGCCAATAGTACACAAATAACCCTCACATAGAAGAGAGGACCTTACGACGACGTTTCGGTCCGACTTTGTAAATGGTCCAAATCAGACCGAAACGTCGTCGTAAGCTCCTCCCTTCTATGTGCGGGTTATTTGTGTATTGTTCCAGTCACGGTATTGTGCCTTCTTTTTTGTTATTTATGGGCCAATAGGCCTGCAGCAGTGTTCCTCCTTTCTTACGTTCTCGTCACAACCACAGCAGCACCGTCGTACCTCAGGCACCCAGTTCGCCAGGACGGCCGCCATGATATCTGGTCAAATTACAGGTTCCAGAGTCTTGACTTGAGAGCTGATGATACGCAATTTATCCTGTAATTTGGAGCTTGGTGGCCATCAAGTAGAAGGATGAGTAACTAGGAAGCAGCTAGAAGGCGTGACGAGGGCGGGTGTGGGCGTGATAATGGACGGAGCTAGTGATCGAGCAGGTAGCTTTATAGTGACAATGTTGCAAGAGTATGGCAGTGATGGTGACGATGATGGCAGGGCAAGGCAGTGATGGTGACGATGACAGGGCAAGGCAGTGAATGGTGACGATGATGGCAGGGCAAGGCAGTGATGGTGACGAGGATGGCAGGGCAAGGCAGTGATGGTGACGATGATGGCAGGATAAGGCAGTGATGGTGACGATGATGGCAGGGTAAGATAGTGATGGACTAAGGCAGAAGAAATTCTCATTCATTCAACTTTCTCTCTCTCTTTAATAGTACCACGAAGGGCGTGAAGAAGTGGTCTTTGTTAAGTAACGGTCCGGAGTGCATAGCATTGCTTAAAGTAACCTAAACTGCTTAAACTAACTTGGTCTAACCAAATTGAATACGTCCCAACAACACAGCAAAATGTCTTCATACGTTCTATGTTGAAATCACTGTAATGAGACTGATTGCTAATGTAAGATGACAGGCCAGGTCGTGGACCGGGCCGCGGGGACGTTGACCCCCGGAATGCCCTCCAGATAGGTAGGTAGACAGTCAGTATATAGCGCCCTTGCAATGTTCTTAATAGTTCTTAATCCTATAATATTTTAGTTCCAATCTAGGACGCCTGGTCTGAGAGCGAGCCTTGAGAAAGATAGTCCCCAGAACCACCAAAAGATAACACTACCCACAGCCGCGAATCGTGACAATAGCGCCTGCCACTACTTCTACAGTACCGTAGTAAGAGTCAGTATTCATAAATATTTGAGTCAAAGTTTTTACTTTTTAACCAATTAACGAGTTTACAGTCACTATCACAGAATAATAAACAGGAAGGCTCCATCACTGAGGGTTAAGTTTGTAAAGTGACACGCAAGGTGAATCACCATAGCATGGTATGGAGTCGTTTAGTTAATCTTGACGAGTTTTTTTTTATGGCTCCATATCTAATATCTCGGACTTCCGGAGGAGTTTTTGTTTACATTGTTACTTATTACACATTTCCAGTTTTTTGCATCAATTATAATTAGGCGTATTTGAGCAGAAGTAATGGCGCGTAATGACTCCAGAAAAGCATGATTTGGTAGATTGTTGGATGGTGTTTAGAAAGGAAGAAAGGGAACAGGGAGATTGTGTAGCCCTGGATATGACCACAACTGGTGGCCATATCCAGGTAGTCAGAGATATATCCACAACTGGCCAGCAATTTAGGACAGTATCTGAAACATGACAACTGTTGTCATTGATCAACTTAGGCACACTACTTAGAGCCTCGAAACCAATCAAATACCTCTCATTGGTTTCGAGACTTTCTACTCCAGCAGCCCGGCCCTGGATCAGACACATCCATCACAGCCCTGAATCAGTCACATCCATCACAGCCTGGTTGATCTGGCATTTGGTGGAGGTAATTGTCGAGTTTCCTCTGGAAGCCTTTTAAACTTGTCCCGGTAGTTCTCTCTTTCAGCATGTTAAGGCAAGATTTGGGACCAGGTCGTCGTATTTTTCCCGCATTCTGTCCTCTATTCCAGCGCGAGTACATATTTAGGACTCTGAGGAGTTTCCAATACTATAAATGCTATATTAGCTTGAGTCTACATGTTGGTGAGGGAGGATGTATTTACTGGCTTTCCATGACAGACCTACAGTAATTATTCACACAGACGGCGGAGCTGGATTGATATTGCCTCAGCAACTACTGCCTCTGCCTGCCATCCTTCCTGCCGCCTGCCACCCCCCAGCTAGTCCATATTGCCAGCGGCACTAATTGTTGTTAGTCCATTAATAACAGTGACGCTCCGGCATCGCCCGCACTTCATTTGTCACTCGTAGCACGTTTGATGACCCACACAAGTTGGCACCCCAGTGATGGTGGTGGTGACCTCCCAGTGATGGTGGTGGTGGCACCTCAGTGATGGTGGCACCTCAGTTTGTGATGCAGGTCTATGTTTTTGATGTCCATCAGTAACACTCATGACCAAGAACCCTAACACTACACCATACTACCCATCAGGATCAAGCACCACTAACCCCACTCTCTCCCGCCCATCAGGTACGCCCATCAACCGGTTGCCCATCATGGCCAAGCAGGTCCTGGACCTCTACGAACTCTACAACCTTGTGGTGGCTCGTGGTGGTCTGGTCGATGTTATCAACAAGAAACTTTGGCAAGAGATTATCAAGGGTCTGAAACTACCTTCTTCCATCACCAGTGCCGCCTTCACCCTCAGAACACAGTAAGTGTCACCTTCACCCTCAGAACACAGTAAGTGTCACCTTCACCCTCAGAACACAGTAAGTGTCACCTTCACCCTCAGAACACAGTAAGTGTCACCTTCACCCTCAGAACACAGTAAGTGTCACCTTCACCCTCAGAACACAGTAAGTGTCACCTTCACCCTCAGAACACAGTGTCACCTTCACCCTCAGAACACACTAAGTGTCACCTTCACCCTCAGAACACACTAAGTGTCACCTTCACCCTCAGAACACACTAAGTGTCACCTTCACCCTCAGAACACACTAAGTGTCACCTTCACCCTCAGAACACACTAAGTGTCACCTTCACCCTCAGAACGCAGTGTCACCTTCACCCTCAGAACGCAGTAAGTGTCACCTTCACCCTCAGAACGCAGTGTCACCTTCACCCTCAGAACGCAGTGTCACCTTCACCCTCAGAACACAGTAAGTGTCACCTTCACCCTCAGAACGCAGTAAGTGTCACCTTCACCCTCAGAACACAGTAAGTGTCACCTTCACCCTCAGAACACAGTAAGTGTCACCTTCACCCTCAGAACACAGTAAGTGTCACCTTCACCCTCAGAACACAGTAAGTGTCACCTTCACCCTCAGAACACAGTAAGTGTCACCTTCACCCTCAGAACACAGTAAGTGTCACCTTCACCCTCAGAACACAGTAAGTGTCACCTTCACCCTCAGAACACAGTAAGTGTCACCTTCACCCTCAGAACACAGTAAGTGTCACCTTCACCCTCAGAACACAGTGTCACCTTCACCCTCAGAACACAGTGTCACCTTCACCCTCAGAACACAGTGTCACCTTCACCCTCAGAACACAGTGTCACCTTCACCCTCAGAACACAGTAAGTGTCACCTTCACCCTCAGAACACAGTGTCACCTTCACCCTCAGAACACAGTGTCACCTTCACCCTCAGAACACAGTGTCACCTTTACCCTCAGAACACCGTAACTACCACCTTAGTGCCACGTCTGAGCCACACCAGTTCACAGGAAATACACCCACTGTGGGTCACACCTGCCTAATTATCGATCCGATCAGCCCACCTCCCACACCATCCCACTGTGTCCTCGCTCTCCAGATTTAACCAACCCTTCTCCAGCATCCTTATCCACATCTCTCTACTTCACCTCACTAGTGACCTGAATAATTGGTTTTCCTTCGTTATGTGCGTATGAAAGAATAACCTTTACCTAACATCCATCACACATGAAAAACATTCTGTCTGATGCAAAACAACCACGGGGGGAGTAGAATGATAGCTCTAGGCCTTTCGTGTTGCAATCAACACATCATCAGGAGCTGGCAAAATTGCAGAAAAGAGGAGTTCTAGCAAATAACGTTCCCAGAGGACCGCCTTTACTGGAGTGCTATTCTGTCTGATGTGTGTTAGGCAACCATAGTTCTTGCCCCTAACCTGAGTTATTCTAGCTTAATTTTAAATTATTTGCCAATGTTTACATTTGTTTATATTGCAACTGCACAACTTTATAATATTCTATAAACCGTATGAATTGAAAATATATTTTTTAATATTGTTATATAGATAACACACACACAATACGGAATATGTATTTGCATTATAAGCGTTATTATATGCAGCAAAGTACTAAACCGGTATTGGTCATTCAGAGTAGTTTGATAAAAGAATTACCCTGTCTTTCTAAGGCATCCCACGTCTGCCTGTAGTACTCTGTACGCCATCACAGCAGCTTCCTCCTCCCCACGCCTACGCCTGCCCATCCCTCTGCTTCCCACGCCCGTCCATCGAAGAAAATTGAGGCTTGAATTAGTGATGAGTTTCGGCCAGGACGGACGCTCTGGCAGACGCGTTCAGAGGGATGGGAGAGGAGGCGTTGTAGAGTTGTTTGGAGGGTTATAATGAGGTATTGTGAGGCTGTGGTGCGCTGCTGAAGGGGTAGGAGGCTGTTGTGCTCTGCTATTAGGTGTACTGCGGCTATGGTGCGCTTCTGTAAGATGCTGTGAGGATAAGTGCCGATCCTTTCAGGTACTTCAAGTGGGCAGAGATCGCAGTTGAGAAGTATTGTGGAGAGGACTGAGGTTGTGATGCGCTTTTATAAGGATATGGGAAAGTACGACTCTTTAAAGAATTGACTATTGCTGTTGTGGAATGCAATTTTAATGATATATAATGTTGCTGTTGGGTCCCAAACTACATCTCACCTGGAATCGGTTACACAGGTCAACGCCCCCACGGCCTGGTCCCAGACCAGGTCTCCCGGTGGATGGCTTGATTGAAAACCAAGATACAAATTGCAGAACAAGCTGAAATTAGATCAAACTTTCGCTCTGTGTAGCGCCTTATCAAGTCATCACTTGATAAAGCTGTACACAATAAAATACAAGCCTGTGTTGCATCCTGTCAGTCTTCATACTTATCTTACTTGGTAATTTAAATGTGGGACATCTAAAATGGAAGAATGTAGAAAGCACTGTGACAACAGAGAAAGTACCAGATGAATATATTTAAACAAACGAACTATCAAGACTGACAAATTCGCCTTAAGTCATCAAGTAATTGAACTTACAAGATTGGAAAAAGAGTCTTAAGCCTTGATCTTATATTCATAAACAACAGTGATCTATTACAAAACAATGGTGTCAAAAATCCGATTAAAATCTTTTTGAAGTTCATACCTGCTTGAACTCCACAACCAGAGCAACCCAACAAATAAATCGTGGTGAGGGTGTTTTATATAGAATATATATTAACAATGTACACTACTTTCTCGTCCTCCTGTTTGATATAAACAAAAATGCAAATGATAGCGTTATAATTCTTTACACTTAAAAAAAATACATGAAATGACCTCCATCGAGGATTCTGCAAACCTTCAAGCTGATGCAATGTCTTAAGAGGTCCAAATCAAATAGTATGACGATTTAGAGAATTTTCACCTGTTCTTCAATAGAATAATTAAAGTACTGGAATATAAACAATGAAGCCAACAACAGCAGCAGCAGCGGCCACTACCGCCTCCCCGCCATCTTTGAACCTTTACTATAAGTGACCATCACCGCTATCAATTTAAATATTTGGATTTTTTGACATGAATAATGCATGACATGAAGTGGTGTTTATGGTTGTGGCGGTGGTGTTGGTGGTGGTAGTGGTGGAGAACGCAGTCTTCCGGGATCTGCTGTTCCTGCAGCAGCTGCTGTTACCTCTGTTGTTGATGGTGGTTGTTGCTGCTGCTGCTGCAGCTGCTGATGTTAGTGTTGCTGCTATTTTGTTGTTGTTGTCGTCGCTGCTGCTGTTATTCCTGCCCTCTCTCCCTCCCTCCAACGTAATAACGTGTCTGGACGGTATGCAAATCAGGCGGCGTATTAGATATGTAATTACGATGTCATTAAGAACCCCTGGGGCTGGAGGCGGCAGCCTGCTCCTCCATCGTAATAACTTGGTAATTTTCAAGGCTACTCCTTCCTATTACCAGCAAGCTGGTCATCTCCAAGGCTGCTCCTTCCTATTACCAACAAGCTGGTCATCTCCAAGGCTGCTCCTTCCTATTACCAGCAAGCTGGTCATCTCCAAGGCTGCTCCTTCCTATTACCAGCAAGCTGGTCATCTCCAAGGCTGCTCCTTCCTATTACCAACAAGCTGGTCATCTCCAAGGCTGCTCCTTCCTATTACCAACAAGCTGGTCATCTCCAAGGCTGCTCCTTCCTATTACCAACAAGCTGGTCATCTCCAAGGCTGCTCCTTCCTATTACCAACAAGCTGGTCATCTCCAAGGCTGCTCCTTCCTATTACCAGCAAGCTGGTCATCTCCAAGGCTGCTCCTTCCTATTACCAAAAAGCTGGTCATCTCCAAGGCTGCTCCTTCCTATTACCAGCAAGCTGGTCATCTCCAAGCCTGCTCCTTCCTATTACCAGCAAGCTGGTCATCTCCAAGGCTGCTCCTTCCTATTACCAGCAAGCTGGTCATCTCCAAGGCTGCTCCTTCCTATTACCAGCAAGCTGGTCATTAAGATTTTTCCTATTATTGTATGTTAGGTCATGTAATACTGATGCTGATTAATGTTAGGTCATCTAGTGTTAGTAGTAGTATTAATATCACATGTTACGGGCAACCATGATCAACCGTGGCGTAAATACCACTACTGCTACTGCTGCTGCTACTACTGCTACTACTACTATTACTGCTACTACTACTATTACTGCTACTATTACTGCTACTACTACTATTATTACTACTACTATTACTACTACTATTACTGCTACTACTACTATTACTACTACTATTACTGCTACTACTACTATTACTACTACTATTACTGCTACTACTACTATTACTACTACTATTACTGCTACTACTACTATTACTACTACTATTACTACTACTACTATTACTGCTACTACTACTAAATAATTTATTAATAACGATAATATATTTCATAAATTACGAAAATGCAATAACTACCCTATTTATACAATATTTTGGTATATACTTATAAAAACAATAAACAATTTCGACGTTCAATATAGAAAATGAAATCAGAATTTAAATATAAAAAAAGGATGGGGGAAGCACCAAACCTTCAGATCATACTGCACCTGGGAAATGGCAGGTAATCAGGTTTGATCCGAGGAAGATGGAAGTTGCAATTCCTCGGAACAAGAGCCATTCACCAGCATCCACAAACCGCACTTAAACCACACCATCAAGCAGAAGTGTGAGAGACCTCGGAGTTATCAAGCTGAAAGCCTCTTGATGCTGGTGACGGGCTCTTGATCGAGGGAATTGGATCTGCGCTCCAATCCCCTGAATTAAGCCTGAATGCCTTCCTTCCCCCCTTCCTCACAGGTGCTGCATAATCCCTGCGGGTTAGCGCTTCCCAATGATAAGGTGGAAGATGTTACGTTTAAGAACAAAATCATTATAATCACAATTTCAAGACAAATTACTGGTTGAATAACAACTTTCAAAACACCAAATACAAAGTCAATTATGTTAATTGTAAAGGCGCTTGTTGTCTCTAGACAGAAATATTACTGTACACTAACAGCCTCGTTTAAGTGTGGCGAAATTGCAGACCTGGAGAATGTGCAGAGAACATTCACTGTGCACGTTCACTCGCATGACTGAACACTTAAGTGCATGAAAGTGTATCATAATTTAGGGACTAATTTTAAATCTGCACACTGAAACGCTGTATAACCCTTGTGGTTTAGCGCTTCTTTTGCTTATAATAATAATAATGCACACTTAAACAGCTGTTTAACGGATCAAGAATCTCGATGAAAGGTACAAAATAGTCTTAATGGAAAATAAGGGTAAAAAATGTACACTAAATAATCATGGAGGATTTAAGGGGTTTACTTACTATCTCTGTATGTATAATAGGAAAATATCTAATGAATCCATAGCAGTCTTTTATAGTGTGTTCGATGCTTTTCCACAGACTCCTATCTAGTGAGGTGTATTGCAAGCTGTTGGTACTAACAGTATAATCGATCAAGCTATCCACCAGGAGACCTAGTCAGAGACTGGCAATAATCCTTGAAACGAATACCTCAAGGGAAGAAGACTTGGGTGTCTAAATTTTGTCTTAAAAGGAAGGTGGTCTTCTTAACAAGAATGATTGGATAACCACGCTGGCAGGAAATTCATCTGTAAAAACTTGAATTTGTGGTAACAGTGTGTGGCCCATGCTAACCTCCCTATGGTGTATAAATCTGGATGAATCTTATTGTAGCCAGCTGGCCCAGTGGTTTACACACTGGAGCTTTAGAACTCACCATGGGTTCAAACTCCAACCGTACCGTGGCTTGTTTGCAATCGAGTCAAGCTTATATAGTGTAGGTAACGGTGTCAGCCGGTAAAAAAAGGGAATGTAATGTGTACAGTTGGCTGCCCTGGATCAGGTCTGTGCCAATAGTAAACCAGCGTACTGATGATGGCTTCCCTATCACTTACACCCTCACACTGGAAAAGCTACAAGCAGAAGCCCATGAGTGTAAGGGTACGAAGCTGTGAGGTACCAGGATCCCTTGTACCTGCACCATCACTAGCATGGTACACAGCCTTGTCATGAGGCATGAACACCGGGTATGACCCAACAGGTGAGGGATTAGAAGTATGAGGTGCATGGTATGTGTGTATTCGTATGTGGTTGTTGGGGTAGATTCACAGCTCCTGTGTGTGTGTGTGTGTGTGTGTGTGTGTGTGTGTGTGTGTGTGTGTGTCAGGCGAGGGATTAGAGGCAGGGATGCTAAGTTATAAGGCATCGCATGAGGGTTAAAATACGTCAGGTATGATACAAGGCATCACATAAGGATATAAACGTCCGTCTGCCATGAGATATGCGAGGGACTTGATAGACGTGGTGTGTCAGCATCAACTATCAGCAATCACAACTATGCTGCGAGAATGGCAGTTATAAGGTGTTACGTAAGGGATGTAAGGATATGTGTATAAGGGATGTAACGATGAATATGAGGGATGTAAGAATGAGTGTATGAGGGATGTAACGATGAGTATGAGGGATGTAAGAATGTGTGTATGAGGGATGTAAGAATGTGTGTATGAAGGATGTAAGAATGTGTGTATGAGGGATGTAAGAATGTGTGTATGAGGGATGTAAGAATGTGTGTATGAGGGATGTAAGAATGTGTGTATGAGGGATGTAAGAATGTGTGTATGAAGGATGTAAGAATGTGTGTATGAGGGATGTAAGAATGTGTGTATGAGGGATGTAAGAATGTGTGTATGAGGGATGTAACGATGAGTATGAGGGATGTAAGAATGTGTGTATGAGGGATGTAAGAATGTGTGTATGAAGGATGTAAGAATGTGTGTATGAGGGATGTAAGAATGTGTGTATGAGGGATGTAACGATGAGTATGAGGGATGTAAGAATGTGTGTATGAGGGATGTAAGAATGTGTGTATGAGGGATGTAAGAATGTGTGTATGAGGGATGTAAGAATGTGTGTATGAGGGATGTAAGAATGTGTGTATGAGGGATGTAAGAATGTGTGTATGAGGGATGTAAGAATGTGTGTATGAGGGATGTAAGAATGTGTGTATGAGGGATGTAAGAATGTGTGTAAGACTCAAGGCACCAGACATAAGAGTGTGGTGACGTGCAGGTAAAGACAGATACAACACCCTCCCCTCTACACTAGCTTCCTGAAAGCTACATATAATTACTCCTTATCAGCCAGTTCTCATAATAAAAATGCAAAAACAAAAACAAAAAAAGAAATAAAGGAAATTAAAAATACGAGATGATACGTTCTTCACCCAGGGAAAATCTTTTACATCCGGTCTTCACTTACAGCTGTAAGCAGACTCGTACGTTTTACAGTACATTAATATACGATAATTTACATCGTGTTTTATTGGCCGTTGAATAAGTCGTAAAAACGTTTTAATGCAATGATCAGCAGATGTGTCGAGTTATTAAAGTGAGGGTGTGCTAGAAACTATTTCTCTCACTCTTTCTTTACAAATCTAATTAATATACACAAATGATCCGCACCACGGAGAGAGGAAACTTATAGCGGCGTCTCAGTTCGGTTTGGACCATTGACAAGTCACACTGGAGCGAGCACAGGAGAATATATACCAGAGAGAGAGAGGGGCAAGAAGGTAGAGGTGATGATAGCGGAAATAGTGGTAGTAGTAGTAGTAATAGTAGTACCACCACTACTATTACTTCACTGATACTACACTCTGCCATATTTTACCCTAGTTTTCCACTGCTACTATCTCTCTACTATCTCTGCTACTTCATTTCTACTTCTCCCACTGCTACAATGTTACTTCTACTACCATCTTCTCACCACTGTTCTATGCCCGCTGCCACATTACTACGACTATCTCTACTTCCGCCACCATTACCACTCATTTCTTTCTATAGGAATTAGACTGAGAACTCTAGCATTTATTTTACAAGCTGAGAATGTTTACCCTACTTCACCTTATTTCAAAACTCAGCCCTAAGAATAGTGTTAGTTGAAGAGTGAGAGATGTGGAGGTCATCTCAGAGTAGTACACACTAAAGGTGACTGCGAACTTGTGTCTCGCAGTAGCAATTTACAGTTTATTAATCCAAGGCTTACTTACAAGGGTGAGCACATGGTTCTTCAGTCACTGCAGAGTTGTATGTCGCTGGATATCAGTCTAATCGAGTGCTAAGTTTCTTAAACTCAGTCTCACTCCGCCTATGAATGTAATGTTATGGTATGTATGTATGTATATGTGTGTGTATGAGAGAGAGAGAGAGAGAGAGAGAGAGAGAGAGAGAGAGAGAGAGAGAGAGAGAGAGAGAGAGAGAGAGAGAGAGAGAGAGAGAGAGAGAGTGTGTGTGTGTGTGTTTGTGTCCTCCCTCTCTCAGCAATATACAGTCAGGAATAATTACATCGTGAACTCTGCATGATATAGATTTATGATTACGATTAATATTTATTATAATTTTTTTCCTGTTAGATTAAATATGAAGGAAGAAGGGGGCGAAGGATGGGGCAATGGGACGTCAGGGGAAGGGGAGAGACTAGGTGGTGAGCTAGTAGGCACTGGTTAGACGTAGAGACAGTCAAGTCAGTCACTGTCTTCTCCACCCACCCATACACATTCCCTGAAGTACGTTTATTCTTTTCTCTGAGGATGAGGGTCCCCAGTTACCACTAGAAGTATATACATTTATATATTTATATTTATGTAGTTAGTTTGTGTGTGTGTGTGTGTGTGTGTGTGTAACCCGTGCCCCTCACTCCAACAAAAAACATCATGGTATCCATCATAATCATATTTATTAGACGGTTATGGAGAAGCTGGCTACGATAGTGTGATTGTAGCCATCAAGACCCAGAACATTGATTGTGTTCTCCAGGAAGAAGTGTGACTGAAGCCCACCAGGACTTAGCAATCACTGATCTTAGCACCTGAGCCCAGCAGCGTGATTGTAGCCTCCTGGACCCAGCGAACACTATGGCTCAGGACCCCAGCAAACACTAAACTGTGGCGCCAGTGTGATTGTAGCTCCCAGGACTCAGCAGTCACTGATTGTATTATTCGGTACCCAGAACACTGATTGGTCCACACGGGGTCCTCGAAGAGCTTGTTTGATTGTTAAATAGGCAATTTATTAAGCACATTTCATATTTTATAGGTTCTACACATCGCAGTTTACGCTGATAATGACGCGATATTATTAGTCTGCTATGTAAGGCACGTGATGCCGGTTGATTGTGTGTGTGTGTGTGTGTGTGTGTGTGTGTGTGTGTGTGTGAGAGAGAGAGAGAGAGAGAGAGAGAGAGAGAGAGAGAGAGAGATTGCAGGGGTCGAGTCGCAGCTCCTGACCCCGTTTCTTAAACTACCTCCAACGTCATTAAAACTATCTGGTATTTTTGGTCCTTGATCATACCTGCTCCTGACAAAAAAGGTGTACAGAATTTGCATCCACATTCTCACCCAACTATTCTACCTCCCTGATACTTAAGTACTTGGTCAAATATTATTGAAGGAATCAATACAAAACATACTTTTTCCAGTCTTCCATTACGTAGATTTAATCTAGGATGACCCTATAAACCCAAACAATGTGATTGATCTCTGTATTTAGTACCTGCTCTTCAAAAGTCAAACATTATTCCTGCCTTCGTTGACAATCAGCGCCAGCAAAGGCGCTTCTTGTGATCGTATTTGCTTGGACCTCCTCCTTTCTGCTCATGATGATGTGCTGATTGCAACACGAAAGGCCTACAGCTATCATTCAACTCTCCCTGTGGTTGCTCTGCATATCTTCTGTATATTTATATCTTCCCGTATGTTCTTGTTAGGATGATTAGCAAACACACAGGATTCTATACTTCATGGTTAGTCATCAATACATGTACTCAGAAGAGTACTGATACTTGCAGAGCCCCACTCATCACCCTCGCCCATCCTGACTTCTCATCCTTCACGCTTCCTCCGTCATCGGCCTTTCCTTCACTCCCTGGTCCACTATAGCGCTAGCTTTTGCTTCTACTTACGTTTCTAGTTTGCGGTTCAGTTTCTGGTGAGACTAGTTCACAATCCGTATCAAACAAGTTATTGTAGTCCAGGAAGTTAGTCTACCATCCTTGATGCCGTGTGGCTTTCCACTGTCAGTTTATTTATGTCGGATTCACTTTGGGTGAAATCCAGGTCAGGTCTTAACTGTAAGAGTTACGAGCGGTTGTATTCCAGTTGCAGTTGCTGCTGTGATGAGCACAGCATTACTCCTGTTGCTGAGCACCACCACCACGTCAACAGCAGGTCAGCGGGGGGAGGGACAGGGGAACCGTTCTCACCTCACAGCTACTGGTGTTCAGCTCCCCACCTGGCAGCTTAATCCCATGAGGGAGGGGGGGGGGAGAATGACTTGCCACCCCTACGGCGCTCTGCAACAAGAATGATTATCCTTTAGTAAGAGTCGGGGGCCGCCTTTAACACGCGTTCTAGCTTCAGAGGATTACAATGTGTAGAGACGATTATCGACGCTCACTTTGTTGTCACCCACAACATCGTCACTGTCATTCGTACATAACCTGTCACTGTCACCCAACACCCCCAAACCAGGTCTCCTCGTTGCTGTCCTGATTGATCAAGCTGTTAGTGCTCGCTGCCCGCAATTCAGCGTATGAACTACAACCCGGCTGATCAGGAACTGATTTGAGAAATTTATAGAGTTCCCTCTTGAAGACAGCCAAGGGTGTGTTGGTAATTTATCTTCTGCATGAAGGGTGTTTGAAGAGTCGTGCTTCCTTAACACTGAGTACTCGCTCTGTGTACTTCAGTTTGCCAAGTCTTTTGTTTTCATACGTGATCACTTCAGTGTGTAGTTTTGGAAGTGTTGTGCTCCATCAACGCGCGCGTTTAGAATGCTGGGTTGGAAATTCAAGGCTTGTGCGCTCATAACGGCATGTGATTGCATCTACAAGCATGTTCATACCAATATGTGACCAAAAGGACTGCGCGGGTTCATACCAGCGTGTGGTCGGAAGCGCTGCAGTTTTTATGCGGTTGTATGAGAGCCATGTTCGGTGGGCAGGCCGTACTCTGGCGCTCGTAAACGGTGGGCGCGCCTGGCGTAAGTCAAGCCCCAACCACGCCTTCCCACGCCCACCCCAGCCCACGCCAGCTACCGTTTTACTGACCCGGCCCGCCCGTACCCCCAGCGCCAGCGGCAACACAAGATAAACCAAGATCATCATACTGATGGTGAGGGTTTAGTGGAGATGGGGTTAGGGGAGAGGTTTAGGGAGAGATGGGTTTAGGGACACGTGGGTTTAGGGTTCATCTATGGTTACCAGACTTAACAGAGGAATAGGAAGAAGTGGAGGAAGATGAAAAAGTAAAGAAGCAGGTGTTAAAGGAGGAGGAGGAGGAGGAGGTGGTAGATATGTTTCCCAGGCCTAATCAGTGGTTGCACCAAGGAAGAGTCAACTTGTTTTATTCATAACGGCGTGTTGGCACGAATGCCCCGATGTCACACCATGCTCAAGGAAGCCCCGACCCTCCTTACTCAACCAGTTATTTTAAACACGGGGCTTAGAAAAAAAAACTTACTTTTAAACGCGAGCATTTACTTTTAACAGCGAAGACAGCTGGGTTAGTCAGAAAACAGGGAGGTTGACCTGATGACAGCGAGGAAGAGCCTGGTCTACCAGATGGTAGAAAAACAATCCTACGCAAGGAGTCGAAAAATGACGAATATCAAAAATTACCAGATTTCCAAATGCAGAGCATAAGAATATATACTTAATACTAGAACATTTGTGAATAACCTAAATAACTTAGCTATACCTAAGATTCGTAGTATTTTACAAAAATATGCAATGTCTTCGGTATCTGAGGACACACTAGGATCATTATATATATATATATATATATATATATATATATATATATATATATATATATATATATATATATATATATATATATATATAGTAGGTATTATACTGCCAAGATGAGATTATCGTGATTGTGTTTTAGCAGTCTAAGGGGAATTTCGTGTTTCATGTTTTGTAGATACAGTTTATTGCTGCTCTTCACTGTATACAAGGAGATCCAGCTATAAGCTTTCTTATGGTGTGCAATATATTACCTGGTGAGCTATGGACAGTTTATGACCATATAACGTTTTCTTCGTTTATATGACATGATAAATACTAAGTATGTGAAGGTACATAGCCTCGTCCTATGTACCACAAACTCACTATAAACTGCTATGTACCTCACAGACTAATCACAATTTTCTTTTGCTCCTGCTCTCTCCCGTCCTGCACCACTCCCAGGTACACTAAATACCTGTACCCTTACGAGTGTGAGAAAACGAAGTTCTCCAACCCGGCGGAGCTGCAGTGTGCCATCGACAACAACAGGAGGGAAGGGCGCCGCTCCGCCTACGGTAGCTACTGTGACTCTCTACAGCCTCCACTGCTCAATCTCCAGTCACTGCACAACCTCCACAGCCCGCTCTCGCTCGCAGTACGACCTCACTTCAACGGCAACGGCACTACCTATCCCCTGCCCCAGCCTGACTGCTTAATGGGTGAGTTTTCTTCTGTTTTGTTTATTTTCCATCCTTCGGTAAATGTAGCTGCCCACAAACCACTGCTTCCTCTTTATTTTCAAACGTTGGTCTTTATTTTTGTTATCTAGTACTTATTTGAAGAGTCAAGAATACACTGCAATGAGAGTTTCAAACTCTGAGTCCGAATCATTACCCAAGAAATGTTATTTAGAAATTTGAACCACTCTTAATTCGACATCTTTAATGTGGTTTTATGCAGTTATATTTGCGATCAGCGGTGTGAATATTACACATAATAAAGAACATAAAAATTAGAAGACTGTGATTGTATGAAAGATATAATTTAGTGGGCAAAGAAACTGTCGAGATGGTTTTGTCATTAAGAACGAGCCCAGTTTGTGGCTTTCATAAACTTTTTCAGGTAAAAGAATTTTCTGGTTAGAGAATCACTTACGACCCTCTGTGGTGTAGCTGATAGTGTAGTGGCTTCACACACACACACACACACACACACACACACACACACACACACACACACACACACACACACACACCAGTATGTGTTTCGTACGAAAACAGTTTTCCTTCTTTACAAAGCTTACAGTAGAATGCCTTACACAAGTCAACAATTTTACGAGGCACTCTTCCACTGTAAAAACAAGCACTTCATTTGGTTGCAAATTAACCTGGTTATAGAGCACAAACACTTTGAATATCTTCCCTGAAGTTAAGAGGAAAGCATTTCTTGACACCGTAATTCTCAGACGTTACAGTTACGCGGTAGTCGCAGCCAATCAGACGATGTTAACTACGTGTGATCTTACCTTTTACATGGAAGGAAGTTTTGCAATTTTGAAAGCGCTGAGACCAAAGGGTCATTCAACGCTCGAAGCAATAAAACATTTTATATATGAGAGAGAGAGAGAGAGAGAGAGAGAGAGAGAGAGAGAGAGAGAGAGAGAGAGAGAGAGAGAGAGAGAGACAGAGAGAAATCCTTTCTCCCCTAACTGAAACTAAACAAACATATTCACGCAAACACTAGATAAAACGAGCATAATTAAACGCTCAATCATAAAAAAAACCGCACAGACTTGTAATATTAAACGAGTGTCTTGAAAGTTCCTGGAGACTCCTACAGGTGGTGCCCCAGGGATTATACAATGCCTGACAAAAACGAGAAGACTAAAGCCCTGGACGGAAAACTGAAATGTGTGCTACTCAAGAGGTCTGAGAAAGTCACACTGACGTGTGCAGGAGCAAGGGTAAGCCATTTGGCGAGGTTAAGTTTGTCAGGAAACAGTAAAATGTTTAGGAATAATATGTGATTGAGGGGCTAAATGAGATTTATAGTTTGGTGATGTTTTAGACTTTGGAGGAGGGATATGAGGTGACGATTTAGGTGTAGAAGGTTGTGTAGACGTAGAAACATGTGAGTATATGAAGGATGAAAAGCGTCTCTTGACGCGGTTCTTAGTCATATGACCCCGCAGCTGGAGCTTTTGGCCATCTGACCTATTCTTAGTCTACAGAGAATCATCGCAAGCAGCAGCAGTTCTCGTGAGAAGGGGAGGCCAAGTATCCACGGTCTGTTATATCATATATAATAATTGTTGCCTGTTTTCACCAGCACTACTACTGCACGCAACCATCATCACACTCTGAGTCTAGAGAGGTAAGTAGCGAGCTGAAAAGCGTGATGGTAGTGCGGACTTTGACTTGCACGGCCACATTCACCAATATCACAATTACTCGTTGCTCCGTGATTACGTATGTAAATGATGAACCGACAGCGGCCATGATGGAGGAGTAGCGGGGAAGGAGGGATGCCCACGAAACAGTCGACATTCCTGCACCAACCTACGGGAGTGACAGCCGTATATGAGGGGCGCTACATCACTGCCTTGCCCCGAAGCTGTGCCACCTTCCTCGCGGACCTCTTGTCAGAGCCACCCACGTTCTGTATCAATGTGAACGGCAGCCCCTGTTGTGAACGGTGGCCCCTGTTGTGAACGGTGGCCTCTGTTACAGTATCAATATGAATGATGGCCCTTTTTGCTTTATATATCAATATGAACGGCGGCCCTTGTTACTGCCAAGTTAAACGGCAGCCTCTGCTGTGTTTGAACGGCAGTTTCTGTTGTTGTATCTGTGTGAACAACGGCCTGTGTGAACAACGGCCTGTGTGAACAACGGCCTGTGTGGACGACGGGTAGTGGTTGGTGGGCGGCGGGATGCCGTGATAGTCAACAACTATGCATGAAGAATCAACCACAATGTGCAAATGAAGTTTTTGCTTAATGGCATCAACCCGGCAATGATTGTAGTGAGGGAGGAGTGTGGCGAGTCTAGTAGGGAGGTGGGAATGAGGGAGTGCAGTGAGGAAGGAGTAAGAAGCGAGGCATAGTAAGGTAGAAAAGAGGTGTACTGAGGGACGCACTGTAATGAATGAGATGGAAGAAAATTGACCGTAATAAAATGCCTCGAAATTAGATCCTGAATTATGAAGTTTACCTGTTAATGCCCGAACAAATGGCAGGGCGAGCTTTATTTCGCCCGTCAATGCCCGGAAAGGACGATCATTGGATCGCCCGTCAAAGCCCATACGAAACGAGCACTGCTTCGCCCGTCAATGCCCATACGAAACGAGCACTGCTTCGCCCGTCAATGTCCATACGAAACGAGTACTGCTTCGCCCGTCAGTACCCGGACGGAACGATCACTGCATCGCCCGTCAATGCCCGGACGGGACGAGCGTTGCTTCGCCACCTTTTATGAGTTTATTGCAGTTTCCCCGGTGAATTTAACCGGTGGGATAATAAAGCCATTTCCGAGAACACTCGTTGTTTAATTCCTCGTCGCCTCCCTCAAGTCCATTATCTCCCGGGCGCCTCCATTGTCACACAAACTTGATTTTAATGGTGTGTTTTAGTGCTAGTCAATAAAGTAAGGGCTCAGCGAGGGAGGAAGAGGAAATGGAGGCAGAGAACATTGCAAAAGGAGGAATAGAAAGACAAGAGGGAGGATAAACATAAAAATGAGGGATCATGTGCAGAAGTGGTTAAAATGTTTGGGAATGAAGAGGAAAGGATAGCAAGGGAAAGATGATCATTATTAAACCCATAGTGGTTATACAGCTCCTGGAGGAGCAGCAGTAGCAGTAGCAGCAGCAGCAGCAGGAAAGAAGCTATGGGAAAGCAAGAAGAGGAAAGGGGAAAGAAGGTTCACTGCCTGACTGTATAATGATGATTGTGAATGAGTGTAAGGCAGTTTTGTAGATTGTTGATAAGGTGTATTCTGTTTACGAGCCGCCTCCGCCCACACACCCTTACTAGTACCCCACACACCTGCTTTCCACCCTTGCACATACACACACGCTCCACACGTACATATTCACCCTCTTTCTACACATGCTGCTCACATATCATCCACAAAGTTGCCCACTTTTCACACGTGCTACCCACGTGTACTCAGCGAAGTGATTCACATATAGTACTTGCTATAATCAAGTATAACCTCAGACTGACAATGTCTCCCTTCACCCTCACTCCATTACTCATTCACACTCCCTTACTTTCTCATTCTCAACCTCCATTTACTTTCATCTCCCTTTCTCTTTCCTTATTTTTCCCCGAGTGTCTCATCCTCTTTTCCCTTCATTCTTTCTTTATTCCCTTCATCTCTTTTCTTTGCTCCCTCTCCCCCGACTACGGTAAGGAACTGATTAGCAAACTCTAATAAGATCTGGCACTCGTCACCTTTCCTCCTTACGAACCTACATCCTTATTGGTATATATTTAGAATCTAGATATATACCTCTTTCCCATCACTCTCTCCCTCCATATATCCCTCACTACCCTAGAAGTACACTTGCGATTATTCCACTTCCCTCCTTTATTTGTCCTGTAACCCATTCCTTTCCTCACCTTCCTGTTTCCCTGTACAGTGACACTATTCCTAATAAAGTGTTGTGTGATGGGTGAAGGATTACAAGACTCAAGGTAAGTTGGGTGTCTGTCTTGCCTTAGTGGAGAGTTGATGCTCAGGGGAAGAGAGAGGAAGATGGGGTAGTAAGAATGGGTGGAAGGTAAGTTTATTTAGGCACAGGTACTTATGTACAATTATCATACATAGTGATGAGGGTATCAAACGATTTAAATAAAGAAAAAAATGGATATCACATTGGAGAGAGGGATTATGGAAGAAGTAAGTGTTTTCAGATATTTGGGAGTTGACTTGTCAGCGGATGGGTTTATGAAGGATGAGGTTAACCATAGAATTGATGAAGGAAAAAAGGTGAGTGGTGCTTTGAGGTATCTGTGGAGACAAAAAACTTTATCCATGGAAGCAAAGAAGGGAATGTATGAAAGTATAGTGGTACCAACACTCTTATATGAGTGTGAAGCATGGGTTGCAAATGCTGCAGCAAGGAGGAGGCTGGAGGCAGTGGAGATGTCCTGTCTAAGGGCAATGTGTGGTGTAAATATTATGCAGAAAATTCGGAATGTGGAAATTAGGAGAAGGTGTGGAGTTACTAAAAGTATTTGTCAGAGGGCTGAAGAGGGGTTGTTGAGGTGGTTTGGTCATTTAGAGAGAATGGATCAAAGTAGAATGACTTGGAGAGCGTATAAATCTGTAGGGGAAGGAAGGCGGGGTAGGGGTCGTCCTAGAAAAGGTTGGAGGGAGGGGGTAAAGGAGGTATTGTGGGCGAAGGTCTTGGACTTCCAGCAAGCATGTGTGAGCGTGTTAGATAGGAGTGAATGGAGACAAATGGTTTTTGGGACCTGACGAACTGTTGGAGTGTGAGCAATGTAACATTTTGTGAAGGGATTCAGGGAAACCAGTTAATTGATTTAGTTGGACTTGAGTCCTGGAAATGGGAAGTACAATGCCTGCACTTTAAAGGAGGGGTCTGGGATAGTGACAGCTGGGAGGGACTATTCTCAGCTGTCGTATCTGAGCGCCTCTGCAAAGACAGTGTGTATGAGTGAGGTGAAAGTGTTGAATGGTGATGAAGGTATTTTCTTTTTGGGGATTTTCTTTCTTTTTGGGTCACACTGCCTCGGTGGGAGACAGCCGACTTGTTGAAAAAAAAAAAAGTCAGAGTGACTTATTTCCACTGGTATCCTTGGTGGCAAGAATTGGTGGGATACCTTTCATGAGTTCAGAGTATTTCTACTCCCAGAGCCCGGCTATGGGCCAGGATCGTCTGGTGCTAGCCTCGTCAACCAGGCTGTTATAGCTGATGGCCCGCTGCCCCACAAGAATGACCCACCTTGACAGTAGAATACAACCAACCACAATAATGCTGTGACGGACATTACGTGAATAATGAGACGGGCAATTACGTGGACCCCTTTTTTGTATGTGGGGTTGGTAAGCCGACGCTGTTTGAAGTCACAGCACGCGATACTTCCCAGCACTCCCTCTCCCCATCCCCAGCGGTCGTTACCCGTCTCCCCAAGCAATACCTATCCCCTGCATCACCCCCAGCACTTTCCGACTCCTTCCCACCTTCATCCCCCAAACACTCGCCACCCCTTCTTTCCTCGCTAACCACCCCCTTCCAAAGTCGCAAGCCTCACTCTCCACTCCCACCTACATCCCCCAGCAATCCCCGAGAGGAGAAGTGCAGACGTACTGGAAACATGCTCAAAACTGATACCATTAACAACAAAAATTGAAATGGGAACGACGATTGCTCTATTAGCGAAGACAGTCACAGATCATCTCAAAACCAACACACGTTGAAAAATAATAGCTAAAATTTCAAGCATATACAAAACCATTCAAAAGCTTAGATAAGTTTGGACTAACACAGTTTGTTTTCTCCTGTGAAAGATGTTGCTCAAGGAAGTTTTCACTTATGACAAACAAGAACCGAAATACTTAAGGAACATTTGAGCGAAGAATTAGACACATGTGCAACATCTGGGTGTCTTTAATTTGTAGACGTATCGCCATCCAGTGGCTTTATCAATACAAGGACATAATGTGAAGACTGTAGAAGTATATACAAAAGGCGAGGTAATCAGTCCCTCAACCTAGAAGGTGATGAGCACTGTAGTGTTCATCGCCTACTCCAAGGGACTGATTACCTTGTCTTTTAAATATATATATACTTCTTGAGTCTTTACAATATGTCTTTGTATTGTATTGATAAAGCCACTGGATGGCGAAACGTCTACAAATTAGACACCCAGATGTTGCACATGTGTCTAATTCATGTTGTTAGTACTGTATATCGTTCATATACAACTTTTGAGCAAGTAACTGACACCACTAAAGACTGACACTTCTCGGAAATTCCAAATAAAATGGGAATTACGAAGACCCATAATTGTCTACAAGGAGGAGCCTGAGTTCCTCAATAACCATTACTGATCAACAGAGCATTTAACCAGAAGACTTTATCTAAGACTAGGACTCGTGGACGATAATTCCCGAAACCCTAATCATGTAGCATTCCCAATAAGTCTCCGTAGTACTCCCAAACATTCCAGCAGGTGAAACTCACCAGCACTGCGTCATTCCTCCAATATACTACCCGGCATGCCCCAGCAGGATTGCATACCTTAACATTCCGTAAATATTACAAAATTCACCAACAGCAGCAGCTAACAAACTCTCATCAACATATACCAATACGCACCAATATTCAACACCCAACCAAACCGCTGAGACCTGAACTAATTAAAACCAACACCAATTAAGGGGCGCGTATTGTGTGTGCTAGGTGAGCGCCGCACACACACCAAATATAGTAAATTCATCATAAATATTAAGCTCAATCAATAATATAATCATGGATCATAATGGGAAACTAATTTTTCTGTTCCTTTTTTATGAAATATTTTGGCAGTTGGTGTAAGATAACGCTGCACACCCCGCAGCTACTTGTATCATGCATAATAACCCACCACACGCCACTAAACACCATTAACTTGTACCCACAACACCAACTAGCACCCACAACACCGGTGCTACCAAACACCCGCCACTAAAGTCGGGTTTCTGTGCTCCCTACTATCACATGACAAGAGCCTAAACACTATCACGTTTTCTATCGAGGTCCGTATCACTATATTTGGAAATATAATGAATTTTAAGTGACTTTTATGCCCAAAACTCTATTGCCAATTGATTTTCGGGAGCGGAAGATGTAATTCATTTTTAATGGCCAGGGAAGATGTGTTGTACATGTGCCTGGGATGATGGTAACACTGATGTTGTTGGTGATGTTGGTAGTTGTGGGGATAGTTGTAGTGGTGACTGGCTGTGATGTTGGTAGTTGTGGGGATGGTTGTAGTGGTGACTGAGAGGTGGTGGGTGTGATGCTAGTTGTAGTGGTAACTGGCAGGGATTATAGTTGTGGGGATGGTTGCAGTTGACTGGGGTAATAGATGTGATGTTGGTTGCAAGATGGGTGGAGACTGATGTAAGCAGTGGTTGTAATGTTGAGGATGGTAATAGTGATCAATAGGGATAGTGATTGTGAGGTTGTTTATAGTGGTGATTGACAGGGGTAGTGGTACATAATTTTGGTCACGGGGATGGTTGCTGTAGTAATTAATAGGGTAGTGCCTGTGATAATGGTTATGAAGATGATTGTAGTGATTAATGAGGTAGTAGTAGTGATGAATGTTCTGGGGATATTTGTAGTGGTGACTGAAGTATTGGTTGTGACTATAATTTCGGGGATGCTTGTAGTGATGATTGAGGTAGTGGCTGTGGTTGCAGTGGTGACTGGTGGGGAAAAAGGTGGTTGTGGTGATAGTTGTATGTGGGGCTAGTGATTGGAATGTTGGTTGTAGGGAGGGCTATAGTGTCGATTGATGGAAACAGTGATTATGTTGGGGATAGTGGCTGTGAGGATGGAGAGTGATATGCACAAAGAGCACAATACTCCCAATAAAAGTTATCAATGCCATCAGCATTCTTGCAGGCCATTGCTTGCTGTTGCTGCCCGTGGACTGGAATGACCTGGTTAATCAAGTGTTAAAAGGAATCTCATGCTGTATACTTTGCTTGTAGTAAAAAAAACAGGTTTTTGAAGAATTTTCTATCAGGAATTAATTACAAGTATACTACATGTGTTATCTGTACCTGTAGCCACTTCCGGGACTCAGTGCACCCGCGGCTCGGTCTCAAACCAGTCCCACTTCCGGGACTCAGTGCACCCGCGGCTCGGTCTCAAACCAGTCCCACTTCCGGGACTCAGTGCACCCGCGGCTCGGTCTCAAACCAGTCCCACTTCCGGGACTCAGTGCACCCGCGGCTCGGTCTCAAACCAGTCCCACTTCCGGGACTCAGTGCACCCGCGGCTGGGTCTCAAACCAGTCCCACTTGGAATCAGTGCACCCGGCTGGGTTCAAACCAGTCCCACTTCCGGGACTCAGTGCACCCGCGGCTGGGTCTCAAACCAGTCCCACTTCCGGGACTCAGTGCACCCGCGGCTGGGTCTCAAACCAGTCCCACTTCCGGGACTCAGTGCACCCGCGGCTGGGTCTCAAACCAGTCCTCCGTGTTGCTGGCCTTAACGATCAGGCTGCTGGTGCCGACCGTGTAGTAGCTGTGATGATTTGGCTCTCCCTGTGATGAAGTGATTGCACTCATACCTGGACAGTAAAAGTACATCATCTTGACACTACCTGTCCCCCTGCACTATCAATAGTGATCATTATCATTTATACCCATCCTTAATGTCACTATCACCCACTAGCACAGTCGTGTGAGCCCTGATGGTCACGACACTTGTGCTAACTGGTGATAGTGAAAGTGGATATTATACTCGTTTTTAAACTCGAATCAGATCTTCATTTACCTGGTGTACCAGGAATATTGTCATCATATTCATGGAAAGTGTTAAATCTGCTAAGGTAAAAACATAGGCAAAGGAGAGGGAAGAGAAGAAAAGGAAGGTTCTAATAGGCTCTTCAAGGCACCCCTTCATGTTCTGTGAAGGGAGGTACACCTGTAGTCATTCTAGATGTCATGGTTCAGGTCGTCATCAGAGATGATAGAGGCAGCGGTGTAGCAGCGAAGCAACACAGCTCTAAAATGCACTTGAATTTATGAGGAGCCATCAAAATATAGGCAATAAATAGTGGGAGTTGAGCCACCGTGATATCTGGGCGGGATCTGCCTCGACCCACCGCTAACGATTTATTTTAGCGGCCGTCTGCCGTCTTTATGACTCCGTGGCCGGCTGGAACGATTCCCCCTCCGTGCTTTATATGTGTTTTATATACTTGGCGCCCGGCTATGTAGTAGGCTTTTACGGAGTTTAGTATCCGGGCTCCCCCGCCCGACCGGCTCCGGACCGGATTCTTGACGGCGGGGTCAGTCCAGGCTCGTGACCGCAAGAAAAAAATACACAAGATGTTCTCAACTCATCAAATGTGACCCTTATCCTCAACCCTCACTCACTTCCCTCTCTAAGTATCATTGTCTTTTTATATTTTGCCTTCTTCCTCTTTTTCTCCTTCCTCATTCCTGTATCTCCTTCCTCCACCGCCTCCCCTTCTTTCTCCTCTCCTGTTTATGTGTACCAGTTTTTATATGTCAGCTTTTATCGGGGATAAATTTTCAGAAACTAAAGGAGTTTAACACACTACAGTTCTCATCAACGTCAGCGCCTAGATTTAAGGAAGAGAATATAAACTAAAGGACATGAGGACAAGTCGGTGAGTATGCGAGCGCGCGCGCACACAAGCAACACACACACAAAGTGAAGATTGATGGACTGATTACATCGACTCCAGGCTGAGGGACTGATTACCTCAATCTTCTGATATTCACTATTCTTCTTTACCCTGGACTGATGAAGCCAATGTGTGGCAAAACGTTTCCACAATAAAGATACCTAAGTGTTGCATATTGCACATGTGTCTAATTTATCAACTTGTCGGTTCTTTGAACATTTTATCAACATTACGTTGAGCTGTCTGACGTGTAACCCCCCATGTTGACCACTTCTCCGCGTAACTACCCGGATCTTCGTATTCCCCGATGCCCTTACTACTTACACCTTGCTGTCACCCTGATGCCTTCCTTCCCAGCCAACCACAGCGCCATTATATTGTTAAACCTTTAAAGCTACTGTAACTATTGAACCTATAGTGGAATGCTTAATATCCTTAATATCCTAAAAGTCTTTAAGGGGCACGTCAGTTCCCCTGGTTTCTAATGTTATTTTCCCCCTATAATCTACCTTGTCCATAATTACTATCGCATTTGGTTTCTCTGCTTTCATAAGGTTAACATAAGAACATAAGAAAGGAGGAACACTGCAGCAGGCCTGTTGGCCCATACTAGGCAGGTCCTTCACATTCCATCCTACTAACAGAATATTTGTTCAACCTTAATTCATGGTATAACTTATACCATGAATTTAAGAGGAAACGATACAATTTCCTCCACTAAGTGCCGGATCAACCAATCTGTGATGTATATGTGGACCAGCGGGCCGCTAGCAGCAAAAGTCTGGTTGAGCAAACAAGCACCCGACAAGCATAGCCCAGAGCCGGGCTTAGGGATTAGGAACAGTTGAAACCCATCAAAGGCATATTAAACATAGGTATACCTTTGTTGCTATTATGAAACTATCATACAGAATAGGGCAGCAACACTGATGTGCCCAATTTGGTTTATAAAATAAAGACGAACTCATTAGTTCAATTAGACCATCTATGGCTACCTTTGCCTTCCAACATGACGACCACCCTGTACGACGTATGACTCATAGCGCTTCCAAGTAGTGCTGCGACTGACCACATTACGACCCCCCATCCCCCCAACGACCACATTACAAGAGCACATGATGCTGCGCAGAGAAAACATCCTTGGTTTCACGGCAATGTAGATATTGTCTAGCGATAATTACGACGATACGGAGATAATGGAGAGATAGTGTAAAACAGAGATAATGAGGGAGATATTGAGGTAGTCACGCTTCCTTGCGATAGTTAGCAACAACGATAGTGTAGATAAGAGATGATGGATCAGCCGCCAGCAGTTTTACAGACCTATAGGCACTCATCCCGCCCATGTTCCTCCACGCAATTCCAGACATTACACGCCATGCAATTAAAAGCGAAAATCCCAAGCCGCTTGATTATCCAATACGACCTTCGAGCCCCCACAGCCTCTCCTGCTTAATCTGAATTGTTACTCGTTTTTACGTGAGTTGTGCTGGATGTTGACGAATTGTGGCCATGTATCGGAGCCAAGTGCCGCGACCACGCCCCCTTGAAGTCTGACCCAGGGTTCCTGGATACGACTCTCTTGGGAGGCTCCCACCAGCTCAACTCTTCTACTGATGTTTCTTGATGGCTCCGGCTTATATAAATGTTAATGGCTCTGGGGATCATTGCCCTGGTGCCCGGTCTCACACAATGACGTTTATTAAGTGTCGATTAAGTTTTGCTTAGAGGGAAAAGTCGTGTATAAAAGTCTGTTGTACACCAAGTGTCTTTCGGTGCAGTGATGAGTGCAGACACTCAATACCTGGGAGAGGCGGGCCTCACTCCCGGACTCAATGGAAGCCACACAATAAGGTTTGATTTCGTCCATAAACGATATGATAATTAGTCTTTTGTGCCTCTCTCCCTACATGAATGGTCAGCTCCTCGAATCTATTTATATTACCTCCGCTAATTGTTACCTGCCGCCGCATCTGACGAAGACCCATGCTAAATTCCGCCCTTATAATTCTCGTGTATGAGAGGCTATCTAGTCGTGCTTTCCGGCGTCTGATGGTGTTGGTGTTGGCGATATTGGAGAGTGGTGGGTGGTTGTGTTGCAACAGCCAAGGATGAGTCGATAGCATCAACACTTTGGACAGAAATATACGGTCTTTATAGTACGTTCACTCACTATGAATGGTACTGTCCAATACTGACTTTACTGAGGAATGTTCGCTCACAGGTTGAACGGCAATACTTAATATTGATTTGATATCGGTATTTTCACCCACTTGAGTGGCACTGCCCAACACACTCACCCCTCGAGGTAAAATGTAAGGCATTTCCTCCAGTGGTTGGTCAACCTATGGTCGTTTCATCTCTGGAGCTCTAGAGATGAAGGCCTCTCGCGCCACAATGCCTTAATAGGAAAAAGTGGTGCGTGGATCCCTTTAGGTTCTACTGTTGTGGGCGTTTCATTCTCACGCTCTCCCGAGGGTGTGGGAAGACGGCCAGGAAGGACTAGTTGAATATGTGGTAAAGATGCTTGCGTAACACTTAGGACGTTATATTAAGGAAACTTTTCGGCAACTAAGGGTTTTGTCAATCTTATCTTCATGGCAGTATGGTCACTCGCAGGATGAGTAGCGCTGTCCAAACATATCCCTGGTGGGATATGTGTGAAAAGTGATGGTGTTGATAAGCGATGCAGGGAGAAGGGATATAGAGGAAGATGAGAGGAGCGTAGGATAGAGAAATTTGGGAAAGGGATAGCAAAGATTGTGTACTGAAAGGATGCAGAGACTTCCGTCCGGGTGGCGCGGTTGACTCTGTATTTCAAAAAGCATCACCCGTCAGGATTTTAATCTCCCTCTATCAACCTCAACTAAACCCTACACCTGCACTATCCATTACTCACACACCTGTACCTCCCATCTTATGCTTCACAACATACCACTCGTTCAACTCTACCCCACTCTTCACACGCAACCCACTCAAACTCCATTTGTTTGATTTACATGTAGTGCAATCGCATATGAGAAGTCACTTGTATGTGCAGCGTTTACTGTATTGTGTTGATGGTGTGAGAGAGAGAGAGAGAGAGAGAGAGAGAGAGAGAGAGAGAGAGAGAGAGAGAGAGAGAGTGAGAGACGTAACCTAAGCTCGTTCATCTGCATATATTATAGAGTAGGGTGTTGTGAAGTTTTGATAGTACTTTATAATTCTGGATTTAAATGTTTAGACCATTAGCGAGAGTGAGTGGTGATATTAGGCGGCGTGTTATACCATGTAGCACTCACCCTGCGAGTAGTATGCATGTAGCAGGTTATTATTATGTGTCTCGCAAGATAGTAAACGCTCGTGGGTGGAGGGTGGGCTGGTAGGTGGAGGGTGGGCTGGTAAAAGGTGGGTAACGTGCTGGTATCCACCAGCACGTTACGAGGGTGGGTGGTGGGTTGAAGATAGGTTGAGGTTGGGCGGTGTGTTTAAGGTAGGTTGAGGAGGGTGGGTTGAGGGTGGTGGGTGTTGTGTTGAAGGTTATGGGCGAGAATTAGCGTCAAGTTATGACTCCTCTTACCTGTCTCACCTTTCTCTAAACCTCAACCAATCTTAGACACCCCACCCACTTCTACCTACACTTCACACACCCCGTTCATCCCTCACATCCTTCGCACCCAGCAGCCACAGCTGCCGGTGCTCCCTCCCACCCCCTGTCTGTCGACTCCTGCTTGTTTTCTACAGCTGTTTGAGGCAGTCTTACGAAATGTAGAGACCCTGCTGAGGTGTGTTTACACTTTCTGTGGTATATGAAGACAAGCAAGGAAACGGTCCCTAGTCTTGGTTTACGTGGCATACAGTAAGTCAGTGCCAGCTAGTGTGTTACCGGTGTCCGCTCTTCATTTCTCTCTGCTAGTATCTTCATGTTAATGTACACCTGAGCAGCACTTCCTCATGTGTTTACACCATACATATCCCTCATTAATTCAGCACATATTTTTTAACTGCGACGCTGCGATTATTATTCAGCGCTGCATGACCCACACGGGTTTACTGCTTCCTTTTGAATATAATGATAATAATAATTATTAGTAGTATTATATTCACAGGAAGTACCAGATCAGTAGGGGTAATCCAGCACCTGCAGAATAGGAAGCAATCTGATTTTACCCAAGGGACTAACAGCCCTTCACCAGCATCAAGACTCTCCCTCCCACCTTGAAGAGTGAGGCGGCCATGATTCCCTGCGTGTCCTTGCATGACTAACTTGTGTCGTCCCTCAGGTCGTGGTGGGTCTCCGCCAGGGTCGCAGGAGGCGCTGCTAGAGGCCACAAGACTCACCATGTGGAAGCTCTACAACCAGGGTCTTGGAGGAGGTGGAGGCTTCCCCCACGAGGACGAGGGTCCCAAGCTGCCTCCTCCCTACCATCCACTCGCGGGGGTCCCCTTCCCTCCACAGAAAGAGGCATTAAACCTCGACCTTAAGGAAGACGTAAGTTGTTACAGTCCTTGGGTAATGGGTAAGTTAGCTTTAATTCTTAGTATCAAGAGCCTTTCACTGGCATCAAGGCGTACCCCGTGAAAGGGAAAAACGTAAACATTCGAATGCATTAGTCGAAGACGCGTAAAAGGCCATTCAGCAAATTTAAGCAGGAGAGTATAATGAAGTAGACACATGTGCAACATCTGGGTATCTTTATTCTGTAGACGTTTCGCCCTCCAGTGGCTTTATCAATACAATACGTGGACATAATTCGAAAACTGTAGAAATATATACAGAAGACAATATATATATTTAATTTATCATCTTTAAGGTATTATATACCATTAATATGCAACGAGAGTATAAGGACCACTGCAGCAGACCTACTGGTCCATGCTAGGCACGTTCTTATCAAATCAAGTCATAGGTAGAAAAAATCACAGGAGAAAAAGTCACACAAAATGTTTAGGTTAGGTCAAGTTAGTTTGGCTATATAACTGGGTTGGGTTAGTTTAGGTTATAGTTAATATAGTTAGATTATATTAGGTTAGGTTTCAGATTGACTTTTCCATGTGACTTATCTAGATTCTCAAATTTAGCCCTTTTCACTTATATATTCGTCCAACCTATTTTTAAAGCTACGTCGTACAGCGAATTATGGAAGCTTAGAATTATTAAATTCAAGGGAAAATGTTAAACCCATAGGGTTTAACATTTGATCCAAAGGAATGGTAGCTCCAATTCCTTGGAGGAAGAGTCTTCCACCAGCATCAATGCACCATCCTCCTCCCATCTTAAATGATGGACGTTTGTAGGGAAATTACTCAGGGTAAAATATTTAAAATACAGTCATACAGGCCTAAGATGTTCCCTCATGATATTAAAAAGTGGCAGAGGTTAAAAAACATCGTCTATGTTAAGGTTTCCCTAGGGTCCCTAGAGAAGCCTCTTCCCAGTGTGGTCCCGAGTGTTGACACTGTTAGCTTACCATTTCTAGGTAGGTATGAATAAGTAGCTCAACACTGATGGATTGATCACATCATCTCTACCCCTCCAGCTGTATCCAGTTTTAGGTATCTCTGTATTTGACTGAAGAAGTCTACTGTGTAGGCGAAACTTTTCAGAATAAAGATACCTAACTGTTACACACTTGTGTTATCACCCTAGTCTATGATAGTTTAATATTGCTTTGTTCTTTTCACGATAACCGAGAGAATCAGTTCTTTTTCTTACAGCGGCCTGGGCGTCTCAAGGAAAATTCAGATCTTCGCAATGACTTGCACAGCGACCTGCGCAACGACCTACGTAACGACCTACGTAATGATATACGCAACGACCTGCGCAACGATATGCGCAATGATTTACGTAACGACCTACGCAGTCGCCTTGAGGAGAGTGCGTTACCACCTGCAGCCAAGCGACCCGCCCAGCACAATGAGGACGCCCACGACCCACGCCTGCCCCCGCCCACCACGCCCACGCCCCCAGGACTGCCCGGTGCCAATATAAAGATTACATCCAGGGGTGAGTGAGGGAGAGCCGAGAGATTACATTATTACATTCACATAAAAAAAACGCTGAACTGTAAGATGAGAGGTTTCAGTACGTGATATATAGGTGATAATAACCTAGAACAGTTTGCTGAGAGTATAGCTGCAGCTCTTGGGCCTGCGTGCAGACAGTTGTATCTAATTACTGGGGTCAATTCTCGGCTCTTGGCCTCTTCTCTTTTAACATCTCTCTTAGCTGTTTACGGAGTCTGCTTGTATTTTCTAATCTAGATAGTTCCACTTCTTAACTACTCTTAAACTGAAATATTTTCTGATGATACTGTTAGAAAGTATTGTGTAGTAAATCATTACATCTTGCTCTTATAAAAGTATTTAATAATAATGCTACTGATATTAATACTGTTGATGTTTTTCTTTTACAGGTGATGGAGTAGGTGGTGATCAGAGCATGGTAGTCAGCATGGAAGTTAACGGTATTATGTACCAGGGAGTGCTGTTCGCCCAGGCACCCAGGGCACGTTTCAGCTAAGGTGGCACTCTCCCTGCCTTGCTGGCTGAGGTGAATCGCATTATGAAGTAGGAGCAGTCTATTCGCCCAGGCACTCGGGAGAGGTATTAGCTATGGTGGCATTCTCCCTGCCTCTCTGGGTGCTCTTCTGCCTCCTCTATCCTCCCCTCTGCTCCAAGCCAACCCTCTTCCTATACCAGACATTCTCCTATAAAGTTCACCTAAATCTAACGACTCCCTTCAGAGTATGTTTTGGCCCCTTCACACCTCGCTCCTTACCTGTGGCCTCCCTCCCTTCACCTACACTTTGCATTACGAAGACTGGTGGCCCTGACGGCAATATGGTCTCCTTCCCTCCACCTAGGACCTGCCTGAGGAAGACTGGTGGCCCTGACAGCAGTGTGGCTTCCCTCCCTCTACACAACACCCTGCCTGAGAAAGACTGGTGGCCCTGACAACAGAGGAGCCTTCCTCCAGGGTAGCTCAAAGTCCTTAGATTAAGAGCACTTCGCCAGCATCAAGGTGCCCCCACCCTCATTCCCTTTGAAGAGTTGGACCGAGTAAAGGTCACTAAATGCTTCTTTGGGATTACCCAAAGACCTGACGAAACACGAAGCATGGTGACCCCCTCCCTCCCCTCCAAACATAACCTGGTCAGAAACCTCAAAACTGAAGATTAATATAAATGGAAAAACATATTGTCATTAAACACTTATCAGCCCACCCAGATCGTCCAGTCTCAGACTAAAAACTTAAAAATGACTAATAATGCTCCAGAACAGAGATGAACTTAAGTGCTGCTATTTCGACTAATTCCGGAAAGATCAGAAAAATAAGACTCTAAGCCAGTCACACAGTGCCTGGAGGAAGGCAGTCACACAGTGTCTGGAGGAATGGGAGGTAACAAGGTTCCATCCAAAGAGCCCCTCACCAGCATCAAGAAGCCTTCCTTGAGGGGAAGGTGTTACATTGTCCCGTATTGTTTTATCAGTGAAGAAAAAATTCCCTGGTAAGTGTTGTCATATTATCGTGATGTGTGATGGGGCACCGTAGCGAGGAGCACGGGAAGACCGTGTGTCTAGGAGCACATGTGAAGGTGCAATAGTCCATGGCCGTATGGCGGACTATGGCAGCAACGACCATGTTGGATTCAGTGGACCGAGTGTCCCCTGGGGTCTAGTATGAAGGAGGTGGCCAGGTGTAAAGAGTAGTGTAGTGAACAAGTGTAGAGGGTGTAGCCGGCCAACATGGCTATTAAGTTACGGATGTAGGTAATCCTACAAGAGATAACCATTAAACCGCTGATCCACAGCTTCCCAGCAGCTGACTCCAGCACTTTCTTGAGCTTTGTAGCTCCACCCTTTCCTAACTTTATTATTATTATTGTATAGGAAGCTCTCAACTTGTAAGGGTCACACAGCTTTTTACATATTTATTTCGGGATAACCCACTAGTTCCAGGTGACTGAACCACGCGGCGAGATTCCTCACCGTACAGGAGGAACTGCAGGAAGGGGGACTGTATGACTGGATGGAGGGGATTGGAACAAATGGACTGAATGAAGGAGATTTCAGGGAGTGAATGAAGGGGGAGTGAATGAAGGGGCCTGGAGGAATGGGTATTTAATTATTTCTGTTGCGAGGGTCTGGCCCTGACCATTAAGAATCACGCAATCGCTTGTTTATGCTTACACGTGGTGGAATCTCTGCTCCCGGCGCTGCCTCTCGACTATACACTGTCTAGGAAGAGAAACTTCAGAAGCGAGCGATATTAAGTCATAACTAAATAAAGCTCTACACAGTGAAATGTCCCACTATTACATTAATGGGGGAGCACTAAACCCGTAGGGTTTATACAGCACCTGGGGAAATGGGAGGAAACACAGTGCAAGGAAATTACAAAAAGTCAGTAATGTGGAATACAAGATTATTTACATGAAAATAAGAGAAACCTTCAGTTGATATTACTAGTGACATCAATACGTCAATAAAGATCACTATCTTACTTTAATATAAAGTATTCAAGTCCACTCAAAAAGTTATACAAAATATTAACTAACGTTACTCTGAAGCTCTCCTGGTTGCTATGATAATTTCCACTCGAGTGTAACTATTTACAACTTCGTGTTTAAGATGAAAGGAGACTCAAACCTTACGAAATACCGAGCCAACTTCCGTGTGTTGTGTACAACATGGCCACAGTAACCACATCAGCTCATTAGCAGTGCAGGTTCTTGAGGCTGAGAGGAACCTGACCGCCAAGGTACAAACGAAGTCGTGGATAACTTCACCTCGAGAAGTCTAGTGAAATTTCGCCCATCGCATGTCCACAACGATACCATAAAAAAAATTACTAACGTTAAGTCAGGTGTAGTATGGCAGAGAGGAATTGGTCTTGCAGACACTTAAGAGGGAAAAAAAGAGGTTATTGCAGACACGACGGAGTCGAGAGGCGTTCATCTTGCAAGCACTTAAGCCGAGATACTGCAGACACTTTGAAGTGAACATGAAAACAAATATGGAAGATGTGTCGCAATAAATGGTAAAAGGCACGAGAAATGTAGCGAGTCTCCACACACTTGACAACCATACCGGTGAATCTTGTATATGTTGTCTCTTGTCTTGTATTAACACTTCAAACACAATATACAGCTGCAGGAATAATTCGTTTTAGAGCACAGAAATAATGTTTAGTGTGTGTGTGTGTGTGTGTTCACCTATTTGTGGTTGCAGGGGTCGAGTCACAGCTCCTGGCCCCACCTCTTCGCTGGTCACTACTAGGTCTACTCTCTCCCTGCTCCATGAGCTGTGTGTGTGTGTAGAATGAGAGAGAGAGAGAGAGAGAGAGAGAGAGAGAATCTCCAGTCTACAGAAAAACGTAAGTGACGATTCTTGTGGGAATAATAATGGAGGAGAGAGGAAGCAGCAGTCCCTGGCGTGGTGGTGAGAGATTGGGAAGACGTTCCCTGTCTTGGTGGAGTCGGTGGGATGGGGACAGTGTATATATGTATTATAAATACCACAGTAAATAGACGTTGCAGCTGAGGTCGCCAAGCAGGTGTACATTACACAATTAGAAAGGTCAACAGTTAGCCGAAGAAGTGTTATGATTCCGAATTACTGCAGTGTAGAGGCACGTGAAATAATGACTTAGTTTTAGGGTAGTATAAAGTGTTAGGTGAGTGAGTATACCAGTGAGGGTGGAGTGCTCAGTCGACGCCAGGTTCCGTGCTCCAAGGCGATATTATATTCATGGGGAAGCGCTAAACCAATCAGGGTCATCCAGCCCCTGGAGAACTGGAAGGCAATTAGGTATGATCCGAGGAAGGGGAGGGTAACTCCAGTTTCTTGAATCAAGAGCCTTTCAACAGCATCAAGGCTCTTCTTGATTATTATAATCAAAAGAAGCGCTAAACCACAAGGGTTATACAGCAAGGCTCTTCTTGAAAGGAAGAGGGTGGGTGGGTGTTAGTGGGCGGGGACGCCAATGTTTACACTGTTGATCTCATGCTGAACTAATTTATATTTTTTTAAATAAAATGTTACAAAAATAAAAAGGTAGTTTTGTTTATAATGTAAGAACCCTGTTTCCCTGGTCTTGCTGAACCAGCCAGACTGATACAAATTGAAGTACTCTACTGATCGACGTCACAAGGTTATCAGAATAGTAATTTAAAACATTATTGGTCTCATAACTTCTACTGTCTCTACTTTGGTATTAATATCTTGAGTTTAAGCCTAGCTACTCGAGGGTCATTATGGCTGCATAAAACCTGTACACCACAAGTCAAGAATACTTTCATCTCTAAACCAACAATTAAAACAAACTCTCGACACACACTCAGTGGCTACTTTATTAATGCAAACATCTAAACAATCACCTCAATACCTAAAAGCAAGTAGAAATGGTCAAGAGGTTCAGTTGTGACTGACCATGGAATAATCGTTGGTGCCATTCAGGGTAATCTGAGTACATATCTCAAACTGCTGATTTCCTGGGATTTTTCACGCGCTACAGCCTCTGGAGTTTACAAAGAATAGTGTGAAAAACAACAGTTCTGTGGGTGAAAACGTCTTGTTTATGAGACGGGTCAGAGGAGATTGGCCAGACTGGTTCAAGATGACAGGAAGGTGACAGTAACTCAAAAAACCACACGTTACAACAGTGGTATACCGAACATCTTCTCTGAGCGCACAACACGTCGAACCTTGAAGTGAATGGGTTAACAGCAGACCACACCGAATTCGACTCCTGTCAGGTAAGTACAGAAATCTGAGGCTACAGTGGGCAAAAGCTCATCAAATCTGGACAGTTGAAGATTGGAAAAGCGTCGTCTGGTCTGATGAATAGCAATTTCTGCTTCAACATGGTGTAAACCTTTGAGATGTGGTGGAACGGGAGATTCGCAGCATGAATGTGCTGCTGACAAGTGCAGCAACTGTGTGACGCTATCATGTATACATGAACCAGAATCTCTAAGAAATGTTTCCAGCCCCTTGCTGTATCCATGCCAAGAATAATTCAGGCTGTTCTTGGGGCAAAGGGGAGGAAGGCCCTTCCAATACAAGAAAGGTTATTACTGTTGCTGATAATAGTATCACTAAAATTACAGTTACTGGCCACTAACAATCCCTCTTATAGCAGACGAAATAGACTGAGTATGTACAGAGATCTCCAAGTGTTGGTATCAATCCAAAAGTCTAAATTAGTCAATTCTTATCACTTAAATTATTTTCCATGGAATGCAAGCACGCATTCAAGATACATCATAATTTACCCATTTAAAATAATTGTGGAAGGAGTTCTAAATTTATACACTGATAATCCTTTCAGGAACAGGGGTCATGATAAACCATGTAAAATATCCCCAGTGAAAAACCACGTATCATTAAGTATACATTAAAAAAATCACTATGAAGTCAAAGATTTTTCTACGTCCATCGATTACACGAGGAATTACCAATTAACATCATCTTGGTGCCAACGATGATGTGAAGCTAACACCATCCAGTCCATCAACCAGGTCTGGTCTGAGACCAGGCAGCAGGAAACTACGATTCTCTAAACTTAAGGGGCCCCTTAACAGGTAAACTTGGGACGTTGGTAAATAAAAAAAAAAAAACTAAAATAAAATTTTACATAACCCCAGGCCCTGAAAAACTCTTGTAATGTCATTTTAAGAACACAACGATAATCATAGTAACCATTGGCTAGTTTTTAACACATTCACGAGGAAGCGCTAAACCTGTAGGATCATACAGCGCCTGTTGACTGGGAGGTAATCAGGCGCAAGCGTCTGTAGAGTGACATAACCAGGTCTGATCGAAGGGGATGGAAACTCCAAATCCTTGGATCAAGGGCTCTTCACTAGCATCAAGGAGCCCTCCCCCCTTAGAAAGGTCAAGCTGGAAGTAATGGATCTAGTGGCGTCCTTCCAGTACAAAATATACGCAGGATAATGATTTTCGCCGAGTCAAAACGTCTTCAACTCTTTGCAGTTGGTGATCTAAAACTTTTCAACTGAGTGGGTACGCACGGGAATAAATTAGTAAATTGTGGTAAATTAATACGTCTGTCTGGTAAAGTGCTGTACCTGCATCGCTCCAGGCCAGAAGTGGGAGTGAAATACAGAGGGAGGTAGGGGGATGTGGGTGGCGGCTTGAGGGAGGGAGGAGGAGCGAGTTGCAAAGGTGGAAGGCATGAGAAAGTGATTTACAGAGGATAAGATAGTTACCGAGGGGAGGGGTTAAAGGAGGGTAAGAGTTGGAGGGTAAGAGTGAATCTGGAAAGACGGAGGCAGGAGGGAAATGAGAGGGTGGGGTTAAGGGGGGTCAGACTGGTGCATTAAGCGGCCATAACACAGACAAGGACAAGCTTCACCTTGGGTTTAGGACACTTGTTCCAGTCCGGCTGGCTAATGCGCCGTAATGGTTCAGTGTTATCGTAAAAGCAAAATATGGGTACAAATGTTATGAGCGCTAACTAGTGGCTAGATATAGGTATTGGCCAGGTTAATGACTCGGGGATGGCTCTTCCTTCCCACACTCTGGCTACACCAACTCTAAAATGACTTGTAATTACTCACTTCAAATGTTATTTGAAAGTTGATATGGTTAGGGTCCTCGCCGACCGCTAAGTATTGGGCAAACGAAGTAAGTTCCTCGTATTCACCCACGCTGATAAACTTGCAAAATCTTCCAGCTGCCTCGGTAGCCTGCAACAAGGCCAGTCGTGGAGCGACGGAGTACAGCTGACGAGCTAGTACGAGTGTTGCAAGACTACCCACCTGTTCATGCCTCTGGGTATCGTACATAACACAAGCGACTCAGTTATTCATCGCTTTTAACAAACAGTTGCTGACATTTTGATAAATATAGGGTAAAGGATAAAAGCATACTATTAATGGGTGCTTCAAAGTGGGGTTATAATGATGTCTAAGTACTGACAGTATTTATTAAAACACTGAATGTCAATCTTAAACCTATTTAATAACTGCTAGGATTCAGACATACGTCTAAGTATGATTTTACTTATATATAAGTAGTCTAGCATTAAAACTGCACCTCAGTTAGGTAAAACCAATTCCGGGTCTAAATGACCATTATACAAATTCCAAGACGTAATTATCAAAATGAGTCTTATTGCTGCAGCAGAAAACTATTACGGAAGTCCTGCCAAAAGGCGCTACAACCTGTTCTTAAGAATGCGAAAAATTCCAGCCGAATTCATCAGTGCTATGCAAGAGATGACAAAACTCTCAAAATAGTCATCCACTTGAAAAATTAACTACCTATTAACAAGAATATTCCCACCTCCGTACTGGTCTCTCTGATTCAGAATCAACGCCAATGAACTGCCTCCCACAATCCACATCATCAATCCGCAGTCCTCAAAAACCACACTCTCATTACCACTGTTCCTCCACATGTTCTTACCATTGCCTATTCACCACCAACAACATTCTTAGTACAAGATAAAAAAAATAAGGAGTTAAGATGCACTTTTACCACAATATTTAATCCCTAACCAATAAGTGTCATAAATTATAACAAATGTTATTACCATGTAAATCAACCTCAAGACACTAAATATGCTAGACTTACCTGGTTACACAACCTATCACTACCATAAAACTCACAATATAGGGGGAAGGTTACAGCCTAGGCTGTATTGTCAACCTAGAGTCATTTTTAAGGATGCATTTAATGTGTATATTATCAGCCAAGAATACTTTAATCTGAGGTGCAATCATCTCCGTGTATGTATACGTTCTAGTCTATGTGAATGAACTAAAACAAAAATATTTAGCCAAAAAATTACTTTGGTGAATATGTATACACTAAATTTATTAATTACAAAAAATCGAAACTCGTAATGATTATATATTTCAAAATACATCATTTACAGTAAGTATTAAGGTAGTACATAATTCCAATTACCTGACTTCAACGAATCTCGGTGTTGAATAGCTCAACAAAAGCCGTTCAATAACTGGCGGAGATTAGCATTAATCTGAAAGTCATAAACCCTTCTACTCTTAAAGTAAATTTGCTCCAGCCAATTAATAAATTATTGAAACTACGAAACTTACCTTAACGTGTGATACTTCTCTGTGAAAATATATAATATAAACCCCTTTTCTAATTTTTTTTAGTCAAGCCGCACTTCCCTTAAAAAAAAATCCTGACCTAGTATATAATTTATTTCTGAAATTTTACTAGTATTTTCTTTCGTAGAAACTGAGAGGAAATGTGCTGAAGATTGTATACATTTATTTGCTACTGACGGTAAGCTAACTTGATCAACTTTTAAGTGGGGGTATTAGGGTCATTGGAAAAATATTCATATGAAAGCTCCTAAAATATTGAACAGCTCGGACTAGTAGTCAAAATATGCACAACGCAAATTAAATTTTAAAATCTTCTCAAAGATGGCTGCTTCGATTATGTATCCAGGCTATGCTTAGGTTTTCTCCAATGCTAGTAATTAAGCAAGATTCTAATAAGATGTTTAGGCAAAATAGTATTATTAATGTCACAGCACTTACCTTTTTATGCAGTTGTTAGACTGCATCAAATGATCGAAGCTTTGACCTGCAGGGAAAATGCCATTTACCTGTATGGGAGAATTTATTAATTATATTTATTGAGAATTGTGTTTTATCATAAATAGTTCTCATATTTTGTTATATACTAACGAAAAGTTAATATCCCACACTTTGGAAAAGACACTTTAGAAGTTTCGGTCTATCCTGGACATTTTCATAAAAACATCTAAATTTACATAACTTATTTACGATTTTTTATAGCTATATACGAGATATTTTCCAGGGCAAAGAGGAGTGGACAACAGTCATTATTAAATTCATAGAAGAGCGCTAATACCGAAGGGGTCACAGAGCCTGGGAAGTGGGAGGTAATCAGGTTTGATCTATGGAAGGGGGCAGGTAGTGCCAATTTCTTGAAGACATCAACGCCCCCTCCCCTCATCATATATGGAAGAAGACTTCAGGTGACCCGGTATAGCCTCTTTACTGTACAACTATATTTTGTAAGAATATACTAAAAAATAAAATATATACACCTCTCTTTGTCCACACACCTTTAATAACTCAACAGTTGCATTGCATTTGTAAAAAAAATGTGCATCATAAATTTATTTGTACATCTACCTCAAGTATGACAAATTCATTCTGGTTTACCATCCTGAAAGCATAAGAAATAATTATTGATTTTGTGCATTGGCCACTGAGGTATAACATCTTGTAGGAGCAAGGAAGAGCCAGATGTGTTCAACACATCAGCCGATTCCCACCAAGGCGGGGTGGCCCGAAAAAGAAAAACTTTCATAATCATTCACTCCATCACTGTCTTGCCAGAGGGGTGCTTTACACTACAGTTATAAAACTGCAACATTAACCATAATTTTTAAAGCGGAAGGCCTCGGTCAGATCACCAAAAGCTCCAGCTGCGGGTCATCATATAACTAAGACCTGCGTCAGGAAACACTTGTCCTGTTTCCTGACAAACATTACCTAACCTAACCTCAAGTGTGTTCTTCCTACCCTAGATACTGACTGACAGTTACCTCAGCAATCATGTAAACTCATCTAGTAGAATATTGCGCTGTATTAATTAACTTATATAATTTAACTACAACTTCATCAACCATGCAAAATTAACTAACATTACTGTTTAGTGTTAAATATTAATATTACGGTGTGTACAGTGCGTAATTTTCCTTGCACTTTAATTAATCTAAATTATATAGAAACATTGACTTTCTAATTTTATCACAGCTGTAATCCTAAATTTCATTTCTTTATTCAATATATCTATAATTATAAATCAAATGTAAAAAAAAATATTCCTTTTTTAGTGAGAACGTGAGAAACCTCTTTTAAAGAAAAAAAATGGAACTTAAAAAGACATGTATATATTTCGGCTTCACTTAAAACCATTTGGTTTCTTGAAGAGGATCTCTTGAGGAGGAGGAGGTGTTGATTCACCGGGAATTCTCCCGGCCCGGGTCTTTACCAGATGGCGACCCGGCTCCGGCTCCCTGGCGTGGGAGTATCAGAGACCTATGTCTCCCATGGGTGGGGGTACCCCTCAGCGGTGGGACCAACTGGCCCCAGGCCTAGCCACATTTCCCTACCAGCACGAGGCATGGATGTAGATAGATGCTAGGCCTCTGTGGTCTGCCACCTTCCCTAACGGGAAGGGCAGGCTTACGAGCTACAGATGGTGGCAACCTCCAGCCTTGGCACCTACCCTGCCCTAGAAGGGCTGGGCATGGTGATCAACGACCGATCTCTTGAGGCCGGAATAAACATTTCCCTTTCTAAGTGGGTTTCAGTTTTAAGTTTCTCACCTTTTCATACATTTACGTGCAAATTATGCTTAAATCCCTAAAAACATATTAGGCTAAATTATCTTACGTAATAAAAGCTATATTATTATTATAAAAAAAGAAGCGCTAAACATAAGAGGGTCATACAACGTTAAAAGCCAAAAATTACTTCGTTATGGCATACGGTAACTTACAGAATTAGGTACTTAACAATACTGGCTATTGTTCAAAGCTATTACTAGGCGAAAATCGGGTATTAATTTACAATAAGTACAATCAATGTACAATATTTGCACAAATTGTTATTTTGGAAGATATTGGCGAAAATAGATTTATTCTGGTTGCATACCTTCCATCTCCCCCCCCCCAAACATGCGCTGTATAATCCTACGGGTTTAGCGCTCCCCATGATTATAATAATTATTCTGGTTGGGCAGGGCGTCTGACCCAGTTAACTATTAGTACCGATGGTTGGTAAGGGTTGCCTGGAAACAGGACAAGTATTTCCTGGCGTGGGTCTTAGTCACATGACCCATTGATGGAGCTTTTGGTTATCTGACCGATGCCTTCCGCTGGCTTACCGGTCCTCCTCTCTAAAAATCATGGTAATGATTATAACCATCAGAATCGTTATTAGTACCGAGTTGTGATACTCACCAGGCTGAACATAAAGGCGCACCAGTACCGATGGCGGAGTAAGGTCAAGTTATTCTAGCTTAAATTAGGTAGTTTCGTTAGATTAGGATATTTTTATTAGTTGCACAACAACAAAAATTTTAATGTAAAATTTAAACTATAATTAATGATCGAAATCCGATGAGAAGTCGTTCCAAATTACCAGTCATTATTATAATCAAAACTAAACGCTAATATTACTACATCAACCAAGGTAAAAACCATGAGAAAACATTATTATTCATAGGAAAGCACTAAACAGGAAGGGGTCATACATTACGAATAAAAGTATGAACATACCAGAAAATTCTGTGATGTATTTCCTCCCTGACCTGGCCAGTCTTGACGGGGTGTCATTCTTGACAGGGTGGTCAGCCTTGACGGTGTCATTCTTGACAGGGTGGTCAGTCTTGATGGTGTGTCATTCTTGACAGGGTGTGGTTAGTCTTGACGGGGTGGTCAGTCTTGACAGGGTAGACGGTCTTGACAGGGTGGTCACTGCTTAACACATCCTTCTTCCACGTCAACCTGGCGTCATTCTCAGCGTTAAAAAATAGCAAGCAAGTCTTGGTTTTCGGCGCCATAGATGCTTGTGCAGTGGACAAATTTCAAATTATAATATACATCCTCGCCCCTAAGTAGTGGTGGTGGTGATGGTAGATTCACAAACTAGTTACTTTTGTTCGCTAGCAGGAAGAGAACAGTGCTGTGCTTCTACCCAGTCTTATAGTTCCGGTGTTCAACTAGTTGATTATAATGATAATCAACTAGTGGTCAGAGATGTCATGTAGATAGATCAGCCATGCAGGGCTGGTCACTAGTGCTGTGAGTAATGTCTCTCTGGGACTGTATAACAAGCATTACAGCTCATTTGTCACCGATTCCTCTTTATCGGCCATCTTCCACACCTTCCTCAGTGATGGGGTCTCTCAACATGCGAGAAAGGCCATGGAATTAGCAGAATAGAGAGGATATATGGGGAGCTCCTGAGTGTACTTGCGCCCTCAGATGCAACAGCAGTGTCTCTGTCAGGATCCTCGCCCTCCAACAAGGAGGGAACATTTTTGATTGGTTAATATATCTTGAATGATTTCTGATTGGCTCTCAGAGTTGATACTTCCAATATTTATCACAATTTCACACTTATTATAACTCTCATCAGGTTATTCATAATTTAAAAACAGCCTAGTACCTTAATTAAATATGCTCTTATCCTAGTACAACACCAAATTTAAAAAAATATATATACAAACCATTTTTAAATATTATACTTTCAGCCTTGGAATGGTATATTAGTGACTATGGGGGACTCAAGTATAAAAGGTCAGGAATATTAACAGAAACAATAAAGGTCCATTATCGAGACATGCCTAGTATGTTTCCTTCATCAATCACATGTTCAACCTTCTACCTGTAACAAGGAAATAAAATTATGGGGCTCCAGAGTGTTGACATGTCCTGGCATCTTCATTTGTTAAGTATAAAGCTTTCCTACAACACAAGATCATTAAGGTCTATTTCTCCTGTACACCACCAGTTAAAAACAGGAATTGTAATAAACTTTTAGTGTATTCGCACTGAGAGATACATTCTTCTCGGTGTATACACCCTGTGGATGACTAGCTGGTTAATTTATTGAGTTTAAAGCCTGTGGAGTACACGAGGATCATTAAGGCTGCATGTAACCTCTTTACCACCAGCCAAAAATACTTTATTTTCTTTAATAGTGATTAAAGTAAACTTTCAACATGAATATACGCAGAGACACACCTCCAGGAGTATATATCCGTGTGGATAACTATACGTATCTCCTTGGGATCAGACTCAGTATTATCAGTTTGTCTACAGAAAATAAATGATATTATTATGTAAAATTAAATTAAATACTGTTAAACTAGTATTATGAACAACGTTATAGGCATAATATTTATATTTGAAATTATTTGGTATTATCATAAAAATAATATTTAACATTAGATAATAATAAAATATATTGGATGCTGTGTGTAACCTGACCTTGAATTGAATGTTTTTTTTGCAGTGTATATCCATCAGAAGAAATACATTAAGAGATGTATATCTCCAAGAATATACACTAAATGTTATGGATTCAAGTGTTTTTTTTTTCAACACCTCGGCCGTCTCCCACCGAGGCGGGGTGACCCAAAACACTTTCACTATCATTCACACATAATCAGTCTTTTTGGAGAGGCGTGCAGATATGACAGTTTATATGTCACTCCAAACAGCCAATATCCCAAACCCCTCTTTTTAAAGCGCAGGCATTGTAATTCCTACCTCCAGGACTCAAGTCCGGCTAATCGGTTTCCCTGAATCCCTTCACAAAATAGGGTATTACCCTGCTCACACTCCAACAGCTCGTCGAGTCCCAAAAACCATTCGTCTCCATTAACTCACGTGCAGTAGATAGGCTTTAAAAACTTGCAAAACTAACATGGAGGTCAGGAAAGGCTCTCTAGCATTTATATTTTAAACTTGTTAAATAATAGTTGTAGTGTATTCTGGTAAGCATAAGTTATCATTAATCATGTGAGGCTATATACCCGAGTGTTATGGTAATAGTATACGTATACAGTACCTCTATCTCCGAAACGTTTCGCCTACATAGCAGGCTTCTCCAGTCGAATACAGAGGTGACTAAGTATGGAGACAGCGGGGGCAGTAATTATCTAATGATTATAATTATTACTATAGGCCAGCGGAAGGCCTCGGTCAGATGATCAAAAGCTCCATTGGCGGGTTATCATATAACTAATTGACAATTGTCCTGTTTCCTGACAAACCTTACCTAACCTAACCTAGTGGAGAGGTAAAAGATGACGTGATCAGTCCATAAACCTTGAAGTAGTTTTGAGGTGGTCAGTCCCCCAGCCTAGAGGGACTGAGTTCAGCCCCAACACGGGACTGTTTGATCACATCATTTTGACCTCTCCATGGCTTCTGTATTCGACTCAAGAAGCCTATATAAGTGAAACGTTTCAGAAATAAAGATACCTAGGTGTTGCATATGTGCCATCTACACCCGAGTGTCTCATTCAAGGCACGTAGTAATGAAGGCTTGATACTCCTTCCACCAACCCCAATAACCCTCGAAACCTGTCCTAGGTAATGTCACGGGTAGATACTCCGTCAGTCCTGAGAGCGTATCTCTTACTTCCAGAGCCCAACTCTTCACCACGGGAGGAGGGGGAGAAATGCCTTCATACTGTTTAAAAGCTCTTGATCTCAGAAGTTTGAGCTAACTTCCCCTTCCTTGGATTAAATATGAAAGCTTCCCATTCCCTAGGTGCTGTATATTAATTTAACAAGAAAGGAGTTTCAGAGGAGGATAAAGCAACATAAGTGTTCTATAACTGGACAAGAGTTCAACACTTTGTGGTCTGGAAGACACTGAAAATTAATTTGTAACAAGGCTTTCCTTGCAATTGACATTTCTGAAATCTCTTTTAACCCTTTCACTATGGACGTAATTTCCCATTGCAAGAATAAAGGCGCTTTATTAATATCTCTTCTAACACTTAAAGTGAAATCAGGTTGAGAGACAAGCAAGAAAAGTTAGGAGGGTATCATGCTCCTGTCTGAGGGCCTCATATGACAACAATGGAAGACAAGATTGAAAGTAGATATGGTCTTCAGTTGGCGTTGTAAACATCGTCGTTATTGCTCTCAATTAACACCTTGAGGACCGGCCTTCTTACAGCGAGCAATTATGTGAGCAAGTCAGTTGGATTCTTCAGCTCACTAACTGTACCAGAGGAGAATGGCGCACGGAAGTAGCTTACAATAAAGTCATTTATCTGCTAAGATGACTGTTGCTGTTTCCTTTGTAATTATTATTGCCTCTCCTGAAACCCATCACGCTTCTCTTTGCAGGCAAAAAACAAAACAACGACAGATGGATGCACTTATCCATTGACTCAACTCTGCAATGGAGGTGTAAACGACGAAAGCATCACGTTCTTCGAATTATGTTTGGAAATCGTTAAATAAGAAGCAATATTGGGACCCACAGTGCTCTGTGTTATTTATCGTTACTACCAGGGAAACACAACACTGCACACCCAGAAGTGAGAGAAAGAAGAGAATGGTAAGAAAGAACAAGACTATACTCACCTCTGACCCAGCTTAGACAATACATACACTCAGTAGATCTCACATCAGAGTCACAGATAATAATCACAGTAAAAATTTACACTTTGAAAATGCTGAAGAGACAATTTCTAAATCTATAGTAAAATTAATCTACACGAGAGCGTGAGGCACGTTAGACGTTGCAAAATGCTTACAATGAAATGCAGGATCCAATAAGTGCATTATGAAATAACGCGTTACGTATAAAGGGTGTAAGGGTTTTGAACACACCTTCAGATATAAAGGCAACTGCCAACTGTACTTAACTAAGCTCAAATAAATAAATTTAAAAGGTCTCGTAATCGTTTCTGATCAGCCAGGCTGTGGGCTCTTTGTGAAACTGAGTCTGGTCAGAGGTGATCATTTTTAAAGGAGTTGCAGTGTAGTTATCAGAAAGAAACCTAACACCGATAACTGGTCAGTTGTTGGAGATCACAATAAAAAAGTGTTATTACAATATGCAAAACAACCACAGTTATATTTATATAGTGTATACTATACAGAAATATACAGTACACCTCTGAGTGGATACTCAATGAGGCGAGTCAGCAGGACCAGAGACTACGTGTGTTAGAGCACTTTCTCTCGATGTTGTGGTCAAACATGTCCACTAAAATGACCGATGCTATAAAACTGTGGCTGGTGAGGCCCCTGCAATGATGGCAATTCAATAAATTGCTGAGCCTGGAACCCCTTTGTCTGGTGGTCATCAGATTTCCCGTCTAACCCTCTACCACTCTGTTACAGAGTTTTGCCTAGTTTTAGAAAATTGGAAAAAGCGTCCCTTCGTTTGTATAAGTTATACCTCCAAGTCTTGTATAGTCTTGTTCTTTCTTACCGTGGTATGGTTTATACCTCCAAAAAGGGCGACCACAGTGTAGTGAGGAGCAGGTCTTCCTGGTCAAATGACTTACTAAATGGCGTGGTTTGACAAATATTTCCGGGATGCCATTTGCATAATGTGTATTTCCGTCAAGATGACCCCAATCTCGCCCCTAGCTACCATAAACCTGCCGCACCTCTGTCTGAGAGTAAGTCAGTGTTCTAGTATTTAATTAAGAAATAAGGTTTCATAGGAAATCCTCAACGGAAGGTTATTACGTCAAAAGAGGAAATACAATGGAGGCTCAGCACTTAACAGAAGGCTAATACATCAACAGAGCAAGAACACCGGCAGTTGAGCAATACCTCAACATAGGGTTCTTCCACAAACAGGGGAAGCACAATGGCTGCTCAGTGCTCAACAGAAAGCTTTACTTCAACAGAGCAAGTACACGGGCTAGCTAGAGTGGTGCTCGCAGTTAATTGCATCGTTGTCGGTGGCAGTTATACCGGACGATATGCAAATTGAGGTGTTGTGTTGAGTGGCGGTGGTCCGCCTGCGTGATGCTCCCCCCCTCCCCCAACACACATCCACATCCACACCCGACAGATGGCTACAACCCCCCTACCCCTACTGCTGTTACTGCTGCTTGCTGCTGCTGCTGCTGTTGTGTATGCTTGGAGTTGCGACCTGTTTCTTTTGCAAGTGCTGGGAGCTGCAATCTGCTGCTTCTGGGAGCCGCATCCTCGTGCTGCTGCTGATAATGCTAGTTTTCTTGTTACTGCTGCTGGGATATACAACCTGTTACTTATGTTGCTGTTAAAAGCTGTGATGATTAACCCTTTCTAGAGGAACTGAAAGTAGTGGCTCGAGGGTTCCCCTCAGCTCTTGTCTCAGCTCTTGTGTATTCCCTGAAGTAAGTTTATTCTTTTCTCTGAGGATGAGGGTCCCCATCCTAGTTCCAGAGGTGGTACCTCCATATATATATATATATATATATATATATATATATATATATATATATATATATATATTGTAGAAGTCTTGCATATATAAACCTATGTAAGGGATTTTTTTTTGGATGAGGTAATTACCAAACTAACCATTGTTTCAACGGGGAACCGTGTGAGAAAGTTATTAACTAATTTGCTCTGTTTTAAGCAAGGCTGATGCTGACAGCGTTTTGCATGCATCTTGTTACAGCAAGGTCGCTGCAAGGCCTCTACAAGGTCGCTGCAAGGCCTCTACAAGGTAGCTGCAAGGCCTCTACAAGGTCGCTGCAAGGCCTCTACAAGGTAGCTGCAAGGCCTCTACAAGGTCGCTGGAAGATAGCTGTAAGGTTACAATAAGGTTATAAACGTGGTTGGAAAGTCGTCATACGGTGTCGTTGGAAGATTAAAACAGACACAGGAAGATCTATGCAAAGACCTTGGAAGACAGCTATAAGGTCGCAGGGAGTTGCAACACAGTCGATACAGCAGTGGCTGGAGGGTCGCTACAAGATGCCCTAAGGTATGTTCCTCTACCTCTCTACTTGGCCCTATCATTCCACTCGTCTACATTGTTGTTGTAGGTTTGCTGGTACCACCGGCCCGGGTCTTCTCCAAATGGTGACTCGTCTACACGTCTATTGCTTCTCTTTATACCTCTTCTTCCTCCTCCTCTCCGGTAGGTCAAGTTCAAGGTGTATTGCTGGTGCCAGAGTGAATGTGCACTCCCTGAACATAATACACGTCGCTGGAGTCGCTCGCTCTTTCTACGTAACATTATTTTTTTGTATATTCAGGACTAGGTCAGAGTTCCTTACTGTTGCTGATAGAGTAAATTAGTGAATGTTACATCATAAATACAATCTATAAATTGTGCCCCAATCTGGGGTCGCAATAGTGAGACACATGTGTAATGTGTAACAGGTTGAATTTGAGAAGCAACTTCCATGTATGGACCAGTAGGCCTGCTGACGTGTTTTTCCTGTGATAAATTAGTCAGATATGCAACACTTGGGTATCTTTATTATAGAAACGTTGCACATGTGGCTAATTTATCAACTTGTTGGTTCTCTGAACCAGTCAGAGAAATCTGGGATCAATTCTCAGGCGAATAAGAATTGTGATCATGTATCTATAATTCATCATGCCAGTGTCAGAGGTGAGAAACTTAATTTTGAATTCGTTCTTGTGGAATTCAAGAAATATGTTAGATTCACTATTACTAGGGATTTTACCACTGACCACAATTTTAAAAGCTCACTCTAAATACTTTAAATATACGAAATATATAAGAAAGATCCCATGCTAACCTTAGCCCAACCCAGCCAACCCTGTGTTAGCCCAGCCCAGACCAGAGCATTCAAGCCCAGCCCAGCCAGCCCATTGACAGCATAGTTTTGTCCTACACAGCCTCAGCCCAGCACAGACCAACCCATACCAATCCAATCCAGACCACGCCAGTCCAGTTTATACCAGCCAGCCCAGCGAAGCCCATCTTATACTAGCCAAAGCATGGAAGCCCAGTCCAGCCTTACTCAACTTATCCCAGCCTAACCCAACACGAATCATGCTAATACAGCCCAGCCTAGCGCTACTGAAACCAGCCCAGCTCTACCCCGTCCTGGTCAAGGGGCGAGAGAAGAGAGTAAAGGGGGGAGGGAAAGGGTAAGAGAGTGAAGGTAATGTAGCTATCAGGTGGTGGTACGGGGCAGGAACAGACATATCCCTGCTTTATGAGGGTCGTCAAGTGTCGTTTGTTGATTTTAATGAGTCTTATTACTGTGAGATAATTGTTACATCTGGCGTGCCCCGGGCGCTTACTTAACGTCTTCTCATTACGACTCCCGCCCTGACTCCCTGACCCCCTGCCTACCTCCCTCCCATTCTCTCTCCCTCCCACTCTATCTCATAGATTAAGAAATTTCACATGCATGCTAAAAATCATGTTTTTAAAAACTAGTACTTTGATTTTTCAGCATCTTATAATTTAGGAATCTCCCCAGAATGAAATCCTGACTTAATCCCCCGCCCCCAGAATGAAATCCTGACTTAATCCCCCGTCCCCAGAATGAAATCCTGACTTAATCCCCCGTCCCCAGAATGAAATCCTGGCTTAATCCCCCGTCCCCAGAATGAAATCCTGACCTAATCCCCTGCCCCCAGAATGAAATCCTGACTTAATCCCCGCCCCCAGAATGAAATCCTGACTTAATCCCCCGCCCCCAGAATGAAATCCTGGCTGCACTATTGGATGTGGGTTCCATGAGAGACTGATACAGTGGCACTGGTTCACTGGGACAGAGGACACTGGTTTATTAGACAGGGAGGCAGTAACTGTGGTTCAGTGTGATCTGGTCAGGTGCACACTCCTGGTGTTGGACCTCCTGGCCCGCCCTCGCCAGGGTAGTAATGTTGCACTTCCGCTGTTCTGCATAAATACTCGTGGAATGACAGGTCCAAATCATTCCATTAGGTGCTCGCTTTTTACCTCAGGATGGAAGAGAAACTCTGGTGGTCCAGTAATAATCGTTGGTAATGAATCCTGGGGAAGAACTGTTCTCGCCTAGATGTCTCGACTGGGGTCGATTCATGGCTCTTGACCGCGCCTCTCTTCCCGACCTCTCTCCTCCAGAAGCTCATAGACGTCTTGATAAATGTGTGAAAGCTCTTCCTGTAGGAGTGCGTGTGCTCACTTCCACTCTCCTGAAGTATCTACGACTCGCTGAAGTATGTGAAATTTGAAGCAATTTGAAACTCGTAAATGCGCCAGGAAATTTGCGATAACATTTCTCTTCATTTATGTTGCCATGTTTGAGTGAAGTTTAAATTACACTTGAAGTTGTAAATGTCAAAAAAGCTGACATCTGCACAGCTGCATTACCAGAGTTTTGTTCGAATGTACATTTTTATCCTTTTGCATATGTTCCAGCTTGGTAATTTATGCCATGAAGTTATGAATTAATAACTACTGAGTTGAAAAGTACTTTTGGAAGGTCTTCTTAGTGAAAGTGCATAGAAAGAAGAAGCAGATTTTTAATTAGAAAGAAGAAATAGATTTATAACTGTAATCTTTGTGAGGTTAGGTTTAAAAATAATATTACGAAAGTTAAATAAGATGAATCTAATATTACGAAAGTTAAATAAGATGAATCTAATATTACGAAAGTTAAATAATAAATAGGAATGCCATAAGGATGCAGTTAAATGACTGAACAGATCTATAACCCACTACGATGAATCTAGTTAAGCATATGTATTGATCACTGATGTTTTAGTAGCCAGACTTAGGCTTGATTACAAGTACTTCTGGCACTGTGGCACCTCTGCCTCTCTAGCTTGTTTCCCTGCTTTCTGTGGTTTAGTGTGTTTGTGCTCACCAATTTGTAGTTGCAGGGATTGAGTCGAGGACCTCTGTGTGTGAGTGCACTCACCTAATTGTACTCACCTAATTTTGGTTGCAGGGGTCGATTCATAGCTCCTGGACCCGTCTCTTCACTGAGTGCTACTAGGTCTACTCCCTCTATGCTCCGTAAGCTTTATCATACGTCTTCTTAAAACTATGTATGGATCCTGCCTCCACTACATCGCTCCCCAGACTTCCACTTCCTGACAACTCTGTGACTGAAGAAATACTTCCTAACATCCCTATGACTCATCTGAGACTTCAACCCCCAATTGTGACCCCTTGTTGCTGTGTCCCATCTCTGGAACATCCTGTCTGTCCACCTTGTCAATTCCTCTCAGTATTGTGTGTGTGTGTATACTTACCAACTTGAGGTTGCAGGGGTCGAGTCGTAGCTCTTGTGTGTGTGTGTGTGTGTGTGTGTGTGTGTGTGTGTGTGTGTGTGTGTGTGTGTGTGTGTGTGTGTGTGTGTGTGTAAAGTATTTACCACTGTTTCTAGCAAGAACTTACTAATTTCTTTCTTATCACTTCCGCCCTCTTATGTGTATTCTGTTGGATATTCTTTTCATTTATATTGATTGAAACGACGCCGCGTTTATGTAATAAGAAAAAAGGTACTACCATCTTATATATGCAAATCATATGTTTTTCATATGCAAATGATATTATGAATATTAAGTGATTGATGGTGCGGCTGTTTCGCGTTGTGGTGGGGAGTGTATGTCGACCTGGCGAGAGTCGACTTGGTGGGAGTCGACCTGGCGAGAGTCGACTTGGTGGGAGTCGACCTGGCGAGAGTCGACTTGGTGGGAGTCGACCTGGCGAGAGTCGACTTGGTGGGAGTCGACCTGGCGAGAGTTGACTTGGTGGGAGTCGACCTGGCGAGAGTTGATTTGGTAGGAGTCGACCTGGCGAGAGTTGACTTGGTAGGAGTCGACCTGGCGAGAGTTGACTTGGTAGGAGTCGACCTGGCGAGAGTTGACTTGGTAGGAGTCGACCTGGCGAGTCGACCTGGCGAAAGTCGTCCTGCAGAGAGTCGACTGATGCCGGCAGAGAAAAAACAATGAGAATCAGTCGACCTGTGATGAGGAAAGTGATTCGACTCTTGAATGATGGAGTCGACCTGTTAGTTAGTGAACTGACTTGAGAAAGAGTTGGTAGAGAGAATATTGAGTTGAACTCTAACTTTATCTACAGCTGACAAGTTGCTCTGTGTTCATGTCTCTGTGGGAAACAATTCTATTTGTGTACTCACCTGTTTGTGGCTGCAGGGGTCGATTCTCCGATCCTGACCCTGCTTATTGCTACTCATCAGATTCACTCTCTCTTAGCCTCGTGGGCCCTATTATATTTGTTCTTAAAACTGTGCGTGTGTGTGTTTTATTTTCAGTGGAGAAGCGCTTTACTTGCCAGAGGAGTGCCGATAATACTGTTCAAAAACTTCAACACATATCCACCTCTCCTTCAGAGTGCAGGCACTGTGCTTTCTACCTCCAGGACTCAAGTCCGGCTAACCGGTTTCTCTGACTCCCTTCATAAATGTTACCTTGCTCACACTAGAGCAAGACGTTGAAATACTAATCCCTATTTTAAGTTTTAAATTACTCTTGACTGGTAGTATACAGGTTACACGCAGCCTTAATAACCTTCGTTTAGCCGATAGGGTTGAAACCCCATGAACTCGTCCATTCCAACCATGAAGGCCAGCACAGGTGGACACACTTGCCGGCCCTCACACATACACAAGTCGTATTGGCCCTTAAAAATCAGCAACAACACATCTGTCCTGTCGAGTGTTTGCATACATTTCTCTGTCCTGCATAATTAAGGTAAGTTATTGACACAGTAACATTCTGACACCCAGTGTGACGGGTTGTTATACACCGTGTTGCAAAATATTTTGCAACACGGTGTATAACAAAATATTAGGAATTTATAATATGTAAAGATAGTTGATGTTGTTGCTGGACCATTCCTGTTAAACCATACCATTAATTCTCCTTTAGAGTGACTTAGTCTAAAACTCAATCAAAGGAAAGTCACAATGTAATCATAGACGTGTCAGAAGAGTATGCAAGAAGTAAACACCAGGATCTATGACTGTACATAACACATGCACACAAATTGAATGTTATAAGTTTTCACATTGTTTCATAATGGTATATTTTGTACCAGACAATAATAATGTCCTTTATTGACTTGCTTGAACATTTTTGCCATTAATTTAGTGTAACATTGACTATTTTTTTCTAAAGTCTAATTTTATCTTAGATGTTATTGCTAATAAAAGACATTTATTGTATTTGACAATTAATATATATATATATATATATATATATATATATATTATATATACTATATAGTATATATATATAGTATATATATATATATATATATATATATATATATATATATATATATATATATATATATATAGTATATATATATATATATATATATATACTATATATATATATATACTATATATATATATAGTATATATATATAGTATATATATATATATATATATATATACGTATATATATATATATATGTATTGTATATATATATGTATATATATATATAGTATATATATATGTATTGTATATATATATATATATATATATATATATATATATATATATTATATATATATATATATATATAATTATATATATATATATATATATATTATATATATATATATATTATATATATATATATATTATATATATATATATATATATATATATATATATATATATATATATATATATATTATATATATATATTTATATATATATATATATATATATATATATTATATATATATATATATATATATATATATATATATATATATATATTATATATATATATATATATATATATATATATATATATATATATATATATATATATATAATGTGTGTTTTATATTTAATTCAGAAGTGAATTACTGTGTAAATTATAACATAAAAATACTCAAACTATTTGATAATGGCTGCATATTATTCTCTACTTGGTATAACAATCTTGTTGGTTGAATTCTTTTAGGACATGTTAACTTTATTTAATAATTGTTATAATTTAATGAAAACTGGAAATTAAATTTCCATGAAAAAATGGTTATAATTTGGGAGGTTTGTTGATAGACACAGAAAGATCATTTTGTTTTGTGATGAACTAATCAGGCAGAAAGTTGATAAATTTACCTGTTGTGAATGACAGGAAGGAGAGGCAAGACCTGATGTAAAGAAATTGTGGTTGGGAGAAAGGAAAGTAGTGGTGATTTGTTTGTGATGGATAGGGGTAGGGGGTGTTTTGGGGAGGATGTGGAAGAGAGAGGGAGGGGGAGGATATGGTAGAGAGAGAGAGGGGGAGGATGTGGAAGAAAGGGAGGGGAGGATGTGGAAGAGAGAGGGAGGGGAAGGATGTGGAAGTGAGGGAGGGGGAGGATGTGGAAGAGAGAGCGAGGATGAGGATGAGGTGGTGTGTGGTAGGTGAGTTGGATGTTTGAGGATAGAAGATGGGGGGAAAGAGGAAGGTCTATTGGTAATTCCCCTTATGGCTGGTGGGAGGCTGTTGAACAGTCTTAGGCCCCGGATACTATTTGTGTTTTCTCTTAGTGTACTAATGGCGCCCCTATTTTTCACTGGGGGAAAGTTACATCGCCTGCCAAGTCTTTTGCTTTCGCAGGGAGTGATTTCTGTGTGCAGATTAGGGTCCAGTCCCTCTAGGATATTCCAGGTGTAGATTATGATGTATCTCTCTTGCCTGCGCTCCAGTGAGTTCTAGTCAAGTGCTTCCAAACACCTTAACTACTGGGGTAGTTAAGGTGTTTGATGGAACTTATATGCGCAGTAAAGGTTATCTGTACATACTGCGTGATTCTAACTTTGAATTATTGTCCACTTTTTTCCTAGGTGTGTGTTGGGGAAAGAAAGACAGACAAACGAATGACGTATGAAAACAATCGCACAAACAGGAGGGAAGACTTGACTCCTGCAAGCACATTCAGGTAAGTACAGTCAGAAAATAACTTCCTGAAGCCCATTATGTCTCACAACTAACGACACAATAAAAACAGCAGGACACACCTAATGCTCCATTGTTTACTTAATAAAATATTGTACACATATATAACGAAGAGACACCTAACGATACAAAGGACTCCATCTGCCAGACCCCCTTCCCCACCGCACCACAAACATTGCACACACCCCACACACCTCCCCACACCATACACAGGCACACATATACTTAATCCTCCCCTCCCTCCCCCATCCCCACACACGCAGAATACTCAGAGGACTTGGTATGGTGGACATTAATAGACTTTAAAAGAGGTGGAAAACGGGTACTCAAGCGCACATTTGGAAGTTAAAGACACGGGTGAATCGCAAGGATATCCATAAGCATTTCTTCAACCTCAGGGTGGTCAGGAAGTGGAATGATCTGGACGTAGAAGTGAGAGGAGCAGGATTTATACACAGTTTTAAGAGGGGGTATAATAGAGTGCACCAGTCTAGGAGGTTACCATGAAATTGATGAAACGGCATTTCCGACAAGTATAAATAGCAAGTTTTTAGAGGTCAATGTTTCGCCCTGGGTAGAGCTTTATCATGTTTCACTCTGCATAGAGCTTCATCAAGTGTTTTTTTCTGAATGGAGCTTCTTCACGTCATGTTTCACCCTATTAAGAGCTCATCAGGTCATCTTTCGCTCTATATAAAGCTTAAACGTTATCCTCACGAAAACCTCTGCTGGTCGATCAGACCCCCGGAATTGACTTAAGGTAAACCTGTGCCCTTTACAAGGAGAGAGGATAGGACTTCCGGCCAATAAATACTCCTTGAAAAATATGAATCAGAGGCAACATAAACCAATAGTCTTCAAAATAACTGCTATTGTAAGTCAATGGTATTGCAAGTCAGTGGTAGAGCAAGTCTGTGGTATTGTAAGTTAGTGGTATCGTAAGTCAGCAGCAGTGTTAGCTGGTTTCACGAGTGGTTTTATTTCATAATCATGTTAAAAAAAAGTTGTATTTTCAGACAATAAGAGAATATGTATTAGAATACTTCAGTGTTGGAGTATACATGTTGGTGTATGCATCACATACACCAACATGTCCATGTGACACACCTGGTCAAGCACGTCAAGAAATTAGAGAAAGTGCAAAGGTTTGCAACAAGACTAGTCGCAAGAAAGGTTAAGGGAAATCCGCCTGACGACACTGGAGGACAGGAGCGTTAAAGGAGACATGATAACGACATATAAAATACTGTGAGGAATTAACAAGGTGGACAAAGACAGCATGTTACAGAGATGGGACACAGAAACAATGGGTCACAAATGGAAGTTGAAGACTCAGATGAGTCAAATGGATGTTAGGAAGTATTTCTTCAGTCATAGAGTTATCAGGAAGTGGAATAGTCTGGAAAGTAACGTAGTGGAGGCAGGTACCATACATAGTTTTAAGACGAGGTTTGATAAAGCTCATGGAGCAGGGAGAGAGTGACCTTGTAGCGATCAGTAAAGAGGCGGGGCCAGGAGCTATGAATCGACCCCTGCAACCACAAATAGTTGAGTACACACACACACACACACTCATACGTAGAGAGATAGGAAACAAACATGAGGGCACAGCTGGAAATTGAAAACACAGACGAGTCACATAGACATTAGGAAGTATTTCTGCAGCCTTAGAGTAGTCAGTAAGCGAAACGTCCTGGAGAACAAAGTGCTAGAGACAGAATCCGTATATAGCTTTAAGAAGACGTACAATAAGGCTCTCGAAGTCAGGTGAGCGTGAAGTTAGTAGCGACCAGCAAAGAGGCAGGGCCAGGAGCTGAGGCTCGACCCCTGCAACTACATATAGGTGTATACATACACACACAATCTTTATTATTATTTTTTATGGGTTTCGAATATAGGACTCCGGGTGGGGGTCCTTGATGCTAGTGAAGAGCTCTTGATACTAGGAATTGGAGCTTCCTTCCCCATCCCTGTATCAAAGCTAATCACCTCCCAATCCCCAGGTGCTGCATGATCATTACGGGTTTAGCGCTTTGTTAATAATAGAGGCAGTATAAAATTAGGAGCACAAGCTGTCAGTGATTTTCTATATAGATTGCAAGAGTTTTCATGACGTAGTGTTTACTACGTGCAGTGGCGGACCTACATTTTTGGGGCCCTGAAGCTTGAACTGTTATGGGGGGCCCTTCGTAACCCCTTCTCATACAGTAGACCCAAAAATTTTAAGCAATGTGGACTCGAGTCGCTTCTGGGGCCCCTGCGGGATTAGGGGCCCAGAAACTTAAACTTCATTAGTTTGAGTGTGGATCCGCCCCTGACTTGTGTTATTTTTGTGACAGAGTTGTACAAGATGATGGTGGATGGTACAACCATGTCACAGAAGTGCTGGGTGCAAAATAATAATAATAATATTTTTATTTCATTGCAAGTTTACATCGAGATTTTGTAATTACAATTATGAATTGCAGTGAAAAGAGAGCCACTATCATTCCATGGCATTATGGGCAGACTAAATCTAATGGCTTATTGACTGTACTTAATATTGGAGAAATTGATCAAGTTTGTTATAGTTATACATTAGTTTTTATTTATAGCAGATAAGTTTACTCAAATTACAATCTGAGGATATTATATTGTGACAAGGTGAAAGTATTTTATAGGTTGGTTATATCAATAGTAAATATTGAAATTATATTATGGGAAAATAACACAGCGTTGTTGAAAGTATAGTTTACAGTATGAGAATGCTTCAATTTGGTTTGGGGGGCAGGTATTTATACTATAATGTAGTATTTATTAATGTATGAACTTTGGGAATTTAGTTTTTAAGTTTTAAAATTTAGGTAATTGGGAGATTTTTTGGTTGAATTGAGTATAGTCTTAAATTGATGTTTGTATTGATGTTTTATTCTCCGTGGCTGGATACTGCAGTTCTGAGCCATGGTCCGCATTCATTCTTCTTTTTATTAAGTGACTGTCGTTCATGTCTTGTCATGGTTTTATGGAATACTACATGGCTTTGAGTGATACGAGTGATACGCTGTTTCAGTTATTCACGGTTTACTGTGGCCCAAAAATACCCCTTAATTTTGCATAATAATGACCCAAAAACACAAATTAGAGAAGCTGGCAGCTCTTCAAAGCCTAAGAGAAGCCATAAAGTGCTTCCCATCAGTAAAAAAGTGATAATTCTCCACTTATTGTGAGTAATTTATCAATTAAACTTTATAATAGGTATGTATAGGACTTGTATACTATAGGGTTTGCTACTATCCGCGGTTTTGGTATCCACGGCATGTCCTTGGAACGTTTCCCAGTGGATACAGGAGTTCTACTGTATGTACCAAAAAAGCTTCTGGGGCTGTGGCATGATACAGTAAGGTCATACTTGGTGGCAGCTGGTACAACCAGGTCACAGAAGTGCTGATTGTATGATCATCCTAGTGTGTGTGTACTCACCTAGTTGTAGTTGCAGGGGTCGATTCATTGCTCCTGGCCCTGCCTCTTCACTGGTCACTACTAGGTCACTCTTCTTGCTCCATGAGCTTTATCATACCTCTTCTTAAAGCTATGTATGGATCCTGTGTGTGTGTGTACTCACCTATATGTGGTTGAAAAGGGTTGAGCCACAGCTGTGTGTGATACCTATGATTAGTTTTAGTCTTTCTATTCCTGCAGCCCAGCCCTGGTCCAGGTTCATCTGGTGCTAGTCTGGTCAACAAGGCTGTTGCTACTGGTAGCCCATTGGCCCACATATCCATCACAGCCTGGTTGATCTCGTACCTGGTGAAGATGCTTGTCCAGTTTTCTCTTGAAGACTTTCTGATATCTTCTGATAAGATGTTGAATAATCTGGGGCCGTGGACGTTGATACAGTGTTCTCTTATTGTGTCCACTGTGCCCCTGCTTTTCATGGGGTTTATTTTGTACTTGTTCAATGTTGTTATAGCCCTCATTTTGTATGCAATCACCCCAGGATTGCATTTGTCAAATGCCTTTTGCAAAATCTGTGTACAGGCATACATCGCTAATATGACGAGTTAGGTTTCAGACCACCACCATAAAGCAAATATCACCTTAAAGTGAATTATGGCCATTTTTTTTTACTTGCCAGTGCATATAAAAGCCTAAAAACATGTTTATGCCATCATTTATTAAGTGTGCAATATCACTAGGTCTAAAAAACAATGCAAAAGTAAAACCAATAAATAAAAAAATGGTGCTGGTCATCTAATGTGCACGTCATTGCCGAAAATGAACATGAATATAATTGAAATGCTTGCTATTAGTGAAGTGCTCGGAAGTGAAGCACCGTGTTAGTGAGGTATGCCTGTATATCACACTTGCATTTTGGTTGTCTTCCAGTGCCTCCAGAATTTTGTCACAGTGGTTCGGCAGTTGCAGCAACTACTATGATCTTCCAGTTCTAAAACTATACTGGTTTGGGTTTTGCAGATTACTATTCTGTTCCATAAAGCTTGAAATTTGACATCTCACCACTCTTTCAAAGATTTTTATGATATGGAAAGTAAGGGCTACTGGTCTGTAATTTTTAGCTAACACTCTACTATCCCCCTTATGCAAAGGAGCTATGTCTGCACTGTTCAAGGTCTCAGGTATTTCACCTAGATCTAGTCTCACTTTCCAAAGATTATTGAGGACTCATGCTAGTGGTACTTTGTACTTTTTTTTTTATATATAAATAAGCAGTTCCATGAATCTGGTGCAGGTGTCGAGTGAGTAGGTATGTTTTGTTTCTTTTTCTTATTCTGTGGAACTAGTACTAATGTCAGTTAGTTGGTCTGCATGACCTTCATGTGGATTGAAAATTTTTTTGCATCCTTTCCCCTGCTTTTATTTAGTGGGTTGCTGAATATTGACTCATATTGGTCTTATAGAATTTCACTCATTTCCTGTGTGAGTATATGCATTTTTTTCAAGTGTGCATGAGTGCATGCATACATGCACATTTCAACCATTGTGAATAATAGTAGAATTCCAACCACTCAAGATCACTCAGTCACATTCACAAAGAATAATAAAAACAATGAAGCATTGAGGGTCTTTTATAGTAGTTTTGCACCAAATTCAACTGTTCTTCACACATACTTGGAGGGATAGCACCTCTATCATGGAGCATGGACCAGTAGGCCTACTGCAGTGCTCATTCCTTTCATTCTCAACCCAGTACTGTGTGAGGTCTAGACAAATCATGCAATGGTGAACTGATTTGTTAATTTAGCTTCAAATTTTCACAAATTTTATTTATGAATGAATCTAGTTTAGAAAAATCTAGACATATTCAACCATTGATTTGCATGTAAAAACCTTCTCAGTTTAACCACTCATAGAATGACTGCAATCCCTTACATGAATGAACAGTATGGGAGGGCCCGGCAAATACAGCACCCTTTTTTTTGGTGTTCATCATTTTCGATGGCTTTCAGTTGAGTCACTGTTCATTATGTTTGGAGCTTTTATCACTTCTCTGCCATTTTCGTACAACAGTTGTGTAGGAAAAGGGCGACTGGCACAATATTATAAGAAAGGTATTGTATGTAATGTGTATATATTTTACATTTTATCTTTTTTTTTATGCCTAGCTTAATATACGATAATGTAAAAATGTTATCAGGCATTTTAGATGCATTTGATAATGAAAAAACTGTTCTTTTCCACCTGCTGGCGACTTTTGCTAACTGTACCGGGTCATGAATCTAGGAGCCATACAAACGGGGCTGCCCATTTCTAATGTTTTATTTGTGGTTTTGAATCTTAACTCAAGTTTCCAGGTTTCCTTAAATAAAATATTTCACATTTTGCACTTGGGCTCCTATAGACACAATCATCAGCAATTTCTGGAGAATTCTTAATCAGATGTTTATTTATGATATCAAGATTTTTAAATACAGTGGACCCCCGAGTAATGTAAAAACTTCATTCCAAAAGCCTGCTCAAGTGCCATTACCGAACGAATTTACTCCCTTAAGAAATAATGTCAAGTAGGTTAGTCCATTTCAGACCCCCAAAAATACACTTACAAAAGCACTTACAATATTATACTTACATAATTGTACGATTTCCGGGGTGTTCGTTACTCGGGGTCCACTGTACAACACTGATGTAAAAGTTTTTTTAATAAAGGAGAAATTTCTTGGTTCAGTTTGGTTCCTTGTTTTCTAAAGATTGCATAATGTGTTTCTAATAATGTTTAAAAATTTGTCAATAAGGCATTTTAGATAGTTTTGATAATAAGCCATTTCAAGCAACTTTAGCATTTCCTCATTTATGAACCCTGGGCTACAAATATGCAGAGCTTTCAAGAACATTATGAAGTGATGAATAAGATGAGGTAGAAAGGAGGCAGATAACAGAAGATGGGGTAGAAGGTAGGCAGATAATAGAAGATGAGGTAGAAGGTAGACAGATGACAAGCGATGAGATAGATGGGTCTGAGGATAACTGGTTAATACTATTGTTCAAGAGTTATATGAACAGTTCCATTCTGTTAGCAAATTTGCAAATTTTTTTGCTGAAAAGGATCCTGGCACATCTAGGAGCATGTGATGCTTTGTCTTTGTCAGCTATATACCATACTGCAGCGTAAAACAGACCAGAAACTCATTACAGAATGCCTGAACACTCCAGTACAACCACCATTGAATGACAGCTCTGCATGAACATCAGCCCAACAACCATAGCAATTCACCTCACTCCAAGATCTACCATAATCCTCTTAGCCCAGTAGTGCCACACCAACTCTTTCTCAACAGTTTTCAAGATCAAAATGCACCAGCAATCAGAATTTAGGAAAGACAAATTAATTTATGTAACTTTTTTAGATACATGTATTTTAATAATGTGCACCTCAAGATATCCAACCACAATTATTTTGTTTTATAATCAAATGAGCTAAAAGAGAAACTATTGTAGCTTATAAAAAAATATTAATAACATAACCCTATTTTTCTCATATGTTCTTCAGTTCACTTAACATAATTTCGTTTAACATGCCATTTCCAGGAACATAACGGTCGTGTTAGCCAAGGGTCAACTGCTACTTATAAAGAAAAAGAATTTGTAGATCTGTGTATGAGGAAATCAAGCAATGGGATCTTATACACCTCATTTTCTAACCTGAACTAGATTGGTGCTTGAATGTTGTTTAAGCTATCTTAAAGTTATAGCTAATGAAGGTGAAGGGAAGTTATGATCAATATGTCATCAAAATAACATTGGTTTTCACAGCCCATGGCCATGCTATATGTTTGTGGCAATACCTTTGATGTACCTTTGACGAGTTTCGAGAGTTTTTCTACTCCCGGAATCCGGCCATGGGCCAGGCTCATCTGGTGCTAGCCTGGTCAATCAGGTTGTTGCTGCTGGAGGTGCACTGCCCCACATATCCATCATAGCCTGGTTGATCTGGCACCTGGATGAAGTGTTTACACAAATCAACTAAATGAAATTCTGTTGCTATAAGAATAATTCAAAGATGCCAATGATTTTCATGAAGAGTGTATGTATGGCCTGTTCCAATGGTACTCGGATGAATACAAAAAGGACATCAAGGCTTGAAAAAGAATATGTTCAAGTAACACAAATTAGAATTCACTCAAAAGACAAATAGTAAACTCTTGATTTAGTGGATTAATAGGAAGGAGGAGCAAATGGTGGTTGTGGTGGAGAGCGATGAGATTGTTGTGCTGTCATTGCAACAATAACGGACAATTCTGCAACCAGCAAACCCTGTTTCTCAATCGACTGACCCAACAGTCCAGTAAACTGGGGTCTGATAAATCAAGTGTATAAAGTACAGTGGACCCCCACCTAACGAGCACCCCGGAAATTGTACAATTATGTACAGTAAGTATAATATTGTAAGTGCTTGTGTATTTTTGGGGGTCTGAAATAGACTAACCTACGTGACATTATTTCTTAAGGAAGTAAATTCGTTCGGTAATGGCACTTGAGCAGGCTTCTGGAATGAATTTTGCTCGTTAGGCGGGGGTCCACTGTATATCAGTAATCACAGTGACTAAGAAAATTGCAAAGGAGAATCTCAGTGTGCCTCTCTGATGAGAATTCATAAAGATGAAAGAACACTTCAGTGTGTCTAAAAGAATTTTCCCAAAAATCGTTCTTAGAATCACACCTAGAAATTCATACTGGAGAGAAACCATATTAGTGTTCAAAATATCTTAAAAACTTTTCTGAAAAAGCTTCTTTAACAAATTGTACAAGAACTCATTCTGAAGAGAAACCATATTTTTCGGAAATAATTTCTTAACAGATTCCATGAGAATTCAAATGTGAAATAAAATAAATCAGTGTTCAGAATCTAGAATATTTCCCCACAAATTTAGTTTAGTACAACACATGAGAATTCATACAGGAGAGAAACTGTGATTGTTCAGAGTGTTTGCAAAAGTTTACAGAAATATCTAGTTTAATAAAGCACATAAGAATTCATACTAGAGAGAAGCCACATCTGTGGTCAAAATGTCCAAAAGATTTTTACAAAATCTAAATCTAATTCAACACATGAAAATTCATATTGGAAAGAAACCCTGTCAGTGATTAATGTGTCTAAAAGAGCTTTCAGATAAATTTAATTTAGTAAAATGCATGAGAATTCATGTAATTTACAAGTTATGTCAGTTGCTGAGCAAGACCTATCATCGAGGCTTAGAGTCAAGATAAACTACTGCCACCACTACATTTGACTACTTGCATCTGACCTCTCTTCCTGTTGCATAAATAATATCCTTTCTCCAGGTATATTCTAATCTGAGAGAGCCTGTTCACAGGCAAAATGCTGCCTCAATATTCCTATGACTTCAATTTGAGTCTTTATTATAATCAAGATTACAACAGTACATGTAAATCTTTTGAACTGGGCAATAGTCTAATGTTCTCGGTCAGATGACCAAAAGCTCCAACGGCAGGTCATCATCTAAGACCCGTGTCAGGAAACACTTGTCCTGTTTCCTGACAAACCTTACCTAAGATATTTTAATCACCCCATGAGTGGTTAAAACTGAGTGTGTTCTTATATGTAATTCAGTGCTTGAAAGAAATATAATAGAATGGAGTTTTATATAAAAAATGTACTGATTTCACTCTGAACATAAGTCCAGGACTTTATAAACTAGATTCATTCATAATAAATAAAATTAGTGATAATTTGAAGCTAAATTTACCTGACATGTCTCTCTTTATATGACACTGTTTTGGGGCGAGTATAAAGGAATGAGAACTGCAGTAAGCCTACTGGTCCATGCTTGAGTATTCAGTTTTGGTGCCATAAATCTTTACAGCATACACTTTCCTATAAGTTGAATGGAAAGTTTTACTTGTTATATACCTGTGATACACCTGTGACCAGTTTCGAATAGTTTTCCATTTTTACAATCCAGCCTGAGGTCAGTCATATTTGATTGCCTGTTCACCCAGGCTATTGCTGTTGGCAATGATCTGGCCCACATATCTACCACAGCCGGATTAATTTGACATTTGGTGGAGGCAGTGATCCAGTGTCTACAGTCCCGGCAATATTTATGATATTTGTTGGTAGTTTAAAAGTGATGTTACAGGAGAGTAGATTTAGGGAGTGACTCTCAAGCATCTTCCATTTATATGTTATCAGGTGTCTTTCTTTATTGGTTCTGAGAGTACATTCTTAGCACTTTGAAGAATTCCCAGTACTTGTCTGGGGATTGCTTTGTCATCCAAACTATTGCTGCTGGTGGCCCATTGACCCACACATTCATCACAGCCTGGTTGATCTGGCACCTGGTAGAGATAACTGTTCAGTTTTCTCTTGAAGATTTGTCTAACCTATTTTTAAAACCGCACAACGTTTTAGCTTCAGTGACAGTACTAGGGAGTTTGTTTCACTCTTCCACAACTATTACCAAACCAGTGCTTTCTTATATCCTTTCCAGCTTGAAAGCATTGCTGCAAGTCCTGTCTTGGTTAGATACTTTTAGCTCATTATTTACATCCCCTGTACAGCCTCTCCTCACTTAACGATGGAGCTCTGTTCCTGATACCACGTCGTTAAATGAATTCGTCGCTAAGTGAGGAGCATACTATAATGGTAGTGAGTTTGTGTCAACCATCTTTGATATTGTTTTAATGTCACCTTTGAACCATTTATAACATTTCTGGTATATGTATTTTTAAATGTTTATACAGTAGTGTACTGTATATTGAAATAAACAGAACAGAAGAAATCAGCTCTAATATACATTATTTAGGTATGAATACTGGTCAGAGAGCCCGTCGTAAGTCCAAGGCATCGGTAAACAAGTATGTCGCTCAGTGAGGAGAGGCTGTATTTATTCATGTTTTCCATTTATACACCTTAATCATGTCCCCTCCCCCTAATTCTACACCTTTCTAGAGAGTGCAGATTCAGGGCTCTCAGTCTATCCTCATAGGAAAGATTTCTGATACATGGGATCAACTTTGTCATCCTCCTTTGTACGTTTTCCAGAGCATTTATATCCAACTGTGAAAAACAAGGGGCTCAACACTGACCCCTGTGGAACACCACTTGTGATGTACCCCCACTCTGATTTCACCCAATTTATGCAAGCTCTCTGTTGCCTTTCTGCCAATTCAGGAAAAAATTTCTCCTCCTATTCCATGTGCTTTAATTTTCTTCAATAGTCTCTGATGTGGGACTCTATCAAAAGCCTTACTGAATTCCATATACACTATCATATATGTACATTACTATTGTGGGGATTTATGAGACTACCTGTATGGGCTTCACCAACACTTACATACAAATAATCTCAATGGGAGTGACCGCCAATATATTTACCGCAGTTACCCCCACAAGGCGTGTGAGAAAACTTAAGTTGTCCCTGGTCCCAACAAACGACTCCCTCGATAACACACGCACTATTAACACATCTATCCTAGACCAGTATTATAAATTAGAGTAGATCGCACCAGTACGTACGATACTACAATAGTTGTGGACTGTACAGTGGTCCCTCGGTTTTCGTGCATCTCCAAACTCGAACATTTATGCAAGTGTATTTTCGTAAGTGCTGTTGCAAGTGTATTTTTGGGGGTCTGAAATAGACTAACCTACGTGACATTATTTCTTAAGGAAGTAAATTCGTTCGGTAATGGCACTTGAGCAGCATTCTGGAACGAATTTTCGGTGAAAACCGAGGGACCACTGTATATGTAAATGGACTGATTAGAAAGAGGGGGGAAAAGAGTACACACACCAACACGACAAGATCATCACTTATTGAATATTATTGATGGTCACTGGAGAACGTTGACACACCCACAATACCTGTACTATTATATGTACAGTAGTACCTCGAATTACGAGCATAATTCGTTCCAGACGGCTATTCAAGTGCCGATACCAAAGGAATTTTTTCCCATAAGAAATAATGAAAATTAGATTAATCCATTTCAGACCCCCAAAAATTCACTTACAAAAGCACCTACAAAAATACACTTACATAATTGTTCAAGTTGGGAGCTGCTCGTAAGTAGAGGTACCACTGTAACATACCTAACTGGCCAGTATCAGTTTGTCATAAATAGAAAGGTTACTTAGCTGTGGGTGATGAAGTCGCATCCTTTGTCTGGTTGTTCCCCCTTGTTTCAATGTTCTGCTCGGTAGACAATTCTTCTCCGAGCAGGATGATGGTGTCACTTAGTTTGTCCCGATTAATACCTCTACAATCCTTGGGACAGGAATTGAGAAGTTAACATGTGGTTGGTAGGAGAATGATGCCGAGTATCACTGCACTCATTCTCTCTCGTGATATTAACATCACCAATTTCTCTTCAGTTCACACGACGGTTTAATGTCCCACTTATTTACACTCGTTAGTAGTCGATCCATTAAGGTTCGAAGTCGATGAGTTGAGATGGAACCAACATTCCTTGTTCACTCCCATCATGGCGGCATCGCGCGTCGCCTCAATTCCACCAATCAAACTTCCTTCCCCTTCCACCATTCTATTACAATGGTTTCCCGGACTTAACGTCCTGCATTATTCACTGAGATTAATCCCGTCACTTCATATTATGAAGCGCTACCCAGTATCAAGGTTTCGACCGAATCGAGTCGATTATTAGCCGCCGCCTACGTCATGGCACCCACGTCCAGGACCACTTGACAATGAGGCCTACCCACGCTCCCTATGCATCCCCTCTAGGACCCCGTGCATGTGCACTTATCTGTTGGTTCTCTTTTATATTCAGTTAAATGTTAAGCCAACAGCAACACATTAATGATATCTATTCATATTGGAAAGTTTATCGAGTATAACTTTCAGGAAAATACCCATATTTTCCACAACTATGATCTACCTCCTCAAATACCTTAGTGAAAAAAGTCAGTAAATTCATTTAAGCAGGAATTCCCCTTTGTAAAACCATGCTGAGATTCATTAATCATTTTATGCCTTTAAAGGTAGCTATGAATTGCCTCTGCAATTATTGATTCCATAAATTTTCCCAATATGGAGGTTAGGCTTATTGGTCTATAGTTCAAAGCTAAGGACCTGTCACCTGCTTTGTAGATAGGTATCATATTAGCCATTTTTCCATTTATCTGGCATTATGCCAGTTTGTAGTGATATGTTGAACAGACTAGCCAAAGGTTTGCTAAATTCCTCCTTTCATTTGTTTAAAACCCTTGCAAACAGTTTATTAGGGCCTGGGGATTTGTTAGGTTTTAATTTTTCTATTTGAACATAAGTTGTCTGTGCAGCTAGAACCATGCTCTGAAAAACGCCATATCGGCAATCACTAACTACCTGACCCATAGTCAGATCATGCCAGTTCAACCCACCCAAGTAATTTCTCAGTCCTATGAAATCGGCCAAGTGGAAGTCAGGGACAGACTTGATTGCAGTTATTTGGGTAATTCTATGATATATTTGAAACTAAGTGATTTGTGATCGCTTTTTCCAAGCTCATCATTAACCTCAAGATTATTAATTAGCTTAAGGTTTGAAGTGTTACTCACCTATTGACTGGGAAGTTTAATATTGTAGGTTTACTGTTGTTGTTGTTGTTGTATTATGCGATGGATGATATATACAAACTGAGATATCTATTATCTTCACGGAGAGGGGTAAGGGGGGTGTAAGAGCTAAACCCATAGGGGTCATACAGTTCTTAGGAGGTAGTCTTGGTCCAAGGAAGGGGAGAGTAACTCCAGTTCTTTGAATCCAGATTCCTTCAGGAGCTGCCCTTGCAGGGAGCCCAGCAGGGTGTTCCATTGCCTTGTATGTTACCAGGATCACCTGCAGGAGCACTTACACTTTACTACACTTAAGATTTTGTTTGGATTTTTAACCCCGGAGGGTTAGCCACCCAGGATAACAGTCATCGAGGACTGTCTTATTTTCGTTGGGGTCCTCAATCTTGTCCCCCAGGATGCGACCCACACCAGTCGACTAACACCCAGGTACCTATTTGCTGCTATGTGAACAGGACAACAGGTTTGAGGAAACGCGTTGAAATGTTTCCACCCCGCCGGGAATCGAACCCGGTCCCTCTGTGTGTGAAGCGAGAGCTTAAGCCACTGGGGCCCTACTACACTACACTTAAGGTAGAGAAATTACACCATATTTTTACTTCTAATACTTTATTACATTTGTTCCACTTTTTTAAGTAACTTTGCCGCACTACTTACATAAACTTATTAGTTAACCATGCTGAGGCGAGGTGGGTGACACCATCTGTGTCAGGTGGTGTGGGGGACACCTGTGTCAGGTGGCTGTGTGGGGGACACCACCTGTGTCAGGTGGCTGTGTGGGGGACACCTCCTGTGTCAGGTGGCTGTGTGGGGGACACCTCCTGTGTCAGGTGGCTGTGTGGGGGACACCTCCTGTGTCAGGTGGCTGTGTGGGGGACACCTCCTGTGTCAGGTGGCTGTGTGGGGGACACCACCTGTGTCAGGTGGCTGTGTGGGGGACACCTGTGTCAGGTGGCTGTGTGGGGGAGACACCACGTTAGTCAGGTGGCTGTGTGGGAGGGACACCACCTGTGTCAGATGGGAGAGGGGAAGACACCACCTGTGTCAGGTGGCATTGTGTGTGTGGGTGACATCACATGTGACAGCTGGCAGTGTGTGGGTGACATCACCTGTGACAGCTGACAGTGCGTGTGGGGGGACACCACCTGTGACAGCTGGCAATGTGTGGGGGGGGGCGGATACGTCAGGGGGGAGGGGAGAACATGGAGCTGTACACATGTACATCATGAAAAGCTGTACACTGTACACATGCACGTCATGTAGAGCTGTACACATGTACATGAAAAGCTGTACACATGTACTTCATGGAAAACTGTACACATGTACGTTATGGAGAGCTGTACACTGTACACATGTACGTCATGTAGAGCTGTACACTGTACATCGAGTAATTTACATAACCTTAACTCTAGTGAAATTATAGTTAATGACAATATCAAGAGTCGCTGCCCGAGCGTGACACCGAGGCTGCCTGAGCGTGACACCGTGGCTCCCCGAGCGTGACACTGTGGCTGCTTGAGTGTGACACCGAGGCTGCCTGAGCGTGACACCGAGGCTGCCTGAGCGTGACACCGTGGCTGCCCGAGCGTGACACTGAGGCTGCCCGAGCGTGACACCAAGGCTGCCCGAGTGTGACACCGAGGCTGCCCGAGAGTGACACCTAGGCTGCCCGAGCGTGACACCGAGGCTGCCCGAGCGTGACACCGAGGCTGCCCGAGCGTGACACCGTGGCTGCCTGAGCGTGATACCGAGGCTGCCTGAGCGTGATACCGAGGCTGCCCGAGCGTGACACCGAGGCTGCCTGAGCGTGACACCGAGGCTGCCCGAGCGTGACACCGAGGCTGCCCGAGCGTGACACCGAGGCTGCCCGAGCGTGACAGTGAGATTTTACAGAGGAGGTGAGGATTAACGAGGGTTGGGGGAGGGCGCCCCCGGCTTCTCTCAGGACCGGCCATGGAGCTGCCAGCCTGCCCTAATAACATCGCCGCAGCCGCGGGGAACACTGATAGCGGCTGCGGCGATGATGGCCTGTCACACGGATGCAGCGGCGTCCGCCTCGCAGTGTCACCGCAAGCGGCAGCCGCGGGCCACGAGCACAGATGAGGATCCCTGAGTAGAACGCGCACACATGCTACACCTGTATCAGCGGCCCGCAGCCGCAGCCAGGCTGGCGACCCGCTGTTTGGCACACCTGTCATGGTCACTTGTCACGGTGACCCGCCGCGCATCACACAACTGACCATAACACTTCGTGAAAATATATCCCATAATAATGACATGAAATCTGTGGTGTTGGGAGGTGAACAAAAGAACATATGAAGTCAGGTTCTTTGTAGCCACACTAAGTAACATCAAACTCATCAAACCTGGAATTTTGTTTGTCAAACAATTCAGGTACAAAGAACATTCGCTGAACATGATATAATTTTGAGATCTTGAATATCAACGTGATATTGCACACTTAACACTTCACAAACTAGTTACACTGTTTTGGTTCATTAAGAAAACGTTTAATGCATAAATAAGTGTATGGCAGGCCGGTAGATATAGCCTGCCACATGCGGCAAGTCCCTCGGCAGGATATCTGCTGATGTGGTTCAGCCAGCATGGCAGGACACTAGGAACCTTAAACCTTTTACTTAGTTCCAACACTTGTAATCTCACTAGTCAACAGCGGTCACCCTAAAAACAACGCAAACAAAAACAATCAACAATTTAACAAGAGGTACAGCAGAGGTCGCTGCCTCGTGGGCGGCTGATTGTCTGCACCGAGTGGGCGGTCATGGCAGAAAGGTGGGTGGTTGAGTGGCTGGATGGGCGGGTGGGTCCTCCAGTTTCTTCGTGTAGAGGACGCCACGAAGGGTTGGAGGTGTAGCTCAGATCGCACCAGCAGCAGCTTGCCATGGCCACATGATGGCCTACCATGGCCATATGTGTGTGCCCACCGCGACTGCACTGCTTGAGTATTACATTCATGAGATCACCACTTTGTTGCCTTAGGCTACACTGACCGGACAACTTAGAAATATGTCACTTGCTCTCACACGTAACATGACTGTACACCTATCACACACGACAAGATAATTACACAAATAAATACAAATAACCCTGATTCAGGGTTCAGCATCTTCAAGCACTACATTGACTTTATTACAAGGTAACAGCTGAGAGCCAAATGTCAGGGCACTTGGCCAACACAGCTTGGCTAAAGGTGGAGAGAGAAAGAGAGCAGGAGCTTCCACAGTCGAACACTCGTTCCGTGATGCTCCTTCACCGCCCGCAGCCTCCTAGGGGGTGAGTAGCTCCTCAAAGGGACGGGACGGCCCTGTACCACTCACAGCCCCTTAGAGTGACACTGACTTCTCCAAGATGGCGGGGTGAGGGGAAGAGAGAAAGCAGCAGCAGCAGCACCTTAGCTGAAGCGTGCTCTGGGTGCCTGGGCGAACAACACGCCTTGATACAGGATGCCATTGATTTCCATACTAACCACCAGACTCTGGTCCTGGCTCCTTCCATCTCCTGCAACACAAAGGCAGCACGTTAGCAATATACACAAAATAAAAAAAAGGAAATGCCTGAGATCAAAACAGAGCACTGCTGTGCTAGCCTCATGCCTGCTGTGACACGGCCGCTTCTGACTTCCCTTTCTCCACCAGAAGGCAACTTTGTTCTCTTGACAGTGTTCAGAAGCGAGGTTAAAAACCTGTCATGTCCATCTTCATAACTTTCGTAGTATCATGAAATAGTAATTGATAAAAAGCATCGCCAATTTTGCACCATAGACGGAAAGTAACACGAATGAATTTACTTTGGACACCTTTAGTGAAAACATTTCAGTCCTTGAACCTTGATCACCTCAAATACATGAGTATGAGAGGAGACAGGCTGTGTATACATGGCGGCGGGAGAGAGTAATTGTAATAGTGGTGATGGTATTATTAATAGTAACTAATAGTGAAGGACGCCGGAAGTGGAGAGGAGTATGATAATCTTATGATAATCACTTGGCAGTCTCGTGGAAGTATAATGTAATATATGACTAATGTGGTGGAAATATTATAATTGTTGGCTTTTTTGAACGAAGGTGCTGGAGGCGGCCATAAGTGAACCTTCAAGGCATCTTCGTCGCTTTAACTTTCATTCCCAATAGATCAGTTTAGCATCCATCTTGCCATTGCATGAAATCTCTCTTGATGTTGCTTATGACAGGTGTTGCTGGTGTCATCCCTACTGCAGGTGTTTATGTTCATAAATTCTCATGAATAAATTTCTCCCGGTTCCACCACATAAAACTTGTTGCACTGCCAACTGGTAACAGTGTACACTCTCATTTCCTTACAGGGAACATTAAATGGACACTTGTGGCAAGAGGTTGTGTGTAGCTAAATCACTACGAGGTAACACCACATTTTTTTGCTTATCTTTGATGGTCGATTGTGCATAAAAGTCTGTCGAATTTAGGCACATTCTTATTTTCAAGAACACAAGAGTTTCATTTTATGTTTCCTCTAAGGAGATACACGGGTTTAGCACTCCCCCATAATAATAATAATCTAAGGAAATATATTATTCCCTGTCGGGAGAGACTTGTCCGAGAGGATTTGTGAATATACCGCCTGCAACTAGGGTGACATCAGCAACACCTGTGTCATGCACACACACCAGGAGGGACATCTCATGCAACGGCACGATGCTAAACAGATCTGTTGGGAACCAGATTTAAGACAATGAACATGTCCTCCAGTTTCACTCATCACCTCCATTACTATCGTTCAATAAACTGACATAATATTTCCACTAACGGCATCTTTCACCTACTACTACCAGTATTTGAAGTGATCAAGGTCAAATAACTGAAATATTTTTAGTAGAAGTGTCTTAAATGAATGCATTTTTGTTGATCACTTCATTATTAATTATATTTTAAATTACTGGGTCAGACGACAGTGTTAAAGTTTGTACTCACCCCTTGATGTAATCTTTATATTGGCACCGGGTTGTCCTGGGGGCGCGGGCGTTGTGGGCGGGGGCAGGCGTGGGTCGTGGGCATCCTCATGCTGGGCTGGTCGCTTAGCCGCAGGTGGTATCGGACTCTCCTCCAGGCGGCTGCGTATGTCATTACGCAAATCATTGCGCATATCGTTACGTAGGTCGTTGCGTAGGTCGTTGCGCAGGTCATTACGCAGGTCATTACGCATATCGTTGCGAAGATCTGCACTCTCCTTTACTCGCCCCGGCCGCTGCAAGCAGAATGCTTGATAGCCCCGGTTATCAAGAAGCAGCGGCGCTTCCTACGTGATAAGACACAAACTTAGGGAGGATACACACACTCGAACACCACTCAATGCTCCTCACTACATACTCATGACAGTCTTCAGACAAGCTCAGGGAGGATACTGGCACCCTATTACCATTCAACGCTCCTCACTACATAATGTATTCTAAGCAATATACACAGCTCTTACTTCTGATTGCAATAATAATAAGCAATATGCAACAAATTCTTTAGTGAAATTTTTATCTTTGTTATTGTGTTGTAGAGGTCCGAGCTTTGCTCAGACCTCTACAAAACAATTGTCCTTAAAGATTTGTTAAGTTATACCATGAATTAAGGAAAGATCCTGGACTTCACCTTACGAAAGCAAAGCAAATGCGATAGTAATTATGGACAAGGTAGATTAGAGGGGGAAAATAACATATTAGAAAACGGGGGAACTGACGTGCCCCTTAATCCACTTACAACACAAAAGTGTAATAAAAACTAGTTATTAACACAAAGGAACCGACACTGAGACAAAATAGAGGCTCCTAAGTTTCCTAGTGTAAAATATGAGGCTGAAATATACACGACAACTTTTATCTTGAATTTTCTCTGTATTTCAGGTAATTTGGAAGGTAACAGCACACAGGAGGTCAGCGGCACCAGCCTGGAAGCTGGTACACTAGTACTCGTTGAAGAATAAGACGTTTGTGCAACGTTTGGGAATCCTTGAGGAAACGTTCGCCAGCCAGTGGCTTCTTCAGTCCAGTACAGAGAAGATGAGTAGTAGTTTGAGGTAATCAGTCCCTCAGCCTGGAGTCGATGTGTTCAGTCCATCAGTCTTGATTGATGGACAACACATCGACTCCAGGCTGAGGGACTCATTACCTCAGGCTCCTCCTCCTCATTACATTGTCTTCTCTATATTGGACTGAAGAAGCCACTGGCTGGCGAAACGTTTCCTTAATAAAGATTCGCAAATGTTGTACAAGTGTCTCATTCATCAACTTGTCAATTTTCTGAATCATTTCCACAACACTGGTACTCACATCTTCTTTAACGTCCAGGTTGAGGGCTTCCTTCTGTGGAGGGAACTGCACGCCGCCGCCCATAGGGTGATGTGGAGGAGGCAGCTTGGGACCCTCGTCCTCGTGGGGGAAGCCTCCACCTCCAAGACCCTGGTTGTAGAGCTTCCACATGGTGAGTCTCGTGGCTTCCAGCAGCGCCTCCTGCGACCCTGGCGGAGAACCACCACGACCTGAAGGACGACACAGAATTAGTCAGCAAAGACTGAGGTTTGCTGTCGAAGCTGCTATGTTGTGCACCTCATATCCATCTTGTGGACGGTAGTGCAATAGCATATGGATACACAAAAGTCATTAAAGCTAGGTCCTAAAAAGCTTAAAACGGAAGTACATTTGGATATATATTATTTACCACAGAAGTGCAATACCTTCAGCATTACTTTGTCGGTAGAAATCGACAAACTAGCATTCCCTACCTGGCCCTCATTCAGGGGTCACTACCCCCACGTCCGGTCCCAGACCAGACCTCCAAGTTACTGGCTTGATCGACAAGGCTATTGGTGCCGGCCGCACACGGTCCATCATATGTTTCATAGCCCATCCAGGGGTTTGTAATTCTCCTGATGCACGAAGGGAATGTACTGAAATATTGGTCCCCTTACACTTAATAAATTATCTCTTGGAGTACTCGTGTCCCTTCTTTTTATATCTATCAGACTTCTTGCTTTCATATGGAGCGATTTATCTATGCAGATTTGGAACTAGTACCTCCAGAAATTTCTAGGTGTAAATTATGGTGTCCTGCTACGTCCCAAAGAATACAGTTCAGAGAACTTGAAGAGTTTCCAGTATTTGAGATATTTGAATTTATGTGAGCACAGAAAAAATCTCTCCACTTTCCTAGTTCTGCAACTTCTCCCGCTAGCATACAGCAGTATTCCCTTAACAGATGTTTAGGATCAAAACTATCAATATTCTCAACAGTCTAAGGAAACTACCATATTTCGAGTAAAAAAAAAAGTGTCTTGTATGGGCGTGGTCGATTATGACGCTTCTTGCGTTATCAATACAGGCATCAGCGGATATAAACAGCGGCAAGCGCGCGTCCAGTAATGTAAACAGTCGTCAGTTACATCACTAACATGTACTCACACAGCTGAACTGGCGAGAACACATTGCATATGATTCCAATCTACATAAACAAACACTAATAACACCTCTCTAACTTGTACAAACAACCCCTTAGCATGTGCACACAAACTCTAGCAGGAGTCAACAAACAGATGGGCGAGCAGCGGCATTGGGGAATGGGCGGAGTGGGTTGGTAGGGGTAGCGAGAAACACGAGGGAGGTCATGACGCACTCCTCCGCCCATCCCCGCCCACACACGCCCACTACCATCACCAACATTTAATTACTACATGCTGAATTAATGATGCACACAAAGGTGGCTTGAGGAGGTCATGAATCAGGCACAGTAAAAGCTCTGTCTGAGAATCCTTGTGTCCCACTCCCGGGGAAGTATTCTCCACTCATCACATTTAACCCACACCCCATAAAACTTGCATCTCCAGCACAGTGCGCGGCGACGCCCACTCCACGCTCGCTGCGCACTCTGAATGTTTGTATTTATATCTGGTGCAACGTAATGTTCCCGAGTAACGGTACAAGTCTTAAAAACTCGCAGGAAGCAAGACAACAACAAATATTAGAGAGGCTATTTTTCTCCTGGGGAAGAAGGCAAGGAAGGACCAGACATGCTTGGCTCAAAGCCAGGCTACGGGTGTAGGAAAGCTCTTGAAACAGGTCGCTTTTGACTACGAACTGACTATAAACTGCAACATATGGCACTATGGCAACTCCTTGTGACAGTGTAGCAGTCTTTAGTCTGATACTTTGACATCCTTCAGTCTGACGTTGTGACAACTCTCCACCGGCACTTGCATCCTGCGATCTGCCACGGTGATAATTCTATATAGAGGCATTTCTCGGGTGTCACTTCTAATATGGCATCCTTATGCCATCCCATATCATAGTTACAACACAGAAAATGCGCTGTCTTTCCCCCACAGCCAACGGTGGTCTGTGCAAGAGCTGGTGATCTGGTCTTAGACTGAAACATTGCGGTAAGTACCGAAGAGCCGAGACCGACCACTCCTTCTCCCCATTAATCTTGTCCAAAGTGATATGTAAATATCTGTAAACCGGGCTCCCATCCTCTCTCGGGCTGTGGTGGAGGTTCTCCCTCGGGCTGTGGTGGAGGTTCTCCCTCGAGCTGTGGTGGAGGTTCTCCCTCGGGCTGTGGTGGAGGTTCTCCCTCCCTCGGGCTGTGGTGGAGGTTCTCCCTCCCTCGGGCTGTGGTGGAGGTTCTCCCTCCCTCGGGCTGTGGTGACGACTGTACTGTCCTCGCCACATCAACTGTACCAGGAACACGCTATTACCGTACAAGAAATACTTTCTCATGTTTACCTGAAGTTTATTTGCGTTTACCTAACGGTTACTTTACGTTTTCCTGGCGTTGACCAGACGTTAACCTAATATTATAAAGATGTTTAACGTATATTGACCTAGAATTTATCTGTCGTTTAGCAGCGTTAATCTAACCAGTACCTGAGGCTGATTTGACGCTGACTCTTGTGATGACCTGGCTTCTGGGAACACTGCTTTTGACAGCAGAGGCGAAGACAACACACGGGGAGACACACAGCAGATGAAGGGGGGGAGGGAAGGAGACACAGCAGAGGAAGGGGGGAAGGAGACATAGCAGAGTGAGGGGGAGGGAAGGAGACACAGCAGAGGAAGGGGTAGGGAAGGAGACATAGCAGAGTGAGGGGGAGGGAAGGAGACACAGCAGAGGAAGGGGAAGGGAAGGAGACACAGCAGAGTGAGGGGGAGGGAAGGAGACACAGCAGAGGATGATAGATGCGGTCATAGGATAATTACGCTTCCACTGGTTCGCTTTACCAGTTATTAATTTTGCACACAATTTACGAATTTGCATTTTTGTGACTGTAGGTGAAGTCTGTCTGGATGATTGGGCGAGTTCTGTACTCACCTAACTATACTCACCTGGTTGTACTCGCCTATTTGTACTTGCCTACTGCTTGTAGTTGTCCATTCAAGGCTATTCACTAGTTTTGATCATTCTTAGCCTCCACAATCCAACCGTACCTACTCTTGAAACTGTGCTTGTCTCCGTCACTTCTACTTACAGCCCTGAGACCGAATAAAAAGTATATCCTATTGTTCGCCTCGTTCAAGGATAGGGAGCCTCCTGGCTCCCTATCCTTATATCACAGTCTTTTTACAATGTCCCCTTATTACTATGTAAAACGTTATCATGCTCCTGTTAGTCCTCTGTTTTACGGTTCTTGGCTTGAGTCTATTAACTATGTCCTCGTATTCCATCTACCTCTAAGCCGGTACCAACGTCGTTAAGAACCTTCGTACTTTATATACTCCAAGTGCGGACTCGCTGCTGGCGCCACATACAATAACTTTACCCTTGATGAGTTTCGAGTCTTTCTACTCCCGGAGCCCGGCCATGGGCCAGGATCGCCACGGATCCATGGGCCTAAAGTCGCGCATATTATCCTGTTAAAATTAGTGAAATAACTTTATGAGTTATCCAAAATTATACACCAAGAGACTACACCTTGGATCCCATACACCAGGAGACTACACCTTGGATCCCATACACCAGGAGACTACACCTTGATCCCATACACCAGGAGACTACACCTTGGATCCCATACACCAGGAGACTACAATGCCACGCCACAAAATGATCCAATTCAACAGTTTCTCAGTTGGATCCATTTGTTTACACTAGATCCGCGTCTCGGGTGTTTAATACAACCACTGAATCTGTTGTTCTAGGTCTGACGACATCACTGAAATAGCCTTGTTCCAAGACTGAAACGACCGTTGTTCCAAGTCCGAAAATACCACTGAAACGACCGTTGTTCCAAGTCTGAAACCACTGAAACGCCCGTTATTCTAGCGCTAAACTCCGAGAAATAGAGACAGCCGCTAGTTTTCAGTGTGTGTTGATCAAAAACACTCCTCACTCAGCTCATGACAACGTTTTGGTCAACGTCCGGTCACTGTCAAGTGAGAACCTGTCCAGGACGGACCGAAACGTCGTCCTATATTTCCCCTCCTAAGTGCGGGTTATTTGTGAAGTGTTCCAGGCAGGGTATTGTAACTTGTGGTGGGCAGTGTGTTCCTACCAGTATCATACAGTATGGTTCCTTTCAGGATAAAGGGATCTTGATTCTAGGAATCTGAGCTTCCCCGTGGGTATGAGAGGTACATAGCGTAGTGGGCCGCCTGTGTGCTCCTACACAAGTGTGTGAGTATTGAGAGAGAGTGGTGGTAGTAACAGCGGGTGGTGGTGTACGTCCGCCCGGTGCATGGTGTCTGCCTGACGGGTGACTCTTGTTGCATGAGGGAGGATGATCATGATAGCGGGGTCATCCATCACCTGCCCAGCCCCGATATAACCCCACCAAGCTGTTTCTGCCACCAACCCCACTATACCCACTACCCCTAACACCCCTACCACCCACCTGTTGACCCCTCTTTTCGCCTTTACGCACGTTCCCCTCGCTGACGCCCCTTTCCCTACGTCCCTGATGCCCCCCTACCACACCATCACTGCCTCCTCCCCTTCCCTTCATGACATGGGCCTGGCGCCCCTGCATGCTCACTACTTCCACTCTGACATGACTTAAACACTACTTTTCCTGCACTCATATCTAATCACCTTATTTCCCAGGTGATATGTCTAATTACCTTGTTAGTTTTCTGCTGACATGTCTGACTATCGTACTGGTTTTATCTGTGAGTACTGGTTCTTGCTGTAATTGTGCCGTGCTTGCTGTAAATGTGCTGTGTTTGCTGTAAATGTGTTGTGATTGCTGTAAATGTGTTGTGCTTGCTGTAAATGTGCTGTGATTGCTGTAAATGTGCTGTGATTGCTGTAAATGTGCTGTGTTTGCTGTAAATGTGCTGTGATTGCTGAATGGGCCTGCTGTAATGCTGCTGTCTAATGTCTTGACATGACTTAAACACTACTTTTCTGACTCTATCTAATCACCTTTTTCAGGTGATAGTCAATTACCTTGTAGTTTTCTGTAATGTCTGACTATGTGCTGGTTTTATCTGTGAGACTGGTTCTTGCTGTAAATGTGCGTGATTGCTGTAAATGTGCTGTGATTGCTGTAAATGTGCTGTGATTGCTGTAAATGTGCTGTGTTTGCTGTAAATGTGTTGTGATTGCTGTAAATGTGTTGTGCTTGCTGTAAATGTGATGTGATTGCTGTAAATGTGCTGTGTTTGCTGTAAATGTGCTGTGATTGCTGTAAATGTGCTGTGATTGCTGTAAATGTGCTGTGATTGCTGTAAATGTGCTGTGATTGCTGTAAATGTGCTGTGATTGCTGTAAATGTGCTGTGTTTGCTGTAAATGTGCTGTGTTTGCTGTAAATGTGCTGTGTTTCTGTAAATGTGCTGTGATTGCTGTAAATGTGCTGTGTTTGCTGTAAATGTGCCGTGATTTCTGTAAATGTGCTGTGATTGCTGTAAATGTGCTGTGTTTGCTGTAAATGTGCTGTGTTTGCTGTAAATGTGCCGTGCTTGCTGTAAATGTGCCGTGATTGCTGTAAATGTGCCGTGATTGCTGTAAATGTGCTGTGCTTGCTGTAAATGTGCTGTGATTGCTGTAAATGTGCTGTGATTGCTGTAAATGTGCTGTGATTGCTGTAAATGTGTTGTGATTGCTGTAAATGTGCTGTGATTGCTGTAAATGTGCTGTGATTGCTGTAAATGTGCTGTGTTTACTGTAAATGTGCTGTGATTGCTGTAAATGTGCTGTGCTTGCTGTAAATGTACTGTGCTGTAAATGTGCTGTGCTTGCTGTAAATGTGCTGTGCTTGCTATAAATGTGCTGTGATTGCTGTAAATGTGCTGTTTTAAATACGGTGCTGTTTCAAGTGAGCTGCTGTTGCTGTAAATACGTCGTTTTAAATACGCTTCTGTTGGTGTGAATATGTTTTAAATACGCTTCTGTTGGTGTAAACACGCTGTTACTGTTAATGCGAAGTTTTAAATACGCTACATTGTATAATCCTACGGGTTTAGCGCTCCCCACTATATAATTTAAATACGCTACTGTTGAGATAATTGCGCTGTTGTATTAAATAAGCTGTTAATGTGATGTAAATACGCTACTGTTGCTGTAAATACGCTTGATAAGTCGGACCTATGGCTTGGCTGCGGGAGTAGGGACACTCTGGAAAGCCTTCGAAGGCATATCAAAGGTACTACCAGCAGCGTCCAGCAGGTAAATCTTGCAGACGTTTCTGTTTACATTTAGTATGTGCCTTTATTATCCAATGTTTGATATACTACCTATGCCTTTGATGAGCCCCGAGTTTTTCTACTCCCGGAGCCCGGCCATGGGCCAGGCTCGTCTGGTGCATGTTTGGTCAACCAGGCTGTTGCTGCTGGTGGTAGTAGTATTTCCTTTACAACCTAGGAGGCCTGGTCTCTCAGACCATTCTATGGGGAAGATTAATATTCAGAACTACTAACACCAAGTCATCATCGAGGCCAGGAGCTGTGAATCGACCCCTAGAAGCACAAATAGGTGAGTACAACCTGATTGATCAGATGCTTGAAACAAATGGTGGTCCCTTCAATTAACTGGAGCAACCATCCCCTTCCTCGGGTCAAACCCTATTGTCTCATTTCCCAGGTGTTATATGACCTTCAGGGTTTAGCTCTTCCCCCATGGGTATAATAATGAACCTGTGAGCTAGTGGGCCTAGTTCTAAGCTGCGCTCCTGCGCGGATGGGCAACATTCGGTGAAGTGCCGCGCAGTGCCAACTGAGACCGCCAGTAGTCTCAAGGATTGCGACTTTCACAGAGTCAGTGACATGTTAATATTTTGATACTTTAGTTATTTCTTGCTATATATTCACAGTATTCCTTACATAGCTAGAGGCTATGGTCACTATAAGCACTTAATGCTATGATGTGATGTAGTTTAGAACACCGAGAAGTGTAGAGTTGATACCAGCAGCACACATGCACTCCTTTCTTCCATACTTGTCCACATAACTCCTTCCAAACATGTATGGAAAACTTAGAGGGTGTGGAGTACCTGGCTCACTGTAACTAGAGGGAGCACTGGTGTGGAGTACCTGGCTCACTGTAACTAGAGGGAGCACTGGTGTGGAGTACTTGGCTCACTGTAACTAGAGGGAGCACTGGTGTGGAGTACCTGACTCACTGTAACTAGAGGGAACACTGGTGTGGAGTACCTGGCTCACTGTAACTAGAGGGAACACTGGTGTGGAGTACCTGGCTTACTGTAACTAGAGGGAACACTGGTGTGGAGTACCTGGCTCACTCTAACTAGAGGGAACACTGGTGTGGAGTACCTGGCTCACTACAACTAGAGGGAACACTGGTGTGGAGTACCTGGCTCACTACAACTAGAGGGAACACTGGTGTGGAGTACCTGGCTCACTCTAACTAGAGGGAACACTGGTGTGGAGTACCTGGCTCACTCTAACTAGAGGGAACACTGGTGTGGAGTACCTGGCTCACTACAACTAATATTCTACAAGGATTATTACAAGGTGTCTGAGATGCGAGGAGAGGGAGGCAGAGGACACAGGTGGCAGTGAAGACGAATATCAGACACATTAGAAAATGTTTGGTGTGGTGAGTCCCCTCAAGGAAGGTTCCTTGATGTTGGTGAGGGGCTCTTGATCTAGGGAATTGGATCTGTGCTTCGGTTCCCTGAATTACGCCTGAATACCGTCCACATTTCCCCCCATCAGGCGCTGCATAATCCTACGGGTTTAGCGCTCCTAATGATTATAATAATTGTTGTGGTGAGTATTGGAATGCGCTGGGTGAAGAAGTCGTAGAGTCAAATATTATACAAAGCCTCAAGATTAGACATGACCGGGTCCTGAAGGCCAAAAATCAGTAAAACCTATCGATAAGAGGTAAGCGGCTGTGCCAGGAGTCATGGTTCGACCCCTTAAAACACAAGTAAGCGTGTACAACTAGGTGAGACATTTTGCAGACATCTGTGATTGAGCGTGATGTCCGACAGATGCGGCGGCAGGTAACAATTAGCGGAGGTAATATAGATTCGAGGAGCTGACCATTCATGTAGGGAGAGGGGCACAAAAGACTAATTATCATATCATTTATGGACGGAATCAAACCTTATTGTGTGGCTTCCTTTGAGGCCGGGAGCGAGGCCCGCCTCTCCCAGGTATTGTCTGCCACCATCACCTCACGGGTGGCACTCACCCTCGCCTCTGCCTGAAACTGGCTCTTCCTGACGATGAACCTGACCTTTGGTTACAGGTCCTTGAGGTCATGTTCATCTCTTCAGTGTATATAGCATGAACCAGTGTCTAGGTATATACGCCAGTGGTGACTCCCAAGTTTGGGATCCGGGCAAAAACAAGCCGCTGCGAGTCTGGCTGTACCTACAAGTATGATGTCTTGTGCCTAGGGTCACACTAAGATTGTCCCTCTGCTGAAGGAACCACGGGTGTTGCCACTAAACAAACCCAGACGGGGCCATCACCTTGATGGGGCGTGGCCAGAGGGAGCATTGCCTTGATATGACGTGGCTAGACGGAATCGTCACCTTGAAGGGCGCGGTTAGGAGGTTTTCACCTTGATGGGGCGTCCCGGGCCTGGGGGAGGACACAACGCGCGGCCGGATGAGACAGGACCCCAATATTCTGACACATGGACACAATTCGTCAACATCCAAGACGACTCCCGCAAAAACGAAGAACAATCCAGATTAAGCATGAATAGGCGGGGAGGTGTCAAGGTCGCGCCGGTGTTGCCTTCCCTGCACGCAACTCTCGCCATTAATTACCTTCCAGATAAAGTTACAAGTTGGGACGGTGGGCGGGGACGGGATAGGTACCTGGTCCGCCGCCCTTGTGGGGTCTATCAGCGTAGTGAGGCTGCTGGCGAATGATCCATCATCTCTTATCCGTCGCATCCTCCTTCCACTGATCATTTCTATCCATCTTCGACTCATCCATATACGTCCTTCCTTCCACTGTGTTCCACCTCCCCATCACTACGTCTTCTACTCTTATCCATCCTGACCATCGGAATCATTACACCCTTTGCTTTAGTTAATGCACTCACCTTTGAATTTACAATCAATTCACGTGCCACTTTAAAAAGAACTCCCAAACTCGATCTCCTCAGTGAAAAAAACAACGGAACAATGCAATTACATTTGCAAAACACAGAAGAGATGATAGTTAATAGATGAAGCCAGAAATTATGAATCGGGTCTTGCAACACAACGAGGCGAGTACAGTTTTTATTAGCATGAAGAATTTCATGCCCAGACGCTGACTAAGACACCAAGACACCCAGGGCACGGATAATAACTACAGACAAACTACACCAGTCAGCCAGCCAGGGCCTCCCTTGAGATAACAAGAAGCCATGTGCCCCACACCACCATCTTCCTCTGGGCATCACAATCATCTCTCGCCTATTCCTCCTACCTCCCTCTCCCAATATGCAAATGCAAAATAATTATTCACCTTGGGTAGAGTTCCAATTAACAAGTGACGAGACTAAGCGAAATTAATGGCTGGCCCTCGGCTGCTACAACCAACCTCAAGAACCACTGGGATCATTCCTCGTCCTTCTCCTCCTCCTCTTCTTCCCCCGTCTCCATCCATCACCAAGTCCTTCCAGTTCTCTGGATCTTCCCTTCCCCCCACAACTGTCTCCTGGTGTACCTGTCAGTGCAGTGCTGGAGGTCCTTCATTAACTACTACTACTACTTCCCAGCGCTAAATTATCCACGCGATTTTAACGCTTTTCTCAAGAACACCTTAATGCCACTACCAGCCAGGGCCACTACCCACTGATGCCTTCTGGTCACCAGTTGCCACACACTTCAATGTATACAGCCGCCTATCCCTACCTTGTAGGTACATTTTCCAGGTCTGTCGGTATTCATATGCGCTTCACAGGTCAAGCATTTCAAACAACTTTTCAGGTAGAGCGACCATCTTTACCTGTCATGTCCGGAATCCATCCTCACCGTGCAGGTCCAGCACACATTCACACCCCAGGTTTAGCAGCAATTAAAATTAGCTACATTCCGCAAGCCATTCGCACCTTCTACAGCCATCCTCTTCCACAGCCACCCCCTTCCATAGCCACCCCCCTTCCACAACCACCCCTTCCACAGCCACCCCCGTTCCCCAACAACCCCCTTCCTCAGCTACCCCCTAGCTTCAGGTGGAGCTGATATATTCAGCTTCAGGGCCAGCACTTACCCACGAGGAATGAGACTGCAGACAAGTGCTGTAAGTAAAGACACTCATCAAAGCGAGTCTTTGTAAAGTTTTAGAAGCAATGGTAAAAATACTGACAAAAATGTTAAGTAAAAGGTCACGGATGCAACTAATGCCACAATAAAAGGTGACATTAGTTGCATCTGTGACCTTTAACCTGGTTAAAGTTTTGCTTACTCTAGTTATGCTCGTATAAAAATGCCAGTTATATTAATCTATATATATATGTGAACACCTGCTTCCAAGATGATAATGCACCAATCTTCCAAGATGATAATGCACCAATCTTCCAAGATGATAATGCACCAATCTTCCAAGATGATAATGCACCAATCTTCCAAGATGATAATGCACCAATCTTCCAAGATGATAATGCACCAATCTTCCAAGATGATAATGCACCAATCTTCCAAGATGATAATGCACCAATCTTCCAAGATGATAATGCACCAATCTTCCAAGATGATAATGCACCAATCTTCCAAGATGATAATGCACCAATCTTCCAAGATGATAATGCACCAATTCACAGCGCTAGAGTTGTTCGAAATTGTGATGAAGAACACTAAAGTAAAGTCGAACACTTGGATTGGCTCCCACAATCGCCGGAACTAAATATTACCGAGCATCTGTGGGGTCAGTTGGAACAGTAAGTCAGGAGCAGATTTCCTCCACCGTCGTCTCTGGAAGAGTTAGTGGAGGTTTTGCTTGAGAAATGGATCAAAATTTCCCTGGATACTGTTCAAATGAATCAATTCCTCAACGAACTGGTGCTGTTTTAGTTGCAAATGAAGTACCAACTCCATATTGAAAATAAGAAATGTTATTGAACAGGGTATTCATATTATTTTGTCCAACCCCTGTATATAATCTTATAGTTCTTAGTTAAGTTTATCTGTCATGAGCCAAGTCACTGTAATCTTGCAGTCACAAGCGCCACGCTAAGCTTCCTCCTGAAAGATCCTGTGATTGGTTTCCAGAGTTGTTCTCACACAGTCGGGCCTTTAGCCAGTCTTCTCTGGTGACCTCCTGATACCTGATCAGTCAAGCAATTTCTACCTGTAGCTCGCAGGCCACACACCTGTCAGAGGCAGGCCACACACGTCAGAGGCAGGCCACACACCTGCTCATAAAAGTTATGCAGTTTCCTCATGAAAAGTTTATGTTTCTGGAGTACTTCCTCAGGTGCAATATGGGTTTAGCGCTTCCCCCTTTGAAATACCCTTGATGGGTGTATCAAAGAGGGTGAACCCGGCCATGGGTCAGGCTTGCCTGTTGTTTTCCTGGTCAACCAGGCTACTACTGTTGCTTAGGTAAGGTTTGTCAGGAAAGAAGTGTTTTCTGACGCGGGTCTTGGTCAGATGATGACCCACCGTTGAAGCTTTTGGTCATCTGACCGAGGCCTTCCACTGGCTTACCGGTCCACCCCTTTAAAAATTAAGATAATATTTATAGCTATTTCTCTTTACTGTTGCTGCCTGCGGCCTTCTGACCCACACATTCATCACAGCCTGGTTGATTTGGCACCTGGTGACGATTCTTGCCCAGTTTCCTCTTGAAGGCTTCTACACTTGTTCCAGCAGTGTTACTGATATCTTCTAGTAAGATGTTGAATAGTCTGGGACTACAAATGTAGATACAGTGTTCTCTTATTGTGCTCACTGGGTTAATTTTACATTTCCTATCATATCTCTCACTGCAGTGTGTTTATGGCGGTGTGCAGGTTTGGGACAAGGCCCTCGAAGTATTTTCCAGGCATATATTATCATGTATCTCTCTCCTCCGCTTCACTGAGTACATATTTAGAAGTCTGAGGCGTTCCCAGTAGTGTAAATGCTTTATTGGCTCTATGTGGGCCGTAAACGATCTGTCTATCTGTTCCAGCTGTGATATCTCTCCTGCCCTGAACGCAGACTTCATAGCTTCTAGGTGAAGAGCCACACACACACTTCGCAGGCGTGAGAGCCAACATCACTCTGGAGGGGTAGGAGTTCGCTGGGGGGTTAGTAAGGTGGGGGATTAGCTGGAGGATAGGAGCCACCCACACTTCCAAGATACATCAGTCACCATCCATCTCCACGCACGATCAACTTGACCATGATCATGTGTACTTGCCTCTCCATGAGGGGTGCATTACCCAGGTGAGGTGGGGGCACCAGTGATGGGTAGGGGCAAGGGTTACATGGGGGAGATGGGGGAGGAGAGGCAGGGAGTCGTCACTCCCCGCAGGGAGGTAATCACCCCCTGCAGCGCCCACCACCCCGCCCGACACACACCCTCACTCCACCTTACGGCTTCTTACTCATCTCTCGATTAAACCCACCATCTGTGATACCGCCGCCCACCACCAGGTGTGGCCATCCAACCAACGTTACAGACGTTTTGCTTATGAGTTGGACTGAGGACGTTTTGTTTATCATTTATTTATGTCTTATCTTTTCATTCTCACTATATTCTTCCCCCCCCACTATAAACTTTATTCCACTATACTCTCCCTCCCCCACCATAACCTCCCCCACTCCACCATAACCTCCCCCACTCCACCATAACCTCCCCCACTCCACCATAACCTCCCCCACTCCACCATAACTCAGATTGCCACGACTCGGTGTCAATAATCTCCAAATCACAGCAAGGAAAGATGGTGCAGAATGCAACTCTCATTCTGCAACCTTGCAACAACGAGTAAACACTAGTTAAGATGTGTTAAAAAGGTGAGATCATATACGGTCAGCAGACCGGAGGAGCAACGAGTATCAACACTTCCCGTCTGCACAGTAGAAACACTGCCAGTCTACAGCGTATCAACACACTGCCCGTCTCGTGTATAGCAACTAACCGCCTGCCCAGAGTGGAGGCAGGAGTGGAGCAACACACTGCCCGCCCATGTATGCTAATGCAATGTGCTAAAATATTAGAAAAGTGTAATAAATTGTGTATTCCCGGTGTTCCCACGGGTCTGAGGCGGGAGGCGGGCGGGCAGACTCCTTAGAGGAGTATGTTGTTGTTGCTTGTGGTGGTGTTAGTACTACTTGTGGTGGTGCTGCTGTTACTACTGCTTGTGGTGGTGCTGCTACCATTACTTCTACTACTGTGTCTACTACTACAAGTACTCTGTTCCCGTCAGGCCTAACGGTCTATCTTTGTGTCGTCAACAAAGTTGTTCATCTTGCCATTTATTCCTTCACCTAAGAGAGTGGCTTATGTAAACAGCGACCAACAAGGGACTCAACACTGAACCTTGAGGAACGCTACTTGCGGATGGTTTCCATTTTGATTTTTCCACTCTTCATGTGCACACTTTTACCTACGGGTCCGTCATGCCTCGATGCAAGAAAGAATTTCTCCCACATTACCGTGATCCGCCGCTTTCTTACCAGTCCCTTAGTAATAATTTATATTAGCTGTTTTAAATTTTAAGGTTTAAATACGACATTACAAGGAACCCAATGGAAATAAATCCCTGTCTGACTTGATAATGATTCCTATATTTTACCCACTGTCCAGGTCAAGCAGATACTGATGTAATTCGTACAAACTACCCTCGTATTGCAAATGGCTTTCACGTTGGCCAGTTCCCACATCGGCGGCACCATACCAATTTGCAATAATTTATTATAGAGATTAATGGTTTACAAAGTTATTTTTTATGCATTCTTTAAACCTTAAAAAAAAGAACGATTTCAACTCTTTCCAAGTGGCAGCGCCTGGCTCATTCCCACCAGTGTTACGACATAGAAGGTCAGAGGCGACAAGGTCACCCTAGATGAGTCGTCTGCTACGTCTTGTGTATTCTTCGCCGTGGTCACGAGCCTGGACTGACCCCGCCGCCAAGAATCCGGTCCGGAGCCGGTCGGGCGGGGGCGTCGGATACTAAACTCCGTAAAAGCCTACTACATAGCCGGGCGCCAAGTATATAACATACAAATAAAGCACGGAGGGGGAATCGTTCCAGCCGGCCATGGAGTCATAAAGACGGCAGACAACCGCTAAAATAAATCGTTAGCGGTGGGTCGAGGCAGATCCCGCCCAGATATCACGGTGGCTCAACTCCCACTATTTATTGCCTATATTTTGATGGCTCCTCATAAATTCAAGTGCATTTTAGAGCTGTGTTGCTTCGCTGCCTCTGCTCACCATGACGACCTCGGCCGGGACTCCAGCCCAGCACGGTGAAGCCGTCAGGTCTACTTCATACCACAATTGTCCTCGGCATTAACAAAACTGTTGTGCTGTTTCGTTAGCTGCACCAACAGCTACAAGCAGCAACACTACCACCACCCGCAGCCTTAGCAGTAACAGCACCACCACCACTCACAGCCTTAGCAGGAACAGTAACAGCAGCAGCACCAGAAGTAGCACCACCACTACTCGCAGATTTAGCAGTAGCAACACCACCACCACTCGCAGCAGTAGGCTTAGCAGAAGCAGCAACAACATCCACTGCAACAAGCGTCTTCGGTAGGCTCCTGTCTTACACACACCTATTCGTCTCCCATATATTCACCTCTCCCACACCTGCTGTTGACCCACACCTGTGTCTCACGTCACCTATCCCACGCCTCCACCTACAACCAGTACAACACTTGCTAGGCAAGGCGAGGGAGCCTCCCCACCAATATCTTAACGCAAAACATTAATTATTACAAATGCAAAAAAAAAAAAGACAAAAAAAGAGGTCGTGTTGGTGGTGTTGTCGTCATCTATCACGAAATGAAAGCTCATTTAGGGAGGCCGCGGCCACAATCGCGCCGGCTCCAGCATCCATCATTATCCTTACATCCTCTCCTGGTGATCCCTCCTCCCTCTCTCCTACATCCTAAACTCTGGGGACCTATCCACCTTGAATACCCTTAGCCACTTATACCAAGTGATCTGGTTGATTTGGAACATTGAAGAGGTTCTGATCCGGTTTGCCCTTGACCTCCACTCTGGTTCTAGCAATATTTCTGATATCTGCTGCTAGCAGATTGAATAGCCTAGCCTCACGTATATTGATACAGTGGCGAAACGTTTCTTTTTCTACCGTTCTTCTTTGTACTGGACTGATGAAGCCACTGGCTGGCGAAACGTTTCCTCAATAAAGATTCCCAAATGTTCCACAAATGTGTCATTCTTCTACTTGTCAGTTTTGTAAGCCATTTATGACACAGCTCTCGTATCAGGGAACTGAGCTGCTTACACCTCTAAGGCTACATTTTACTCCATAACCACACTCGTCAAATGCCTTAGTGAAGTCCGTGTAACCCACGTCTACATCGTCTATACGATCACCTAGGCACTCCCGGGTCTGGTCCAGTTGGTGACTCGGCGTCTGCGACTTCTGCTGGATCAAAGCTCTTCCTCCAAACCCGCTCTTATGTCGCATGTCACAGCTGGTGAGGGGCTCTTGATCTAGGGAACTGGATCTGTGCTCCAGTTCCCTGGATTGAGCTTGAATGCCTTCCATCCCCCCCCCACACACACAGGCACTGGATAATCCCTACGGGTTTAGCACTCCCCCATGGTAATTAATAATTAGAAACTAAACACTGACTCATAATAATGTTTCACTTTTGTTAATAATGGTAGAATTACTGAGAAAATGTTAGGTAAATAGACACAGATGAGCTGCCGTTCACAACAGAGGCTACCGTTCACAACAGGGGCCACCGTTCACATTGATACAGAACGTGGGTGGCACTGACAAGAGGTCCGCGAGGAAGGTGGCACAGCTTCGGGGCAAGGCAGTGCTGTAGCGCCCCTCATATACGGCTGTCACTCCCGTAGGTTGGTGCAGGAATGTCGACTGTTTCGTGGGCATCCCTCCTTCCCCGCTACTCCTCCATCATGGCCGCTGTCGGTTCATCATTTACATACGTAATCACGGAGCAACGAGTAATTGTGATATTGGTGAATGTGGCCGTGCAAGTCAAAGTCCGCACTACCATCACGCTTGCTGTATAACCCCTGTGGTTTAGCGCTTCTATTTGATTATAATAATAATACCATCACGCTTTTCAGCTCGCTACTAACCTCTCTAGACTTGAAGATCCTTCCACAAATAACCCACGTATACGAGAAACGTATTGACGACGTTTCGCTCAGATTTCGGCCATTATCTTTTCATTATTTAATGGTCCAAGTCGGGCCGAAACGTCGTCATAAGTTTCGTTTCCTCCTGTGTGTTGGGTATTTGTTGCAGTTACCGTATTGTGTCTACGTTTCTGAAGACGCTTGTGGCTTTCCAGTGGTTGTGGTGGGTGCGTCCAGTGGTGGTAGTGTCCAGTGGTGGTAGTGTCCAGTGGTGGTAGTGTCCAGTGGTGGTAGTGTCCAGTGGTGGTAGTGTCCAGTGGTGGTAGTGTCCGGTGAAAACTGTTATGACCATCACGTTTTTCAGACGTCCGTCTACACGGGCGGCGTCACCTCCACACGGGGGGCGGCGTCACCTCCAAGGGGGTAGGTATCACTGGTAATTTGTTGTGATGTGGATGTATCCATTGTGAGGGTCGTCACTGTCAGTAATAATGACAAACGACCTTACCTCCCTCCGTGTCTTCACCATCCCCGCCCCTCACCTGCTTAGCAGTGCTCAGCGCCCCTCACTTGCTAGCAGTGCTCAGCACCCCTCACCTGCTTAGCAGTGCTCAGCACCCATCACCTGCTAGCAGTGTTCAGCGCCCATCACCTGCTAGCAGTGCTCAGCACCCCTCACCTGCTAGCAGTGCTCAGCGCCACTCCCCTCTTAGCAGTGCTCAGCACCCCTCACCTGCTTAGCAGTGCTGAGCACCCCTCACCTGCTAGCAGTGCTCAGCGCCCCTCACTATCAGTGAGGCTTCTCGTGGTGTCGAAACGTTTCCTTTAATAAGTGTCATGAAGTGTATATATAAATATCTATCCGGAGTTTGTTTATCACTATTCACAAGACAAGAGAGAGCACAGAAACACTCACCCAACAAGTAGTCTTGAGGCGCTAGGGGATGACTGCTACCATTACCGTTGATCTGCGGCCGAGGCACTAAACTGAGTGGGTTCTGTAGGCTCTGTAGGTTCTGCAAGGATTGTAGGTTCTGCAGGGGCAGGAGGGGTGGCTGGACGGCATCACCGTAAGTACCGTAGGAGGAACGACGACCCTCCCTCCGGTTCCCATCTATGGCACTCTGCAGCTCGGCGGGGTTTGAGAGTTTCATCTTCTCACACTCTAGTGGGTACAAGTATTTCATGTACCTGCGGGGAGAAGAGAGTACATGTTAGTAGCACCTTGAGTACAAGTACACTATGTATGTGCGGGGGAGAGATGTACATCAACAGAGTAACGTCTGTAGTGGGCGCAAGGCTGACGGATCTCAACAGTCTTCAGGGTTTAGCGCTACGTTATGGTTTTTAATGATATTTGTAGACGTTTCGCCATCCAGGCAATACAATTTGAAGGACAGACTGTAAAGACTGTAGAACTATATACAAAAGACGAGGTAATCAGTCCCCTCAGCCTTGGCGTTGGTGATGAGCTGATCACCAGGAGCAGAGATTCGACCCCTGCAACCACAATTACTGAGTACACACACACACAGGTCCAGGAGCTATGTCTCGACCCCTGCAACCACAACTAGGTGAGTACACACATACTGAAAATCTCAAGAAGCGATATAGATGGAAACTGAAGGCCAGGAATCGGGAAAACCGGCAGGGCCAGGAGCTATAAACTGACCCCTTCAAAAACATCAAGGTGAGCACACGAAACACGCAAAAAAAAAAAAATCGTGTGAGGAGCTTCAAGTCTGATATTCCCAAAATATTTCGTTCACCTGCCGAGTGTCTGCTAGCAGGAGTGTGTCAACAAGAGGGACTCCTGATGCAACAATATGACATTGCATACCCACCCGGTAATTAAAGTTGCAATTGCAGTGTGATACAGCGCCGACCTGAATGTTAAACTTGCTAGAGTTCCAGTGTTTACAACTGTAAATATTGTTTCAACACTGGTGCACAGCCTACTGGCCTACCTCAGCACTTGTGGTAGGCTGTACACCACCAGTTTGTACAGTGCCAGTCACTATCACTTAGCCTTCACCATCACCTTCATCACTATCACCATTAATCTCACCTTCATTAATGCGTTCATTTTTATCACGATAAAAACAGCACCACCACTGACTGTCGAGCACCACCACTGACTCGAGCACCACCACTGACTGTAGAACACCACCACTGACTGTAGAACACCACCACTACATCTTATTCCAACAGTGTGTTCACAGACCTTATGGCGTCCCTACACAAGGCCGGTATTACCGTCTCAAGCCCTTGGCTTCCCAGGCAGCACAGCAACAACGACCTTACGACGCCCTGACACAAGGCTGTTAACTCAAGACTCCAGCCTCATTTGCATATACGCTGCCGGGTCACTGCCTAATATGTGTCTTGATTTACTTTAATGTGTCTCTATTACCAGGGACCCGGTCCTCTGTGGGAGGGGAGGGGTGAAAGAGGGGAGGGGTGGTGGAGAGGCGGGGAAGGGGAAATGGTGATGAAGCGGAGAAGGCAAGAGGGAGGAGGGGGAGAATCTGGACCAAGGAATGGAGAAACTGGATCAGAGAAGGAAGAACCTGAACCAGGGAAGGAAGAACCTGAACCAGGGAAGGAAGAACCTGAACCAGGGAAGGAAGAACCTGAACCAGGGAAGGAAGAACCTGAACCAGGGAAGAACCTGAACCAGGGAAGAACCTGAACCAGGGAAGGAAGAACCTGAACCAGGGAAGGAAGAACCTGAACCAGGGAAGGAAAAACTTGAACCAGGGAAGGAAGAACCTGAACCAGGGAAGGAAGAATCTGAACCAGGGAAGAACCTGAACCAGGTAAGGAAGAACCTGAACTAGAGAAGGGAAAACCTGTACCAGGGAAGGGAGAACCTAGACCAGGGAAAGAAGAACCTGGACCAGCCGCTGAACCACTGACAGAATTACGGAGGCGTTGGAAAACGACCAAAACGCAGATGTGATATACACAGACTTTGCAAAGGCGTTTGACAAATGCGATCATAAGAGTGATAGCGCACAAAATGAAGGCCATGGGTATTACGGGAAGGTAGGCAGATGGATTTTCGGGTTCCTAACACAAAAAAGTAGTAAACAGAGCAAATTCCAGCTTCAGCAAGGTAAAAAGCTCAATTCCCCAAGGCACTGTCCTGGCACCTCTGCTGTTTCTCATCCTCATAGCAGACATAGATAAAAACACCCGTCACACTTTTGTATCATCATTTACAGATGACACTAAAATAATCATAAAAGTCACTACGGTAGAGGACACTGAAAAATTACAGGAAGACATAAGCAGGGTTTTCCAGTGGGCAGTGGAGAACAACATGACGTTTAATGGTGATAAGTTTCAGCTGCTTAGGTATGGAAAGAATGAAGAACTCAAAAGGAACACTATATACAAAACTCTAAGAGGGTCACCAAATAGAACGAAAGGGACACGTAAACGACTTGGGAATAATTATGTCAGCTGACCTTTCTTTCAAAGAACACAAAGGTCACGACAGCCGCAGGATGACGGGGTGGATAATTAGAACTTTCAAAACAAGGGAAATAATGCCAATGGTGGCACTTTTCAAATCGCTAGTGCTCCCTCATTTGGAATATTGTTCAGTGTTGACGGTTCCGTTCAGGGCAGGAGGAATATCAGAGCTGGAACAAATACAGAGATCGTTTAAGGCACAGACAGAGTCAGTAAAGCATTTAAATTACTGGGAACGCCTTAAAGTCTTGAATATGTACTCACTGGAGCGGTGGAGAAATGAATGATAATATATACCTGGAAAATACTCGAGGGACTTGCTCCCAAATCTGCACACTGCCATAACATACTGGAGTGAGAGATAAGGAAGTGCAAAATAAATCCATTGAAGAGGGGTGCGGTGGGCACAATAAGGGAACACTGTATCAACATCCGTGGCCCCAGGTTATTCAACATCTTACCAGAAGAAATCAGAAACACAGCTGGAACACGTGTAGAAATTTTCGAGAAGAAATTGGACAAGTATCTTCACCAGGCGCCAGATCAACCAGGCTGTGATGGATATGTGGAGCAGCGGGCCTCAATCAGCAACAGCCTGGTTGACCAGGCTACACTAAACGAGCCTGGCCTATGGCTGGGCTCTGGGAGTAGAAACTCTCTCGAAACTCATCAATGGTAACTCATGAGTTACCATTGATACCTTTTGTCTTGCCTCAGAGAATTTCCCCTCCTATCTGTTGCTGTCTTGCAACATTGCATAGCTCCTGACGACGCACGAGAGCGCGAAAGATCTTGAACTAAAGATTTCGCTTCCCATGTGGCTTGTTCTGCATTTTTAGGATCTCCTGTTTGCGATTGTATTGCAATACAAGAAGGTAAATATGGAATATTAACACTGACACACAGAGGACAGCTAATGCATGTGTTGCTTATTGTGCCGTGCCTTATATGTGGTAGTAATTATATAGTGCCACATTGTTGTAGTGTGGCACTGAAGGCATTGCACCTGGCACTATACACTGCAGGCACTGTACCTGGCACCATACACTGCAGGCACTGCACCTGGTACCATACACTGCAGGCACTGCACCTGGTACCATACACTGCAGGCACTGCACCTGGTACCATACACAGCAGGCACTGCACCTGGCACCATACACTGCAGGCACTGCACCTGGTACCATACACTGCAGGCACTGCACCTGGTACCATACACTGCAGGCACTGCACCTGGTACCATACACAGCAGGCACTGCACCTGGCACCATACGATGGAGGTGCCATACTCTGTTAAGAGTACCAACTGTCACTTCACTACATTTATTATCAAGGCTCCTACATACCCCTTGATACCAAGATTATCATACATCCTTCTTCCGCTTACCAAAATACCAAGCGTTTCAAAACACTTTCAAAATACTGTTTCCCAGTATAATTTGGCACCAATTTACTTTTAGTGCGGCCAGCAGTAACAGACTAATTGATCAGGTCCTGATCCACAGGGAGGCCTGGTCAAAGACTGGGCGGCACTCATGCACACCAAGAAGAAATTTTTAAGTGAATCTACGACTTTTCTTACGAGTTAAAACTCTCATATCTTAACATCCAAACCTTTTCTGAAAGCAAACTGATGCTCTTTTGTCTTGCAAGTCCCTCATTACTTCCATTTTGTATCAGCTTCAAAACCTTTTAATGGTTGTGATGTACCTTTACCTTTGGTGAGTTTTCGAGAGTTTTTCTACTCCCGGAGCCCGGCCATGGCCCAGGCTCGTCTGGTGCTAGCCTGGTCAACCAGGCTGTTGCTATTGGTGTGCAGGTATTCAGATTCTGTTGCACCTTCATGAAGGAGAGAACAGTGATGAATATGTTGATGATGCTGTTGGGTATGGACTGATGTATAATGTATGCATTAATGAATATGCCCAGGAAGACTGAGAGGCAATTATGGGCAAATTTGTATGCTTCTGCTGGCGTACTCTCATACCCGAGTGCTGGTGCAGGCAGGTCATACCCGAGTGCTGGTGCAGGCAGGTCATACCCGAGTGCTGGTGCAGGCAGGTCATCATACCCGAGTGCTGGTGCAGGCAGATCATACCCGAGTGCTGGTGCAGGCAGGTCATACCCGAGTGCTGGTGCAGGCAGGTCATCATACCCGAGTGCTGGTGCAGGCAGGTCATCATACCTGAGAGCTGGTGCAGGCAGGTCATCATACCCGAGTGCTGGTGCAGGCAGCTCATCATACCCGAGTGCTGGTGCAGGCAGCTCATCATACCCGAGTGCTGGTGCAGGCAGGTCATCATACCTGAGAGCTGGTGCAGGCAGCTCATACCCGAGTGCTGATGCAGGCAGGTCATCATACCTGAGTGCTGGTGCAGGCAGGTCATCATACCCGAGTGCTGGTGCAGGCAGGTCATCATACCTGAGTGCTGGTGCAGGCAGGTCATCATACCCGAGTGCTGGTGCAGGCAGGTCATCATACCTGAGTGCTGATGCAGGCAGGTCATCATACCCGAGTGCTGATGCAGGCAGGTCATCATACCTGAGTGCTGATGCAGGCAGCTCATCATACCCGAATGCTGGTGCAGGCAGGTCATCATACCCGAGTGCTGTGCAGGCAGATCATACCCGAGTGTTGTGCAGGCAGGTCATCATACCTGAGTGCTGATGCAGGCAGGTCATCATACCCGAGTGCTGGTGCAGGCAGGTCATCATACCCGAGTGCTGGTGCAGGCAGCTCATCATACCCGAGTGCTGGTGCAGGCAGGTCATCATACCCGAGTGCTGGTGCAGGCAGGTCATCATACCCGAGTGCTGGTGCAGGCAGGTCATCATACCCGAGTGCTGGTGCAGGCAGCTCATCATACCTGAGTGCTGGTGCAGGCAGGTCATCATACCCGAGTGCTGTGCAGGCAGGTCATCATACCTGAGTGCTGGTGCAGGCAGCTCATCATACCCGAGTGCTGGTGCAGGCAGGTCATCATACCCGAGTGCTGATGCAGGCAGCTCATCATACCTGAGTGCTGGTGCAGGCAGGTCATCATACCCGAGTGCTGGTGCAGGCAGGTCATCATACCCGAGTGCTGGTGCAGGCAGGTCATCATACCTGAGTGCTGTGCAGGCAGGTCATCATACCCGAGTGCTGGTGCAGGCAGGTCATCATACCTGAGTGCTGTGTAGGCATGTCATCATACCCGAGTGCTGGTGCAGGCAGGTCATCATACCTGAGTGCTGTGCAGGCAGGTCATCATATCCGAGTGCTGGTGCAGGCAGCTCATCATACCCGAGTGCTGGTGCAGGCAGGTCATCATACCTGAGTGCTGGTGCAGGCAGCTCATCATACCCGAGTGCTGGTGCAGGCAGCTCATCATACCCGAGTGCTGGTGCAGGCAGGTCATCATACCCGAGTGCTGGTGCAGGCAGCTCATCATACCCGAGTGCTGGTGCAGGCAGCTCATCATACCCAACTATTTCTACAGGAAACACAAAACTTAACTATTTTGTTGCTGGTAGACTTCTGGGTGCGTCCTAAACACATCTATACAAGTCTAAGACGCTGTTATCACCTGAATCTTCATAGTTTTGGAGGTTAGTGGTGACTGATGTTGGTGACTGATGTTGGTGGAGAATGATGGTTGTGACAGATGACACCAGCATCACTAACACTAGCACCACCACCACTAACATAAGCAACACTAGTACCATCACTAACACTAGTACCACCACTAGCACCAGCACTAACACTAGCACCACCACTAACACTAGCACCACCACTAACACTAGCACCAGCATCACCACCCCTACACCAGCACCAGCACTAACACTAGCACCACCACCACTAACACCAGCACCACTCACTCCCATCACTGGTGGTACTGAAGAAGAGTCCTGACAGTAAGGAGACAACCCACAGGTGAAAACCTTTGTGACCACTTACTGTGTACTAAGCACCTCTCCTCCCCAATTCCCACCACCACCACGCAGCCTCCCCATCACCCCATCCCCACCACTATTACGAAGTCTTCTCCACCATCACCACAGCCTCCACCATCACTCGCACACCTCCAGTCTATAATGGCAGTTTTATACCGCCATGATGAGCGTACTGGACCGTAGAGCAGAGGACTGGTTAGGGGTATGGGCACATGGTTTACCCAGGATGAGGAGTATGGGCACATGGTTCACCCAGGGTGAGGAGTATGGGCACATGGTTTACCCAGGGTGAGGAGTATGGGCACATGGTTCACCCAGGGTGAGGAGTATGGGCACATGGTTCACCCAGGGTGAGGAGTATGGGCACATGGTTTACCCAGGGTGAGGAGTATGGGCACATGGTTCACCCAGGGTGAGGAGTATGGGCACATGGTTTACCCAGGGTGAGGAGTATGGGCACATGGTTCACCCAGGGTGAGGAGTATGGGCACATGGTTTACCCAGGGTGAGGAGTATGGGCACATGGTTCACCCAGGGTGAGGAGTATGGGCACATGGTTTACCCAGGGTGAGGAGTATGGGCACATGGTTTACCCAGGGTGAGGAGTATGGGCACATGGTTCACCCAGGGTGAGGAGTATGGGCACATGGTTTACCCAGGGTGAGGAGTATGGGCACATGGTTTACCCAGGGTGAGGGGTATGGGCACATGGTTCACCCAGGGTGAGGAGTATGGACACATGGTTCACCCAGGGTGAGGAGTATGGACACATGGTTCACCCAGGGCGAGGGGTATGGGCAAATGGTTCACCAAGGGTGAGGGGTATGGACACATGGTTCACCCAGGGTGAGGGGTATGGGCATATGGTTCACCCAGGATGAGGGGTATGGGCACATGGTTCACCCAGGGTGAGGGGCATGGGCACATGGTTCACCCAGGGTGAGGGGCATGGGCACATGGTTCACCCAGGGTGAGGGGCATGGGCACATGGTTTCTGTTCTAAGCAGTAATGTGCCCTGCACGCACCCGCTTTCCTCGTCTCTGATTGGTCACCAAGTCACGGGCATTATACCTGTCATTTGTCTTGTCTGGTTGTTGACCGTGCAGGCTGCCACGGTCCTGAGCTGACCGTGCAGGCTGCCACGGTCCTGAGCTGACCGTGCAGGCTGCCACGGTCCTGAGCTGACCGTGCAGGCTGCCACGGTCCTGAGCTGACCGTGCAGGCTGCCACGGTCCTGAGCTGACCGTGCAGGCTGCCACGGTCCTGAGCTGACCGATGCAGGCTGCCACGGTCCTGAGCTGACCGTGCAGGCTGCCACGGTCCTGAGCTGACCGTGCAGGCTGCCACGGTCCTGAGCTGACCGTGCAGGCTGCCACGGTACCGAGCTGACCGTGCAGGCTGCCACGGTCCTGAGCTGACCGTTTCAGCACCCCACACCCTCTTCCAGACCCTGTCAGTACCCCACACCCTCCTCCAGACCCTGTCAGTACCCCACACACTCCTCGAGACCCTGTCAGTACCCCACACACTCCTCCAGACCCTGTCAGTACCCCACACACTCCTCCAGACTCTCAGTACTCCACACCCTCCTCCAGACCTTGTCAGTACCCCACACCCTCCTCCAGACCCTGTCAGCACCCCACACCCTCCTCCAGACTGTCAGTACTCCACACCCTCCTCCAGACTGTCAGTACCCCACACCCTCCTCCAGACTGTCAGCACCCCACACCCTCCTCCAGACAGTCAGTACCCCACACCCTCCTCCAGACTGTCAGTACCCCGCACCCTCCTCCAGACTGTCAGCACCCCACACCCTCCTCCAGACTGTCAGTACCCCACACCCTCCTCCAGACTCTCAGTACCCCACACCCTCCTCCAGACTGTCAGCACCCCACACACTCCATTCCAGAACTCACACACACCAACCACACCTTCCTCCGTATACCCTCCCCCCCCCACTAAAACAAAGTGGAGCCAGCATAATCACTGGAGCACTTGTGGAGCCCCAACCCTCCATCAGAGTGTCAGGTCACACTCATTATGAAATTTGAAGCAGGAATTACCAGAGCAATAAAGAGAGGCGGTGGAGCTCGTCAGTATAAAAACCTGAAGACTCCGGTTACCCACATTACCATTAAACGAGTCCCCACTAAAACATATGCTAAGTGTTTTGTCTCTCGTGCACATGAAGGAGGAGGCGGCTACTGCTGAGCACAGGTCGTTCAATAGCTTGTTTCACAAGTCTCTTCCTTCGTTGGGTAATATACCAGTAAAGTAATATAGGGCTAAGGGACTGACCACCTCAAATCTACGTCTTCTGCTGATTCCTCTGTACTCGACTGAAGAAGCCTACTGTGTAGGCGAAACGTTTCGGAATAAAGATACTTATCTGTCGTACATGTGGTCTATCAACTTACGATGGGTCGTCATACCTTATAAGAGACTTATTAACTGTCGTATTAGACAGGTTTTCACACTAAGCTGGTTCCTTCAAGTACCTTATGTTCAACACGTCTGTTCACTAACTCTTCCAGACGTGTTAGACCGAATAAGTCAGAGAGGGAAAATAATAATTCAAATCCATAAACCTAGGAAGATGGCCCCCTGGCAGGTCCCAGTGGAACTACTCAGAGTGAAGAATCAAACAAATGAGCAACGGTGTCCGGAAAAGTCAAAATTTTGACCAGGAAAAGAGTCACTGGAAAAAAAGTTACATTATATATTAAATTAGACTGCGACTTTTTCCCTGGATCCTGTGCAACATCTGGGTATGTGTATTTGTAGACGTTTCGCCCTCCAGTGGCTTTATCAATACAAGGAAGAGTCTTAAGACTTCGGTGCTCTTCACCAACTAAAAGGTTGAGGGACTCATTACCTTGTCTTTTGTATATAGTTCTACAGTCTTCACATTATGTCCTTGAATTGACAAAGCCACTGGAGGGCGAAACGTCTACAATAAAGATACCCAGATGTTACACATGTGTCTAATTCTTCATCTTGTGGGTACTCTATACCATTCATGTACAACCACTCAGAGTACCGAGCAGGGCTCAGAGTACCGAGCAGGTTTCAGAGTACCGAGCAGGGCTCAGAGTACCGAGCAGGGTTCAGAGTACCGAGCAGGGCTCAGAGTACCGAGCAGGGTTCAGAGTACCGAGCAGGGCTCAGAGTACCGAGCAGGGTTCAGAGTACCGAGCAGGGTTAAGAGTACCGAGCAGGGTTCAGAGTACCGAGCAGGGTTCAGAGTACCGAGCAGGGTTCAGAGTACCGAGCAGGGCTCAGAGTACCGAGCAGGGTTCAGAGTACCGAGCAGGGTTCAGAGTACCGAGCAGGGTTCAGAGTACCGAGCAGGGTTCAGAGTACCGAGCAGGGTTCAGAGTACCGAGCAGGGTTCAGAGTACCGAGCAGGGTTCAGAGTACCGAGCAGGGTTCAGAGTACCGAGGAGGGTTCAGAGTACCGAGCAGGGTTCAGAGTACCGAGCAGGGTTCAGAGTACCGAGCAGGGTTCAGAGTACCGAGCAGGGTTCAGAGTACCGAGCAGGGTTCAACGAGACAGGTGGATTAGGAAAACGAAAGCTTAATTAGCCAGGTATTTACGATCACAAGCTGGTCATCTGGTAACACCAGTTGCTGCAGTCCTCTGTACCTGTGGCAGGGGAAAAATTAGAGGAAGCAGGGGGGGAAGTAGGGTGTTCTGGCAGTCTGCGAAAGGCAGTAAAGTGTTTGGCAGGGTGTGGGAGGCAGTAAGATGTTCTGGCAGGGTGTGAGAGGCAGTAAGATGTTCTGGCAGGGTGTGAGAGGCAGTAAGGTGCTCTGGCAAGGTGCGAGAGGCAGCAGGGTGTTCTGGCAGGGTGTGAGAGGCAGTAGGGTGCTCTGGCAAGGTGAGAGAGGCAGTATGGTGCTCTGGCATGATGTGAGAGGCAGTAGTGTTCTGGCAGGGTGTGAGAGGCAATAGTGTGTTCTGGCAGGGTATGAGAGGTAGTAGGGCGTTCTGGCAGGGTATGAAAGGCAGTAGGGTGTTCTGGTAGGGTGTGAGGCAGTAGAGTGCCTGGCAGGATATGAGAGGCAGTATAGTGCCCTGGCAGGGTGTGAGAGACAGTAGGGTGTTCTGGTAGGGTATGAGAGGCAGCAGTGTGTTCTGGCAGGGTGAGAGGCAGTAGGGTATTCTGGCAGGGTGTAAGAGGCAGCAGGATACCCTGCCACCTCCTCTGTGTCGGTAGTGTGGGAAGAACAGAGTTGATCAGACATTTGGCTATCCGAAATGATTTGAGGTATCTGCGAGGGTTGAAGGGACGCCTTTCTGCGCCTATAGGGCGTATGCCCCTGTCAATGTGGGCCAAACTCCACCCATGGTATGGTATGGTAATGTGTGGGAGATGAGTGTGGGAGAGGGCCGGTGGGCGGACACCTAAGTATCGACTATACCATTACTTAGGGGCACTGAGTTTACCCTGAGCCCTGAGCACTGGGGTTAACCCTGGGGCACTTGGGCTCACTCTGCAACCTCACTGGTTAGAAACCCAAGAAATGCTTCTGGTTACGACGTTTGTAATCTCGTGTTGGAGGTGGTCAGTCCCCTCGAGGGGACTGACCACCTCAAAACTACGTCTTCAAGGGACTGATTACATCGTCTTTACATCTTCAGCTGCCTCCTTTGTACTGGACTGAAGAAGCCTATTGTGTGGGCGAAACGCTCAGAATAAGGATACCTAACTGCTGCACGTGTCTTATAAACATTTCGGTATTGTATATCATTATTATAGTCAACTCAAATCAAGGTGAATGCGAAAAAGATTTAGGAACTCTGATAAAGATTAAGACACTTAAGCAACATATGGCAACCTTTATTGAAGAAACGTTTCGCCACAGTGGCGAAACGTTTCTTCAATAAAGATTGCCATATGTTGCTTAAGTTTCTTAATCTTCAACTTGTCGGTTTTCAAAACCATTTGCCACATCTCTGATAAACAATAATTTAAAGAGAAAACAATACATAAATGATCGCAATAAAACTAACAGAATTCTTGGCTTTATATCAGGAAGCATAAACAAGCCCAAAGGTTAGATTTCAACTGCATATCCTTGGTAAGATCTCACTTAGATTATGCTGCGCAGTTCTGGTCTCCAAATTACAGAATGGACATAAATGCGCTGAAAAAAATAAGGATGACCAATCTGATTCCACGTATCAGAAATGTCTCCTACGAGGATGGACTCAGCACTGAATCTGTACTCTGGAGAAGAGTAGAATTAGGGAGGATATGGCTGAAGTGTACAAATGGAAAGACTGAATAAAGAAAATGGATATAAATAACGTGATGAATACAGTCAAACAAGATACGACTCACAACAATGGATTCAAGTTGGTCAAATTTAAATTTAGAAAGGATAGATAGGAAAGCAGTGGATTGGCAGCAGAGTTGTGGACGAGTGTAATAAACTACAGAGTTGTACATGAATGGTATATAATACCGACGTTTCGCCAACCAGTGACTATCAGTATAAGGACATACTGTAGGGAATCTGAAAATTCTTCAAGACTACGATGCTCTTCACCAACTACAAGACTAAGGGACTGATTACCTCGTCTTTTGTATATAGTTCTACAGTCTTCACATTATGTCCTTGTAATGTATTGATAAAGCCACTGGTTGGCGAAACGTCTAAAAATAAAGATGAAGGGATAGAACATATTCTTACTCAAGACCTCCAAGTAGGATTCTTTGCCCCTGAAGTCGGTTTAAGAAGGAGCACTGCAGCAGGCCTACTGGCCCATATCTACCAATCGTTGTATATTCTACAATATGTCATTAATCCACACCTGTTCTAGCAATAAATGATTGGCGTTCTTGTCAGTTACTTGAAGATGGTCGTAAAAATACATTAAAGAGCGCACCTGCGCTGCGCATCGCGTTCCAAGACAGGTGTCTCCACCAATTAGTCCCTAGCGGTCATAAAAGCTTTCATAACGTGTACGTAACACATCGAACCTTGCGGATTGGGAGCAGTGTTGCGTGAGAAAGTTGCGGTGGGCGTGGGAGGGAGGGTTGTGTGGGCGTGGGGGGGAGGGTTGTGTGGGCGTGGGCGGTCGCTCTCACTTGCTGGCTGGTCAGTTTCCTTACGCACTTCACTGAGTTTACCTGACGTGCGGCTGTGGCAACACCTATCACAACACCTGTTGCGGCTGTGGCAACACCTATCACAACACCTGTTGCGGCTGTGGCAACACCTATCACAACACCTGTTGCGGCTGTGGCAACACCTATCACAACACCTGTTGCGGCTGTGGCAACACCTATCACAACACCTGTTGCGGCAGTGGCAACACCTATCACAACACCTGTTGCGGCTGTGGCAACACCTATCACAACACCTGTTGCGGCTGTGGCAACACCTATCACAACACCTGTTGCGGCTGTGGCAACACCTATCACAACACCTGTTGCGGCTGTGGCAACACCTATCACAACACCTGTTGCGGCTGTGGCAACACCTATCACAACTGTTGCGGCTGTGGCAACACCTATCACAATACCTCTTGCGGCTGTGGCAACACCTATCACAACACCTGTTGCGGCAGTGGCAACACCTATCACAACACCTGTTGCGGCTGTGGCAACACCTATCACAACACCTGTTGCGGCTGTGGCAACACCTATCACAACACCTGTTGCGGCAGTGGCAACACCTATCACAACACCTGTTGCGGCTGTGGCAACACCTATCACAACACCTGTTGCGGCTGTGGCAACACCTATCACAATACCTCTTGCGGCTGTGGCAACACCTATCACAACACCTGTTGCGGCTGTGGCAACACCTATCACAACACCTGTTGCGGCTGTGGCAACACCTATCACAACACCTGTTGCGGCTGTGGCAACACCTATCACAACACCTGTTGCGGCTGTGGCAACACCTATCACAACACCTGTTGCGGCTGTGGCAACACCTATCACAACACCTGTTGCGGCAGTGGCAACACCTATCACAACACCTGTTGCGGCTGTGGCAACACCTATCACAACACCTGTTGCGGCTGTGGCAACACCTATCACAATACCTCTTGCGGCTGTGGCAACACCTATCACAACACCTGTTGCGGCAGTGGCAACACCTATCACAACACCTGTTGCGGCTGTGGCAACACATATCACAACACCTGTTGCGGCTGTGGCAACACCTATCACAACACCTGTTGCGGCAGTGGCAACACCTATCACAACACCTGTTGCATCTGTGGCAACACCTATCACAACACCTGTTGCGGCTGTGGCAACACCTATCACAATACCTCTTGCGGCTGTGGCAACACCTATCACAACACCTGTTGCGGCTGTGGCAACACCTATCACAACACCTGTTGCGGCTGTGGCAACACCTATCACAACACCTGATGCGGCTGTGGCAACACCTATCACAACACCTGTTGCGGCTGTGGCAACACCTATCACAACACCTGTTGCGGCTGTGGCAACACCTATCACAATACCTCTTGCGGCTGTGGCAACACCTATCACAACACCTGTTGCGGCTGTGGCAACACCTATCACAATACCTCTTGCGGCTGTGGCAACACCTATCACAACACCTGTTGCGGCTGTGGCAACACCTATCACAACACCTGTTGCGGCTGTGGCAACACCTATCACAACACCTGTTGCGGCTGTGGCAACACCTATCACAACACCTGTTGCGGCTGTGGCAACACCTATCACAACACCTGTTGCGGCTGTGGCAACACCTATCACAATACCTCTTACGGCTGTGGCAACACCTATCACAACACCTGTTGCGGCTGTGGCAACACCTATCACAACACCTGTTGCGGCTGTGGCAACACCTATCACAATACCTGTTGCGGCTGTGGCAACACCTATCACAACACCTGTTGCGGCTGTGGCAACACCTATCACAACACTCACAGCGGCCGTCGCAACACCCACAGCTACCGTCGCAACACCCACAGCTGCCGTCGCAACACCCACAGCTGCCGTCGCAACACCCACAGCTGCCGTCGCAACACCCACACCTGCCGTCACAACACCCACACCTGCCGTCACAACACCCACACCTGCCGTCACAACACCCACACCTGCCGTCACAACACCCACACCTGCCGTCGCAACACCCACACCTGCCGTCACAACACCCACACCTGCCGTCACAACACCCCGTCATTCAAAATCAAAAGGGCAATAGCCAGACTGATCAGGCCCTCCACCAGGAGGTTGTTGTCTGAGATCAACAGTAATCACCAGGTTCTGCCCAGTTCCTCCTGCCCCCATCCTCGAGGTTCTGCTTCTTCTGCCCAGAGCTTCCTTGCTCCACTCGGCACAAGGAAGCTCATCACTAATGCACACTTCAATTTCGTGGGATGGGCGGGCGTGGGAAGCGGCGGGATGGGCGGGCGTGGGAAGCGGCGGGATGGGCGGGCGTGGGAAGCGGCGGGATGGACCAATAGCCCAATGGCAGGGATACGCGGGCGTGGCGAGGCGTATGGTTATATTGAAGAGAAACGAGCGAGCTCGGGAATGCATTGGGGATTCTTTGGGTGGCGTGTGGAAAGGCATGGGAGGCGGCGTGCGGAAAGGCATGGGAGGAGGCGTGCGTAAAGGCACGGGGAGAGGCGTAATTAAAAGCGTCAGGAAATTTTATTGGAGTAGGGAATGTAATGTCAACTGGGAGGTGTGAAGAGGCGTGAGGAAAGGTTGTAGAATGCGTGGTAAAGACAAGGGAATGCGTGATCAAGACTGAGGAAGAGGTGTAGAAGGCATGAAGGAAGACAGGGGAGGGGAGCGAGAGAAAGTATGGGGGGGCGCTGCCCCCTCGCCACTCACGGGTTACACTAGCCAACCAGTGACTTTATCAATGATGGAGAAAGGTGACACTGTGTTCTGAGGGTGAAGGCGATACTTACTGTGTTCTGAGGGTGAAGGCGATACTTACTGTGTTCTGAGGGTGAAGGCGATACTTACTGTGTTCTGAGGGTGAAGGTGACACTTACTGTGTTCTGAGGGTGAAGGTGACACTTACTGTGTTCTGAGGGTGAAGGTGACACTTACTGTGTTCTGAGGGTGAAGGCGGCACTGGTGATGGAAGAAGGTAGTTTCAGACCCTTGATAATCTCTTGCCAAAGTTTCTTGTTGATAACATCGACCAGACCACCACGAGCCACCACAAGGTTGTAGAGTTCGTAGAGGTCCAGGACCTGCTTGGCCATGATGGGCAATCGGTTGATGGGCGTACCTGATGGGCGGGAGAAAGTGGGGTTAGTGGTGCTTGATCCTGATGGGTAGGATATTGTAGTGTTAAGGTTCTTGGTCATGATTGTACCTGATGGGCGGGAGAGTGTTACTGATGGGCATCAAAAAACAGACCTGCATTACAAACTGAGGTGCCACTACAACAATCACTGAGGTGCCACCACCACCATCACTGGGATGTCGTCTCCACCACCACCACTGGCATGCCGCCGCCACCACCACCACCATGACTGGGGTGCCACCACCATGACTGGGATATCACCACCACCACTGGGGTGCCACCACCCCCCACCACTGGGGTGCCACCACCACCCACCACTGGGGTGCCGAAGCCACCACCATCACTGGGATGCCACCACCACCACTGGGGTGCCGAAGCCACCACCACCACTGGGGTGCCGAAGCCACCACCATCACTGGGATGCCACCACCACAATCACTGGCTTGCCACCACCACCACCACCATCACTGGGGTGCCACCACCACAACTGGGATGCCACCACTACCACCACTGGGGTGCCACCACCACCACTGGGATGCCACTACCACCACCACTGGGATGCCGCCACTACCACCACCACCCTCACTGGGGTGCCACCACCACCATCACTGGGGTGCCACCACCACCATCACTGGGATGCCGCCACCACCACCACTGGGGTAGCACACAACTATGACTGGGATGTCACCACCATCACTGGGGTTCCATCACCACCACCACCACTGGGGTGCCGCCACCATCACTGAGGTGCCACCACCATCACTGGGGTACCATCACTGAGGTGCCACCACCATCACTGAGGTGCCACCACTACCATCACTGAGGTGCCACCACCACCATCACTGGGGTGCCACCACCATCACTGAGGTGCCACCACCATCACTGAGGTGCCACCACCATCACTGGGGTACCATCACTGAGGTGCCACCACCATCACTGGGGTACCATCACTGAGGTGCCACCACTACCATCACTGAGGTGCCACCACCACCATCACTGAGGTGCCCCCACCATCCCTGAGGCACCATCACTGAGGTGCCATCACTGAGGTGCCACCACCATCATTGGGGTGCCATCACTGTGGGGCCACCACTACCATCACTGGGGTGCCACCACCACCATCACTGAGGTGCCCCCACCATCACTGAGGTACCACCACCATCATTGGGGTGCCATCACTGAGGTGCCACCACCATCACTGGGGTGCCAACTTGTGTGGGTCATCAAACGTGCTACAAGTGACAAATGAAGTGCGGGCGATGCCGGAGCGTCACTGTTATTAATGGACTAACAACAATTAGTGCCGCTGGCAATATGGACTAGCTGGGGGGTGGTGGGTGGCAGGAAGGATGGCAGGCAGAGGCAGTAGTTGCTGAGGCAATATCAGTCCAGCTCACCACCCGTGTGATTGATGATCTTCCCGCGACGTTGTAACGAGAGCAATACTTTATACAGCAGACCCCTGTACACTGGTGAGAGGGTGACACCACCCATGAACGCCCAACACGCAGCCCATAACCTCCCTAAACTCCCTACCAGCCGCCCACTAACCATCTCTCCCTCCCCGCCCATATCAATTCTCCCTCTCTGTCAGTACCTCAGGTACTAATCAAACCCAGCCCTTTTCACTCTTATTTGTCCAGTCTTGCAGTCAGCAGGATTCGAACCCACGTCTGGAGTGTGCCACAACTCCCCAAGTGACGCCGTAGACCACTAAGCTACAGATGCCTCAAGAAGCTAGGTGGGGATTACTGAGAGCATATACACTGCAGGTGGGGATTACTGACAATGTATTTACACTGCAGGTGGGGATTTTCCAGGGGACCTCAGGTGGGATTTGTACTCAGCTCACCTGATCAGGCCCATCAGAGTTACTTACAAGTGCCACACACCCATCAAACACCTGCTCATACTAACGAAGACCAAATGTTGACTAACACGTGTACCACACCTGTCTACAACTCCGGGCATGACGTCACTTCCGAGTATGACCGTCACCATTTGGCATGATGTCAGTGCCGGCCACGACGTCACTTCCGGCCACGAGAGTAAACAGAGATCACATGAACCAAAAATAAAATTACGTCAAGTGACGTAGTCTTGTATTTTTCCGCTTCAGGTCAAGTTTAATTTGTAGGAAGGTGAGGACGGAAAATAATAGTAGTAGTAATAGTAATAATAGTAGTAATAGTAATAGTAGTAGTAATAGTAACAGTACACAAATAACCCGCACATAAAGAGGGCAACACTTACGACGACGTTTCGGTTCGACTTGGACCATTTACAAAGTAATAGTAATGGTAGTAGAAATAGTAATAATAGTAAGTAGCAGTAATAATAGTAGTAATAGTAGTGACAGTAACGGTATTAATAATAGTAATAGTTGTAGTAACTAATAGTAATAATACTAGTAGTAACAGTACTAATAGCAGAAATAGTAGTAATAGTAATAATAGTAGTGGTAGTAGTAATAGTAATAACAGTAGTGATAGTAGTAGTAGTAATAGTAATAACAGTATTGGTAGTAATAGTAATAACAGTAGTAGTAGTAAAAAACAGCATCAATTAAATACCTCATTAAATTACTGATATGATAATGAGTCACTTTAAAAGTCCCCCGAGGTCCCTACAGGCACCTCTGTAATTATAAAAACCACGAAGGCAGAAAGACCTAAACCGAAATCAAACTCTTGAAATATGACTCCACAGTGGCAGGTCAAACTACACAGATGGATGGGGGTTCAGGAGAGCCTGTGAACACGTGACTATGGGCGAGATGTGTTTGTGTGCACCTGGGAAGGGGATGATAAAGAGGGAGTAAGGGAATAAACAAGACAATCCACGGATTTTCTTCATATCTTTGTGGGTCTTGAAGCCCTCAGTCTTCTGTCAGTCTTGAAGCCCTCAGTCTTCTGTCAGTCTTGAAGCCCTCAGTCTTCTGTCAGTCTTGAACCTCAGTCTTCTGTCAGTCTTGAAGCCCTCAGTCTTCTGTCAGTCTTGAAGCCCTCAGTCTTCTGTCAGTCTTGAAGCCCTCAGTCTTCTGTCAGTCTTGAAGCCTCAGTCTTCTGTCAGTCTTGAAGCCCTCAGTCTTCTGTCAGTCTTGAAGCCCTCAGTCTTCTGTCAGTCTTGAAGCCCTCAGTCTTCTGTCAGTCTTGAAGCCCTCAGTCTTCTGTCAGTCTTGAAGCCCTCAGTCTTCTGTCAGTCTTGAAGCCCTCAGTCTTCTGCAGTCTTGAAGCCCTGTCTTTGTCAGTCTTGAAGCCCTCAGTCTTCTTCTTGAAGCCCTCAGTCTTCTGTCAGTCTTGAAGCCCTCAGTCTTCTGTCGTCTTGAAGCCCTCAGTCTTCTGTCAGTCTTGAAGCCCTCAGTCTTCTGTCAGTCTTGAAGCCCTCAGTCTTCTGTCAGTCTTGAAGCCCTCAGTCTTCCAACAATCTTGAACCCATAATCCTCCGTCAACATTATTCTTAGCGTCTGGTAAATTGTCGTGCGTTCGATGTCGTGTGATGGCGGCTCCGCCAGCGGCAAGATGGCGGCCGTAACCGCATCGTCCTTTCCAGAACGACAAAAAAAAAGAAGAAGAAATTGGCCCATTAAGAAGGCTATTATACGATTGTGTGCATACCTGAGTCTCTCTCTAGCGTTCGGTGTCTCAAAGGTTCGTTCGGAATGGGTTGGAGGTTGGGGCATGGGTAAGGGACGAAACAATATGGGAAGGTTGGTGGACAGCGAAGTTGTTCCTCTCCGCTTTCAACACGGAAGATTTCAATAACCCAGACTTGTAATTATTGCTGGCAGGACCTGCCTTGTCCTGCCGCCCGCCCGGCCTGCCTGCCTGTGTTTGCCTGCCTGCCTGCCTGCCTTCCTGACAACAGCCTGCATGAGACTGCTAAACACAAATTGACGTAACATAGCCTACACAGCAACACAGGGAGGCCTAGCCAGTACACAGTAACACAGGGAGGCCTAGTCAATACACAGCGACAGAGGCCTAGACAGTACACAGCAACATAAGGAGGCCTAGACAGTACACAGCAACATAAGGAGGCCTAGACAGTACACAGCAACATAAGGAGGCCTAGCCATTACACAGGGAGGCCTAGCCAGTACACAGCAACACACAAAACCTACCCTACTGGCTAGGACTATTGCTCTACCATCCACAGGATGGATATGGGGTGCACAATAAACTAGCCACTACCATCCATAGGATGGTAGAGAAATCACAGATTGTGTTCACGTGGAGGCTAAACACACACTTGTCCATCAAGACTGGTACACTAAGAGAAAACACTAAGTGTCTGGGGCCCAAGACTGTTCACCAGCCTCCCACCAGTCATAAGGGGCATTACCAGTAGGCCTCTGGTTGTCTTCAAGAGGGAGCTGGACAGATACCTAAAGTCAGTACCAGATCAGCCAGGCTGTGGTTCATACGTTGGACTACGTGCAGCCAGCAGTAACAGCCTCGTTGATCAGCCCCTGAACCACCGGGAGGCCTGGTCATAGACCGGGCCGCGGGGACGTCGATCCCCGGAATACCCTCCAGATAGGTATGTCTCCAGGATTGCACTTTATCTCTGTATTCGACTGAAGAAGCCTGAGGAGTGGGCGAAACGTTTAATAAAACAAAGATACCAAGTGTTGCACGTTTCTAACTCATCAAACTGTCAGTATTGTACTGTCATTATTCCTTTCTGAGTACACTGATGACTGTTTATGCCCTGTTACTATTCTGTATATACACTGTTTTCCACACTGAAGGGAAACTTACCGTGGAACGAGTGGGATTTGAACCTATGTCGAGTGAGTGGTAAAACTCCAGGCCAGTGCGTAAGCCACTGGACCCATGCCAACCTCCCTATGGTGTATAGAAATATACCTAGTTGGATAAATAGTACTGTAGTCAGCTGGCCCAGTGGTTAACGCACTGGCCTGGGGCTTTATATCTCACTCCCCATGGGTTTAAATAATATATATATATATATATATATATATATATATATATATATATATATATATATATATGTACTTTACCTTTGAAGAGTTTCGAGAGTTTCACTACTCTCGGAGCCCGGCCATGGGCCAGGCTCGTAAGAGGCTTGTAAGATTTGCCTGTCATCTTATGTGGAGCTTATACTGATGCAGTGAAACCATATCACTTCATCACCACTGAATCACCATCTTCACTCCATTGAATCACCATTATTGTGCTATTACAACTGATCAACCACCAGAGCCGCTCATTATCACGCCCACGCCCGCCCACTCCACGCCCACACCCGCCCTCGCCACGCCCACGCCCGCCCTCGCCACGCCCACAACCTGCCCCTCGTTACTCATCTGCCAACCAGCGAACTTCTTGATGGCCACCAAGCTGAGAATTACTGGATAAATTATGTATCATCAGTTCTCGAGACGTCTAGACCCTGTTATCATGCCAGCATGATGGCGGCGCCAGTGATGACCAGGGTGCCTGACGTGCGACGGTGATGTGGGTGCCTGAAGTACGAGGGTGCCTGACGTACGAGGGTAATTTGGGTGCCTGAAGTACGAGGGTGCCTGACGTGCGACGGTGATGTGGGTGCCTGAAGTACGAGGGTGCCTGACGTTCGACGGTGATGTGGGTGCCTGAAGTACGAGGGTGCCTGACGTGCGACGGTGATGTGGGTGCCTGAAGTACGAGGGTGCCTGACGTGCGACGGTGATGTGGGTGCCTGAAGTACGAGGGTGCCTGACGTGCGACGGTGATGTGGGTGCCTGAAGTACGAGGGTGCCTGACGTGCGACGGTGATGTGGGTGCCTGAAGTACGAGGGTGCCTGACGTGCGACGGTGATATGGGTGCCTGAAGTAAGGGTGCCTGACGTGCGACGGTGATATGGGTGCCTGAAGTACGAGGGTGCCTGACGTACGAGGGTAATGTGGGTGCCTGACTTACGAGAATGATGTGGATGCCTGACGTACAATGGTTATGTGGGTGTCTGGGGTACGACGTCGATGTGGGAGCCAAACGTACGACGGTAATGTGAGTGCCTGACGTATGACGTTGATGTGGGTGCCTGACGTACGATGGTAATGTGGGTCTGACGTACGAGGTGATGTGGGTGCCTGACGTACGACGGTGATGTGTGTGCCTGACGTACGACGGCCATATGGGTGGGTGAGGTAAGACGATGATTAAGAAGGAAGATAAGGGGATAACGACTAAGAAGACACAAAAGAAGACAATGAGGAGGGCCCAGGGAACAGGAGGAAGAGGGGAAAGGAGGAATTAGATGACAGAGACGAATGAAAGAGCACAAGACTATTATAACGTTTCGCTCAAACGAAACGGTAAGTCTTGAGCTCCTCACCTGCCGTATGAACCATCATTACCCGTTGACGAGTCTTTAACAAATTACCCGCATGATAAAAATATTTTATTTTTCTATTAACACATCGGCCGTTTCCCACCAAGGCAGGGTGGTCCGAAAAAGAAAAAAAACTTTCATCATTCACTCCATCACTGTCTTGCCAAAGGCGCGCTTACACTACAGTTATAAAACTGCAACATTAACACCCCTCCTTCAGAGTGTAGACACTGTATTTCCCATCTCCAGGACTCAAGTCCGGCCTGCCGGTTTCCCTGACTCCCTTCATAAATGCTACCTTGTTCACACTCCAACAGCACGTCAAGTCCCAAATGAGTGAGAGACCTTCACTGTGTCTCACCCTCGTAGCAGACGTAGATAAGAACACTAACCACAAGCTTCGTATCATCTTCTGCAGGCGATACTAAAATCAGATTGGAATTAACCTCTGTAGAATACAGAATTATAATTCCCAGACGTGTTGCTTGACGACATTTTAGTCAGATTATGAGCGCATGTAGCCAGGATGATCAGGAGTTGTATAGAGGAACTTAGTAAGTTCCCTTTTTAAGACAATGAAGTGGATCATTATCACAGATACATGTTAGTGTACTGATTGCATCCCGGAGCTGTACTGTTTTTTTTTTACACCGTTTATGGTGTCTTTCGCTGCACCACACCCCACATCTCCCCCACCACATAATACCCCAGCACCCCTGTGTGTGACAACAGTGTCTCTGAGTTAATATTAAGACGATGGCGAGGAGACTTGTGAGGCTTCCCTCCTCACCTGAAGCCTTGTTCATGCATATTGTGTGTGCACGACTGTACTAACCAAGTTGTCTTGCTGGGGTCTACTCTTGGCTCCTTGGATTCTTGAGCAATATCCTACCTCTTCTTAACACTGTGTATGAATTTACATCCACTAAACTTCCACATTCAGCGCATTCCACTTCCCTACTACCCTGAGACTGAACAAGTACTCTAAACTCCCATGACTGGTCTGCTCTTTAGTATTCACGTTCTTTTAGTCTTGATCCTCGCATTTCCAACAGTCTGTCTCTGTCTTCCCAGTCATTTCCTCTTAGTGTCTTGTATGTCACAGTCTCCAACATTCTCTCTTCCAGAATCGTCAGGTTCGATTTCTTCAGTCTTTCGTGAAGTACATCCCTCAGCTCTGGTACTATTCTGGCTGCAAACTTTTCAGCCACTGAAATATTCTAGACGTTTTCGATCAAGTGGGACTCTGCACTGGTGAATATTCTAAAATATTAACAATGCTGGATATTCTAAAATATTAGTATGTGTACAAAATCCTAAAGGATTCTTTATTACGATTCATGAAAGTTATTCTATTAGCTAGCTTGGTATAGGCTGGCGTGTTAATCCAGTGATATGTTCGTTGTTTTGTTTACTCCCAGACCCTCTCATTTTTTGCTTGTAGTTAATTTCCTTTCACTCTGTGATCCCTCTCTAGTCTCCCATCTCTGAATTCTAAGCAAATTCTAGCAGCAATTTCTTTGATCAGTGCTGTCCTTAGGTGTACCGGGAGTGAGAGTAAATGAACTGAAGGATGTTAAAATAATGAAGTATAGCGTAACGTTTAACCGTACGTAATGTACCGTACGTAATGTACCGTACGTAATGTACCGTACGTAATGTACCGTAGCTGCTAATAAAACGCAAAACACACTAGCCACTCGCTAAACTAATCACTAACCTTCTCCCCCTCATCTAATCACATTTACCCCTCTCTCTTTCCCCATTACCCCTCCTTCCTTCTCCTCCATCCGTCCCCTCTCTTCACGTTACATTCCCTCTTCTCATTTTCTAATTCCCCTTAGTTCCCTCTTGGTCAAAAAGTGTTAGGTGCTGATCAAAATGCAATAGCAGTAAAAAGTGTTTGATAAGTATGTTCCTGAAGCCTTTGACAAGTGTTCCTGAAGCCTACCTGGAACATACCTTCGACTGGTGTCAAGGGTTCTACCCTCACAGTCCAGCTAGGCTTTTCTGGAAGTTTAATCAGGCTGTTGCTGTTAGCTGCCTGCTGGCCCATAACCACGTAGAGAAAGGGAGGAAGGTAGGGCGAGGGAGGTAGGGTAAGGGAGGTAGGGAGAAGGCAGGAAGAGAGAGAGGAAGGTAGGAATAAAGAACATAAACAATAAGGAGTGGGCTGGAGAACAACACTGCAGGTGTTGGTTTGTGTTGTTCTGTGTGGGAGGAGCAGTAAACCAGCAGTCTCCCAGCGGGCGGCAGCCGCCCACCCTGTCACACAGGTAACCGCCACCCACCCTCACGCCGCCCCTACTCTCTTCCTCCACCCACTCAACATCCCTCAAAATGCTGTTGTCCACTTATTTATTCTCCCAACACCAAGATACGATCAACTTAAAACAAATTCCATTTTTTCGATTATGGGCTCCCCATAACCCCCCCCCCATCAATAATAATGAGTGTCTTCCCCATTACCTCTCCGAGGCTATGGGTCCCACAATTTGCACTAGAGGTGGACCCCATCCTATATATATATATATATATATATATATATATATATATATAATGTCGTGACGAATAGGTAAAACTGGTCAATTAACAAGAACTCATTTAAAATTGAGTCCTTTCTAAAATTTTCTCTTATACGTTTAAGAATATATTTTTTAATTTATGTTAATGTAAAAATTAATATTTTTGTACCAAAAGAACCTTAGAAAACTTCTCTAACCTTATTAAAACAAGCGCAATGAAATATATATTTTTCCTTAGGTTCAGAATGATTTTTTGCAAAATTATTGCATACACAAAATTTTCGTTTGTCTTATTCGGCAAGAAGAGCGTTGCTATTTAAGCCAAAATAGCAAGTTTTACCTATTCGGCACTCTTTCACTCCTTTTCAATTGCTTCTTTTTTTTTAATTCTTGCCGTCCACTCCTTTATCACTCACGACCCCCCTCTACAACACCCCACCCAGCAACCCCCGCCCCCATCTCAAACAATACCTTCTCCATCGAGACCCCAGCCAGCAGACACCCCCTTAAAAGATGGGGGACAATTAGTAACAAAGGAGTGGGGGTCCAACTGGAACCCCCACCCGGGAGGGGTCAACATAGGACCCCACTCGGGAGGGGGTCGAGGCTTCTCCAGGAGGCGGCCTATTACGCTTCCTAATTAACCTTTCAGGGGAAACGAGTGAGGTTGGGGAAGAGGGGGAGCGGGTAGAAGAGAGGAAGAGACTTGCATAGGCTGGAGGAGGGGAAGGGGAGGCGTGGAGGAGGAAGAGGAGGAGGAGGAACTAGCAGGGGACGAGGAAGAAGGAACACGAAGGTGGAGGGAGGGGGAGAAGAGAGGTTATATAGGAAGGGGACAAGGAAGTAGGGGAGAGGGGAGGGGGAAGAAAGGGTAAGGGAAAAGAGGCTGTATAGACTGGAGGAGGGGGAGGGGTTGAAGAGGGTAAAGGGAGGCTGGGAATGGGGTATGGGGGAAGTGGGAGGGGGAATGGAGGGGGAACAGGACAGCTGGACTAAAAAAAACTAATGAAGATTCAGTTTATGCTCAAAATTGAAAAGGATTATTTTTAACAGAAAACAGAGAATAACGGGTCCAACAGCTGCACAAAACAGAGAGTAACGGGTCCAACAGCTGCACAAAACAGATTAACGGGTCCAACAGCTGCACAAAACAGAGAATAACGGGTCCAACAGCTGCACAAAACAGAGAATAACGGGTCCAACGAGTTTCGAGAGTTTTTCTACTCCGAGAGCCCGGCCATGGGCCAGGCTCGTCTGGTGCTTGCCTGATCAGCCAGGCTGTTTCTACTGGAGGCCCGCTGCCCCACATATCCACCACAGCCTGGTTGATCTGGCACCTGGTGAAGATACTTAGTCCCGTTTCCACTTGAAGACTTCTACTGTTCTTTGACTTTCCTATATTTCCAGTTGATCAAATCTTAACAACTGTCTCTTGAAGCCTTAAGTGAATGTGACCTGACCTGACTGGGTTGGGGCATTCTCTTAAGCCAGTAGGAGACTTGGACCTGCCTCGCATGGGCCAGTAGGCCTGCTGCAGTGTTCCTTCTTTCTTATGTCTCTGTTCCTTAGACATCAAACTTACTTTCCTCTAAATATCCTTCGTAGGAATCTAGTTCGTACTCCTGCTACTGATGCTTCCGGAGTGTAATCCATTTCCTGCTTTTGTCTTCTCCAGTACGTTGGAGAAACACGCTGCTCCCTTTCTGACAGACTAAAGGAACACAAAGGAAGTGTTAGACTTGTCGACACCGATAATGCTCTTTTCTGTCATGTTAGAGATTACAGTCATTCTAGTAACTGGTCTTCTGTCAGAAACTGTCTAACCTTCTTCTAAAATGACTCTTAGTCTTGGCTTTGTCTCAGTAGATGCCTTCCTCTCTCATTACATTGTTAATGTTCCAAACTTCACAACAATCGTGACTTCACCTGATCTTCATCTCTTCATCTCACCTCATCTCCTTTCCTATATTTTCTTCGCCTTTCCTTTTTTCTTCCTAGGTGCGTTCTGCCCTGTGCCTTTTTTTCTTCCCCCGGGTTTTTGGTCCCACTCTTATGGGGTGTTAGCTCCCCTGCAGTGCTTTTGTTCTCTTTTATTGTCAGGCTTCCTTCATTACTTCTACTACTTTTACCGTAGTAGTAGTAGTAGTAGTTGTACTACAACTACTACAACAATTATACTTCTACGTCCTCTCGCTCTACTACTACCAGCCTCGTCCCTCTCACGTATTGATACTGGCTCCCTTCCCTTCCCTTCCCATCGCACTTGTGTCTACCTGGAGGGTATTCCGGGGGTCAACGCCCCCGCGGCCCGGTCCATGACCAGGTCTCCCGGTGGATCAGGGCCTGATCAACCAGGCTGTTACTGCTGGCCGCACACAGTCCAATGTACTAACCACAGCCCGGCTGTGGTTCGTACATGTCCCAGCAGGATGGAAATGGGGCGCACAAACTAGCCATTACCGTCCACAGGATAGATATAAGGTACACACTAAACTAGCCATTTCGGCGGCAAAATCCAAAATATAAATCTATACTTATATACTGTTTACTTAAATAATTTTAACTTCATTTTGTAGGCTGTTTAGATGGTTCAGAAACTGACGCATTTTAATACGTGAGAAGACGAATGTTGTCATTTGAGGATGGTTTGCTTTACAACACAAGCTAGTGTTTCATCTCTTCCTTTCCATCTATATCCCTCCCTCTCCTTCCTTCCTCTTACCTCTCTCCCCTTCCCTCCCACCAGCTGGAGGTCCTCGTGGTAATGTTTGCAGTAACTGGAGGCGTCAGGGCTGGTCCCAGACCCTCCACCAGCATGGTTGGTAAACACAGGAAGACTGTAGCAAAACTTGTGGTGGGTGTCCCTCTCTGGTCCATCCCCTGGCTTACAGTGCCTATCCCAGTCCATTCCCTGGCTTACAGTGCCTATCCCAGTCCATCCCCTGGCTTACAGTGCCTATCCCAGGCCATCCCCTGGCTTACAGTGCCTATCCCAGGCCATCCCCTGGCTTACAGTGCCTATCCCAGGCCATTCCCTGGCTTACAGTGTCTATCGCAGTCCAACCCCTGGCCCACAGTGCCTATCCCCAGTCCCTTGTTTATATTCCTCCTACCACCACACACATTCGGTACTGAAGATAAGACATTAAAGAATCATAACATTAATGGTATAAGGCACCTTCACGGCTTAGAGACTGACTACTTCAATTTCTACTACTGGCAATTAAAAAGCTCTGTGTTGAACTGATAAAGACTCTGGCTAGCAAATCATCTTTAAAATTAAGATATCCAAGTATTTCATGTGTGTGTAATTCATCACCACCTGAAATGAGTGGGTAGATTTCATTCTCTCGCAGGATAGAAATTAACACATCCACTGGAGACTGCTCCACACGCTGGAAGATTAAGCAGTGGTGAAATGCAGTGTTTAAGGGATAGGAAGTATACTAATTTTATGGATAATGGCCCTGATCCACCGGGAGGCCTGGTCGAGGACCGGTCCGCGGGAGCATTGACCCCTGCGGACCTGAAGTCAACGTCCCCGCGTAAATACTCAAAATAGGTAGACTCCAGGTAGGTAGAGTAACCAGGTATAGCGACAGGTGTCTCCCAAGACCACTGCTTTTTATGATTCTATATGTATAAACTTTACCAGTGTCAGGTTGGTAGTTTCCTGGGAACGTAAGTAGAATAAACTAGATAAAAAAAATAGGAGGCAACATCAATGCACAGTTTCCAGAGTAGGTATGACTTGGCACTAAAGGCCAGTGATCAGGCGTTAAGAAGTGAGGCCAGGATCTAAGACTCGACCTCTGCAATCACAACTAGAGGAGGAGGGGAGGGATATTGGAGGGGTGTGGGATTAAATTGGGGATTTTAAAGAATGTGAAGGTTGGAGGATATGTACTTTGGATGACGTAGGGGAGGTGGGGATATGAGGAGAGGGGAGAGGGAGGGGAATGGAGGGAGGGTTGTGGGGTGAAGCAGAGTGGAGGATGTGTAAGGAGGAGTACTGGGGAAGGCAATAATACAGTAAGTGCAGTAAATAAATCGTTTATGGCGGTCCTTGGTCACGACCTGTCCCTGGGATGCTGGAGGCTGCCCCACCACTCTGCTCCATACTGCACACCACCACCACGGCACTACACCACTACCACACACCACCACCACGGCACTACACCACTACCACACACCACCACCACGGCACTACACCACTACCACACACCACCACCACGGCACTACACCACTACCACACACCACCACCACGGCACTACACCACTACCACACACCACCACCACGGCACTACACCACTACCACACACCACCACCACGGCACTACACCACTACCACACACCACCACCACGGCACTACACCACTACCACACACCACCACCACGGCACTACACCACTACCACACACCACCACCACGGCACTACACCACTACCACACACCACCACCACGGCACTACACCACTACCACACACCACCACCACGGCACTACACCACTACCACACACCACCACCACGGCACTACACCACTACCACACACCACCACCACGGCACTACACCACTACCACACACCACCACCACGGCACTACACCACTACCACACACTACCACCACGGCACTACACCACTACCACACACCACCACCACGGCACTACACCACTACCACACACCACCACCACGGCACTACACCACTACCACACACCACCACCACGGCACTACACCACTACCACACACCACCACCACGGCACTACACCACTACCACACACCACCACCACGGCACTACACCACTACCACACACCACCACCACGGCACTACACCACTACCACACACCACCACCACGGCACTACACCACTACCACACACCACCACCACGGCACTACACCACTACCACACACTACCACCACGGCACTACACCACTACCACACACCACCACCACGGCACTACATCACTACCACACACCACCACCACGGCACTACACCACTACCACACACCACCACCACGGCACTACACCACTACCACACACCACCACCACGGCACTACACCACTACCACACACCACCACCACGGCACTACACCACTACCACACACCACCACCACGGCACTACACCACTACCACACACCACCACCACGGCACTACACCACTACCACACACCACCACCACACCACCTGTCCGTTTTAGTCTTTAATTTCTCAATTCTATTACAGTGGAGTAAATGTAATTTGTCCTCGTTGAACATCATGCCAGGGACCCACTGGAAGACTGTTTATGTCTTCATGTCAGGGACCCACTGGAAGACTGTTTATGTCTTCATGTCAGGGACCCACTGGAAGACTGTTTATGTCTTCATGTCAGGGACCCACTGGAAGACTTTGTTTATATCATCATGTCAGGGGCCCACTGGAAGACTTTGTTTATATCATCATGTCAGGGGCCCACTGGAAGACTTTGTTTATATCATCATGTCAGGGGCCCACTGGAAGACTTTGTTTACATCAGCTTGAAGATTTGCTGGAGTCCCAATGGACGCCACTCTCCTATAGATTCGAGAATCTGTAAAGGACGACACTGTGCTATGATTTACATCCATGACTATGCTTGAAATAAGAGAGAAGATGGGAACAGTGTGTTTCACTGTGGCAACTCCGACTTCACTCTGTTTACCCTTACTCTCTACCTACCCGGAGTCTACCGGGGGTCAACGTTCTATTTGTTGAGAATTTAAATATCTATGTATCCCCTTTTCCGGTTAATAATTTCGCGCTTGTTTTGTGCGCTATACACCGTGGTCGTAGTTGTCCATGGCTTTTACAAAGTTAGTGTATACAAGATCTGCATTACGTTTGTCTTCCATGACTACTTTTACCTCTCATATACCTTTGATAAGTTCCGAGAGTTTTTCTACTCCCGGAGCCCGGCCATGGGCCAGACTCGTCTGGTGTTTGCCTGATCAACCAGACTGCTACTCCTGGTGGCAGCGACCCGTTCTATTGTTGCCCTTGCTTGTGCAATTGTGATTACATTTGCAATTCAATCTTGATTCTTAGGACCCTTTCAAAGATTTTGATCCGTGACTCGAGTGGGTGTGTGAGTTGATAGGTGAGTGTGAGGGGTGAATGGATGGGTAGGAAAAAGTGGGTTAGAGTCAGTGGGTGAGCGAGGATGGTAAATAAGGATGAGGTGGGTGGGGAGGGTTGTAATATTAGGCTTGGGAAGGGGGGGGAGTTAGGTAGGAGAGCGGATAATCAGTAGATAGGGAGGGGGGAGTGAAACAAGAGAGGAATGGGAGGGGGGGACTCTAGAGACCTCAGTGAAGGCGTGATGAATGACCAATAAATCCTTCAAGACAATCCTGGCTGCCCTTACATTACCTCCTGACCCACCCGCCTCCCCACGACCCACCCTCCCTCCAAGCACTCCAATGGAAATAAGTCACTCTGTCTGGCTTTCTGGGTTATCCTGGGTTCTCTACACATATGCTGCTATGTATGATAATCTATGTAAATGTATTTGTGTATACCTGAATAAACTTACTTATTTACTTACACCTCCCCACGATCCACCAACCATCCTCCAAGTGCCTCCCCACGACCCGACACACCCCTTCAAGCACCTCCCCACGACCTGACACACTCCCTCCAAGCACCTCCCCATGACCCAACATCCATCCTCCAAGTACCTCCCCAGCACCCAACCTCCAAGCACCTCCCCAGCACCCAACCTCCAAGCACCTCCCCTTTGATATACCTTTGATATACCTTTGAAGAGTTTCGAGAGTATCTACTCTCTGAGCCCGGCCATGGGCCAGGCTCGTCTGGTGCTTGCCTGGTCAACCCAGCACCCAACCTCCAAGCACCTCCCCAGCACCCAACCTCCAAGCACCTCCCCAGCACCCAACCTCCAAGCACCTCCCCACCACCCACTCCAGGCACTTCCTCACCATCCGACACACTCCCTCCAAGAACCTCCCCATGACCCAGCACCAACCCAACAAGCACCTCCCCACCATCCAATACCCAACCTCCAAACACCTCCTCACGGAGCCCTGAAACTCTTCCCCATCCTCACAGCAACAACAAAAAAATCCCCAACAACCAATACCGTCTGAAATAAAAGCCTCTTTCCGATCATTTATTACCCAGGGTCGAGGGCTTATGGTGCCCCTCTGAGGATAGGGCCTAGGGGCGGTGTATGGGCCCTGGGCTGCCCCTATAAAGGTAACCACAGCCACGCATACGGTGCTCTACCCCAGCTATCACAAATTGTCCCTGACGCTAGCCATGTGTGTCGCCTCGCCAAGGACGAAGCTCGCCCTTACAACACGGACGCAGGAGGGTGGTGAGACAACTTGGTCGGTCGCAGAGGTTTGCGTCCCTTAGTCCGTGACTAGAGTGACATCTCAGCCTCGTTTTCTTCCATTAAATCTACATCTATAGAATAGTTTCCCTATATTTTTTTCCTTGATCCATAAAAGGTGCGGTTATGGTGGATCCGCCGTGTTCTGGGTCTCCATTATTGGTCCTCGGATCTCCTACTCTCTCTCGTCTACAGTTAAGACAACGGTTCACGTAGGTGTAGAAAAACTGTAGTCTTGTGTAGTGGATGCTCAAACACCATTGTATCATCAATGTATTCTTTAAACATTACATAACAAAGTGTACCTATTTGAGCATTGATAGGGGAAGTGGGAGATTCAGACGACCTCAGAAAGAAATACACAAAAAATGTTTGTTAGATCAGCAGTAACAGCCTGGTTGATCAGCCCCTGATCCACTAGGAGGCCTGGTCGTGGACCGGGCCGCGGGTTCGTTGAGCCCCTGAATACCCTCCAGGTATATTAGTAACTAAGTTGCGAGTGCGATTACATTACCCGTTTACCTGAAGACGATTCCCGGGGTCACCGCCCCCCGCGGCGCGGTCCCAGAATAGGCTTCCTGGTTGCTAGCCCCTGATCAGTCAGGCTCTGGGTGCCTGCCGCTCCTAGTTAAATATATGCACCACAGCCAGGCTGATCAGGAACTTATCGAGTTTCCTCTTTAAGACATCAAGAGATTTATTAATTCCCCTTATGTATGAAGAGAGGTTGCTGAAAAGTCGTGGTACCTTTACACTCAAAGAGTTCTTTCTCAGTGTACTCGAGTTGTGTAAATGTTTGGATTCCACGGATTTGCTAAGTTAGTAACTGTTTATAATTTAAATTCGTCTTGGAACTAAATGTCTTGTAGTGATGTATTCCAAACATTAATTACTCTGCTTGTACAAACTCACTCTCTCACTCTCTCTCTCTCTCTCTCTCTCTCTCTCTCTCTCTCTCTCTCTCTCTCTCTCTCTCTCTCTCTCTCTCATCCAGGTCATCCCACCAACCAATCTTCATCCAGGTCACCCCCATTCTCCCAGAATCTTCCTCATCCTCCCCAGGGGTGCTAGCACCCCTGGGGAGGCTTGTACCCCCGCATACCACATCCTGCTGGGCATTAGTGATGTCAGGGCGGCTGAGGTGTACAAGACGACAAAGACAGACAGCCTCTTGTACTCAACTGTTTGTGAGAGAAATGGACACGAAATGCATTCATTTAGGACACCTTTGGTGAACACGTTTCGCCCCCTGGACCTTGTTGGATTCAAAGATATGTTCCCTCAAGTTATCGGCAGTCGCTCGACTTTACCTGTTGATCTGCCACGGCTATAAAGATTCATGTCAGATCACCCAGGCTGTGATGGATATGTGGGTCAGCGGGCCACCAGCAGCAGCAGCAGCTTGATTGGCCAGGTAAGAACCAGACGAGCCTGGCCCAAGGCCGGGCTCTGAGAGTTTCTAGAAAAACTCTCGGAACTCATCAAAGATATTACTATTTACTGATGTACTGAACCCCAGTATAGTATACCTGTTCTTGATACTGTGTTTGTAATTTGCCTCAATTTCTATGTCAGGTTTAGTGCACTTTCTGTTTCCCAATATTACATATCTTCTGCTGTAGTTGGAAGCTCAGCGCTGGTGCTGTGAGTTTACTTTAAAGAAAATGTCGTATGGAGTAGTCCTAGAGGGTTCTTTTTTGAAGTTCCTGAACGCTGTTTGATATTCTTTAGCCTCATATTCCGAAGTTATGCGACAGTTTGTGTTTATCCGGGTGATATGTTCGCTGTCAGGTTGACTCTCACATCACTCTCCTTCGTAGATGTACGTAGCTACTCTCCTCAACTCCTCTCCTACGGTCTTCTCTCTTTCCTTTCTCATTTGCAAGACTTTGTGTGCTTGTTTTGATTGAACTCCATCAGCCACTTGCTGACCATCTCTGCAACCTGTCATACCTACCTTACCTTTGAAGAGTTTCGAGAGTTTCTGTACTATGTCATCCTGTCTTCTGTAAGACATCAGGATTCGATCCCCTACACTCGTTGATCAAGCCCTGATCCACCAGTAGGCCTGGTCATGGTCCGGGTCGCGGGGGAGTTGATCTCCGGAATACCCTCCAGGTAGACTCACCCGACAATCTCCCACAGGTACTCCTTGAACTACAGCAGCAATTTATATTTCACTCCTGCTTGTTCTTCAACCTTGTGGCTCGGACACTGCTGGAAGTCCAAGTCAAATGCTTTCAGGGTGTCCAGGAAGATGCGGACCACCCCTGCCCCTCTTGTTTTCCAGTAGTTTCTTAACGTAGGATTTCCAGGTATTTCATCCATGTTAACATGTCTAATTGCACTCACGGATCTCCCGCTTCTCATCACTTTCATCATACACTTCTCCAATGATCTTACCGTTGATATACCTTTGAAGAGTTTCCAGAGTTTATATACTCTCTGAGCCCGGCCATGGGCCAGGCTCGTCTGGTGCTTGCCTGGTCAACCAGGCTGTTGTATTAGACTGAAGGAGGCTGCTGTGTGGGCAAAACATCTTAGGAATAAAGAGGCCTGAATATTGCCCACCTAGCTGTCAGTATTGTATACCATTATTATAACACACACACACACATATAGCACATTTACTCACCCAGGTTACATTTCAGTAAATTATTTTAGTGACCTGACGTTACCTGGAGGTGACCTTGAGTGGCTTCCGGAGGTAAAACTCTCCCGCGTCCCGGTCCCAGACCAGACCTCCTGGTTGCTGGCCTGATCGGTCAAGCTTGGAGCTCTTCACACCAGGTAGATAATCTCTCTGCTTGTGTGTGTATACTAGATACAGGGAAGGTAGTTGTTTGGCCTAACTGGTCTACACGGTGCATTCCAATACTGGTGCAGGCCAGGACTGGTGCAGGCCAGGACCTCCTCCCCCATCCGGATGTTCGCCCCCCTCCTCCTTCACCTCCTCCTCCCCCTCACCTTTAACTCTTATTCAAATGAGACAATTTATACCGCAATTATAAACCTATTGGCAGCCGTGTGAGCACACGGTCTTGCGCCAGCACACGGTACTGCAATACACGGTACTACACCAACACACGGTACAACACCAACACACGGTACTACACCAACACACGGTACAACACCAACACACGGTACTGCAATACACGGTACTACACCAACACACGGTACAACACCAACACACGGTACTGCACCAACACACGGTACTACACCAACACACGGTACTGCACCAACACACGGTACTAAACCAACACACGGAACAACACCAACACACGGTACTGCACCAACACACGGTACTACACCAACACACGGTACAACACCAACACACGGTACTAGACCAACACACGGTACTACACCAACACACTGTACTACACCAACACACGGTACTACACCAACACACGGTACTACACCAACACACGGTACTAGACCAACACACGGTACTAGACCAACACACGGTACTAGACCAACACACGGTACTAGACCAACACACGGTACAACACCAACACACGGTACAACACCAACACACGGTACAACACCAACACACGGTACTAGACCAACACACGGTACTACACCAACACACTGTACTACACCAACACACGGTACTACACCAACACACGGTACTACACCAACACACGGTACTACACCAACACACGGTACTACACCAACACACGGTACTAGACCAACACACGGTACTAGACCAACACACGGTACTACACCAACACACGGTACTACACCAACACACGGTACTACACCAACACACTGTACTAGACCAACACACGGTACTACACCAACACACGGTACTAGACCAACACACGGTACTAGACCAACACACGGTACTACACCAACACACGGTACTACACCAACACACGGTACTACACCAACACACGGTACTACACCAACACACGGTACTACACCAACACACGGTACTACACCAACACACGGTACTACACCAACACACGGTACTACACCAACACACGGTACTACACCAACACACTGTACTAGACCAACACACGGTACTACACCAACACACGGTACTAGACCAACACACGGTACTAGACCAACACACGGTACTACACCAACACACGGTTGGTGTAGTATCATCATTTGCAGATGACACTAAAATAAGCATGAAAGTCACTACGGTAGAGGACACTGAAAAATTACAGGAGGACATAAGCAGGGTCTTCCAATGGGCAGTGGAGAACAACATGACGTTCAATGGTGATAAGTTTCAGCTGCTTAGGTATGGAAAAAATGAAGAACTCAAAAGGAACACTATATACAAAACGCAAGAGGGTCACCACATAGAACGAAAGGAACACGTAAAGGACTTGGGAATAATTATGTCTGCTGATCTGTCGTTTAAAGACCATAACAAGACAAAGATCACAACAGCCAGGAAGATGACGGGGTGGGTATTGAGAACTTTCAAAACAAGGGAAATAATGCCGATGGTGACACTATTCAAATCGCTAGTGCTCCCTCACTTAGAATACTGCTCAGTGCTGACGGCCCCGTTCAGGGCAGGAGAAATAGCAGAGCTGGAACAAATCCAGAGATCGTTTACGGCTCACATTGAGCCATTGAAACATCTAAATTATTGGGAACGCCTTCAAGTCTTGAACATGTACTCATTGGAGCGGAGGAGAGAGAGTACATGATAATATATACATGGAAAGTACTTGAGGGCCTGGTCCCAAATCTGCACACTGCCATAACAACATACTGGAGTGAGAGATATGGGAGAAAGTGTAAAATAAACCCAGTGAGGAGCAGGGGTGCGGTGGGGACAATACGGGAGCACTGTATTAACATCCGGGGTCCCAGACTATTCAACATCTTACCAGAAGATATCCGAAACACGGCTGGAACCAGTGTAGAAGCCTTCAAGAGGAAACTGGACAAATATCTTCACCAGGTGCCAGATCAACCAGGCTGTGATGGATATGTGGGGCAGCGGGCCTCCAGCAGCAACAGCCTGGTTGACCAGGCAAGCACCAGACGAGCCTGGCCCATGGCCGGGCTCAGAGAGTAGATACTCTCGAAACTCTTCAAAGGTATATCAAAGGTATACACATTGCTACACCGGGTTGATGAGTTCCGAGAGTTTTTCTACTCCCGAAGCCCGGCCATGGACCAGGCTCATGGGTGTTTTACTGGTCAACCAGGCTGTTGCTGTTGCAAAGATTCATCATAATTTACACCTGGAAAATCCAAGATGGACTGGTCCCAAATGTACACACATGACGTGACCTTTGTTATTTTTTCTTCACTTACTCCCTCTCTCTCCCCACTCCCTCCCAATCTCTCCCTCTCCCTCCCCACTCCCTCTCCCTCTCTCTTTTACTCTCACATTAATTTTCATAACTTTATCTTCCCTCTTCCCTTCATCCCCCAACCTCTCCTACCCCTCCCCCGTCCCTCCTACCCCCCCCGTCCCTCTTACCCCCCCCCGTCCCAACATTCAGAACTGATGAAATATAATTTAGTCATTAACATGTTGTTAAATATGGTCCCCGCTGCACTTTTTTTTCTAAATAAATTAATCGTGAATGCTCAAAAAATCGTTTTATTAATGGCCGTCAGAAGGCGGCAGCGGGTAGGAGGGCTCTAGAGCCTATAATATACATTTGATGAGTTTCGAGAGTTTTTCGTACTCCCGTAGCCCGGTCAGGGGCCAGGCTCGTCTGGTGCTTGCGTGGTCAACCAGGCTGTTGCTGCTGGTGGCCAGCTGCCCCACATATCCATCACAGCCTGAATGATCTGGCACCTGGTGGAGATACTTGTCCAGTTTCCTCTTGAAGACTTCTACACTTGTCCCAGCAGTGTTTCTGATATCTTCTGGTAAGATGTTGAATAATCTGGAACCACGAGCGTTGATACAGTGTTCCCTTAGTAGGCCAGGCCATACCTGTCACCGGCTTCCAGACTTCTGTCTACTCTCGACTGTAGTCACCAGGCTGTTGGTGGTGACGGTCCGTCGGTCTATGTAACCTGATTAATCTGGCACTTTGATCAAGAACTGGTCCGATTTAACTGTTGAAGACTTGATTTCTTCCATCAGTGTTTCTTGTGGCAGAGTCTTGATGTTGACGCAACATTCTCTAGTCATGCCTGTGATAGACATACCACCCACGACAACCTGGACTTAGAACAGGTCGTTCCTGTGTCTCGTTCCTGCTGGATCATTACAAGAGGACAACCCGGGTTTAGAGTAGGTCGTTCCTGCCTCCCGTTACTACTGGACTACTCCATGATTCTGGACTGACCTGATTATGGGTCAGGTAGGTGGTGAGGGTTGCCAATATGACGTTTTCCAGAGCATAGTTCTAGTTGCTCAGACATCTTATGCTCCGAATAGGGAAATCAGATCAAACAAAAATGATCCTAAATGGATAAATAATAGATTAAAACATCTCACTGGTCAAGAGAGAGGCATATATAGGCGAATCAAAAGAGAGGGGCAGTTAAGAAATCAATATATTCGGTTAGAGAGAGAAATAAAAAAGGGAATAAGAAAAGCAAAGAGATTATGAGGTTAAAGTCACAAGGGAATCGAAAACTAACCCAAAAAGGATTCTTTCAGGTATACAGAAGCAAATTTAGGGATAAGATAGGCCCACTCAAAAGTCGCTCGGGTCAGCTCACAGACAGTGATAAGGAAATGTGTAGAATTTTTAACACTTACTTCCTCTCAATTTTTACACAGGAAGATACTAGCGATATTTCAGAGTCAGTCCAGTCAAGACAAAGAAGAGGATGTCCAAGAAAGTACGTCCCCAAAGGACGTCTTGACTGGAGTCCTTTGGGAACGTACTTCCTTGGACATCCTCTTTTCTGCAATTTTGCAAGCTCCTGATGATGTGTTGATTGAAGCACGAAGGATCTAGAGCTATCATTCTACTCCCCCCGTGGTTGTTTTGCATGATATTGTGTATATGAACTTCAGTAAGGCTTTTGATAGAGTCCAACATCAGAGACAAGCTAGTCACGTTGGACGTGACTAGCTTGTGCTAATATGTCTGATGCCGTGCTCCGTCCTTAAGTGGATGTGACCTGACCTGAATAGGTTGGGTCATTGGCTTAAGCCGGTGGGAGACTTTGACTTGCCTCTCATGGGCCAGTAGGCCTGCTGCAGTGTTCCTTCTTATGTTCTTATGAATGTACGGAAAGACAAGAAAAATACTGACGCAACGTACGCGGAGTTTGCGAAATCCTTAGACAAGCGTAATCACGGTATATTACGAGACGAGCCTGGCCCATGGCCGGGCTCAGAGAGAAACTCTCGAAACTCTTCAAAGGAATATCAAAGACTATGCCAAGAACACTCAAAGATTTGGACTCTGATTCTCCTGACTGACCCAGGAATACTCTGCCTCTCTCTGGACTGATACACATTCTAAGTCCACAAGGGAACATAAACAATCTATCACCAAAATGACACACAAGACAATCTCTAGACTAGAAAAATATATAAACGAAGAAGTAAACGAGTTTTTATTTATTAATTTGTTTTCAAGAAATGAGACGAGAGAGAAATAGTGAGCATGTCCATCCGGGTTTCAAGGACCCCAGTGTAAACAAGTCACCTTGTCAAACATTTGTTGGGGTTATCCTAAGTAATTTAGGTAGGTATGTGTACCTGTGCCTAAATATACTTACTAATCAGAAGCCGAAGCAGACATCAAGCATCAAACACGTACATGACATCAACGTTACATAAATGGATGACATCAGAAATACCCCCATGAACGTGTTTTCCGCCATCTAATGATTAAAGCTTTTAAAGGCCAACGTAATGTACAAATATATATGGCATATAAATAGTGTAAGAGATTAATAGCCTGGAGGCAGGAGACAAATTAGTCACATTTGCATGCCAACTGCCAACCTCCTCACTTCATGTTTATATTAAAAGTTTTATGGATTTATTTCCCTCTCAAAATGTGAATATAGATGAAGTTAGTCTGGCTTGATGAGAGGTGACAGCCGGGGCAGGAAAGGGAGGGAGGGAGGGAGGGAAGAACGGAGGGAGGGAAGAACGGAGGAGGGGGGGAGCGAGGGGGCGAGGGAGGGGGAGAGCTGAAGCTGTCAGTAAATAACCCAAACTTAGTATACACACTGATCGTTTTCATACCTATTAAAAAGATGGCTGGACTTGAAATGTAATTGAACTTTTTGGGAACAAATCAAATATCTTCACCGTCATCATGGTTTAACAATACACAATACTTAAGTAGCTAAGAAGGGAGGTGCTATTCATATATCCTATATACAATAAGCTGGTTACTACCACAGTTACAATAATGTACAATCATCAAACAGTTGTAAGAAATCACTATATCGGCTATATAATATTTTTTGGAGGAGAAGCCTGGACACAGGTGTCATCTCACTATACCTTTGATAGACCTTTCATATCCATCACAGCCTGGTTGATCAGGCACCTGGTGAAGATACTTGTCCAGTTTCCTCTTTCAGACTTCTACACATGTCCCAGCAGTGTTTCTGATATCTTCTGGTAAGATGTTGAATAATCTGGGGCCACGGATGTTGATACAGTGTTCCCTTATTGTGCCCACCGCACCCCTACTTTTCACTGGGTTTATTTTGCACTTCCTCCCACATCTCTCGCTCCAGTATGTTGTTATGGCAGTGTGGAGATTCGGGACCAGGCCCTCGAGTACTTTCCAGGTATATATTATCATATGTATCTCTTTCCTCCGCTCCAGTGAGTACATGTTCAAGACTTTAAGGCGTTCCCAGTAATTTAAATTCTTTACCGGCCCTATGTGGGCCGTAAAGAATCTTATATGTTCCAGTTCTGATATTTCTCCATCCCTGAACGGGGCCGTCAACACTGAACAATATTCCAAATGAGGGGGCACTAGGTGTAATAACAAAGAGAATGTGCCACCAGTAAAGATACCCAACTGCTGCCCGTGTGACTTACTCATCAACTTCACGCATTATTAAAATCTTTCAACGAGTCCTAAGAAGCAAGACTGCCAACCATATGGAATCACAACAACTGCACAATCCAGGGCAGCAGGGGTATAGGGCAGGTCACTCCTGACTTCCACAACTGCTAGATCATTACGATGAAGTCCTGGATGCTCTGGAAGACAAGTTAACTGCTGATGTAGCGTGAACTGATTTTGTAAAATCCTTCGACTAGTGCGATCATGGTCGCAGTGTGTTAAATTAATAACTGGAAAATTGGTCAGATGGATATTTAACTTCTCAGGAAACAGAACTCAGAGAACAGTAGTAGTAAACAGAGTGAAGTTGGAGGCTGCCACAGTGATGAACTCTGTGCCTCAAAGTACAGTACTCATCCCCCTTTTGTTTCTCAGCATCCCATTTCTGGTATTTATTGAGATGTTTCGCCCACCAGGGACTTTATCACTCCACGGATTGACAAAGTTCCCTGGTGGGCGAAACTCCTCCCGACTAAATGCCAGAAACAGGAAGTTGTCTTAAACATTCGTCGGTATAATTTACCCGTACTACAGAAAATGGTTATAATTAATAACCATAATTTTTAAAGGGGTGGACTGGTAAGCCAGCGGAAGGCCTCGATCAGATGACCAAAAGCTCCAGTGGCCGGTTATTATATGACTAATACCTGCGTCAGGAAACACTTGTCCTGTTTCCTGACACACCTTACCTAACCTAACCTGCGAAGAGCCGTGTCTCGACCTCTCTCAAACGCACACACGCGCGCACACACGCGCACACACACACACACACACAGAAGCCTGGTACAAGTGTACACGAAAGCAGCACCGTGGAGCCACGAACTAAGACATTTAGTGATGTCACGTACGGGCGAGCACGGCAGAGAGGCGCAGCGCCCCATGTACGTGTCAACAGGAGGATATTACCCCTCACATTAGTACAGGTATCATGTGTCCCCCTTCCCCCTTCCCCTTTCCATCCCTCTCAGGCTAGAGGTATCATGTCCTCCCCCTCCCCATTCTTGTCTCCCCCTCCCTGGCCACACGCTCATTATGCAATTATGGTAACATTACCTGGAGCTCTGCAACACTGCTGCCACCACGTTTCTCCCCTGCCTTCCAACACCATTGTTTTACACACTCTCTCTCTAATGCTTCCTCTTCCTTCAGCAGCAACAATAGCCGCAGTAACAGCAACACAATCAGCAACAGCATAAGCTGTAGCAGCAACGAGATCAACAGCATCCACAGCATCAGTACCACCAGACGAGCCTGGCCCATGGCCGGGCTCAGAGTAGATAAACTCTCGAAACTCTTCAAAGGTATATCTTCAAAGGTACCACCATCAACACCGCCACCATCACACGCACCACCGCCACGACGACCACCAATACCACCGCCACAGTCACGACCAGTGGTACGGCCTCAGATCTTCGCTCAAATCACTAGAATTAAAACATAAACTTCGCCTGATTTACAACCCTCACTTATGGCGGATATATTTTTCCTTTCTAAACATATACTTCTTGAATATTAAACATCTCACTTTACACAGCCACAATTACAGCAGCGGCGGGAGCACTTAAGAGGGAGGAGCAGCACAGCACAGTACTGCTGCAGGCGAGGAACAGTACTGGAAGCTGCTACAGCAAGGGTATGATATCCACCAGTCCTAGCAGCATCGGTAGTAGTAGCACATCAGCAGCACTAGCAGCAATAACAGCAGCAGCACTAGCAGCAATAACAGCAGTGTAACAGCAACATTACCACCATTACTACCACCATCTTTATTAACTCAGCAGAAAGCAAGATTGAAGAAGATAAGGTGGACGCTTCTTCACTGGAAAGGGCCCCTTCCCTCCCCTTAAAACGCGCCCCATTTCGCACCCACCCCTTGGCCCCTAGCCCGAATTCTTCCCACTTCCCACCCGCCCCCTCCCACAGTAAATAACAGTACAAATAAATGGCCGGTGATGCCTATGTTTTGGTCTCGCCTCGACATGAAGATGACGATTATGTGGAGATTTGCATATAAACTCCATGAGCCGTGAGTGTAGCGGCACCGGTAATGACCGGGTACCGGGAGCTAGAGCCCTTGTAGCGGCTCCAGTAATGACCGGGTACCGGGAGCTGGAGCCCTGCCTTCTGCTGCTCTGCCTCGATCACCTGCATCCAGCAGACTAATTGCCACCTGTAATCTGGATTTATGTGTGAGAGAGAGAGAGAGAGAGAGAGAGAGAGAGAGAAGAGAGAGAGAGAGAGAGAGAGAGAGAGAGATTTCTTCCGGAGCCCGGCCCAGCTCCGGGAAATTTAAAGCCAGTAGGCAGAAGCATTCGCTAGTTATCTAACGAATAAGAACTTACACAGCCCAGTAACAATATCAGTGATGAATTTCCAGAGTTTTTCTACTCTGGTGCTTGCTGGATCAACCAGGTTGTTGCTGTTGGCACTAAATACACAAACTTCAAGTTTGAAACTGCTCTGAAAGTGCTTTCTCAAGGTATCGTATAGAGGAAAAACACCCTTTTTTCCATAAAATTGACAGCTCGGGATGAATCAAAAAAATTATTTGAGATACACGAGCGTTTAAGGTTTCAAGCCGATCAGAAGAGACATTATGTAGTTATTGAAGAGAAAATTCATATTATTGAAAAATTGCCAAATTAAAATTTAAGTTGTTTAAGGTAAATGTCACCTTTAATAAAGCCCACCATCACAGGTAGTTTGAAGTCGATCAGAAAAGGCTTTCTCCAGGTATTACTCGGGATCCAGCAATACCAAGTTGAAGTACGTTAGATGTAGAGAGGGAGGAATGGTGGAGGGAGAAGTGGTGGAGTGAGGGAGGAATGGTGGAGTGAGGGAGAAGTGGTGAAGGAGGAATGGAGTGAGGGAGAAGTGGTGAAGGAGGAATGGTGGAGTGAGGGAGAAGTGGTGAAGGAGGAATGGTGGAGTGAGGGAGAAGTGGTGAAGGAGGAATGGTGGAGGATGTGAAGAGGATGTGGTGGAGGATGTGAAATGAGGGAGAAGTGGTGAAATGAAGGAGAAATGATTGAGTGAGGAAGGAGTGAAGGTGGTGAAGGATGTGGAGTGAGAGATGGAGTAACAAAGATAATAAAGATAGCTGAAGACGAGAAGAAATAATCATATAGAGAATGAAACACATTAGAAAAAGATTAAGAATGTGAGACAGTAGAGAGGGAGAATGAGAAACAAGGAAGAGGAATAAGAAGCATAGAGCGTGGGATGCCTCCGCTGTAGTAACACCTGCAGCAGTAGCAGCAGCAGGAACAGCAGCAGCAGCACCAGAGGCGTGACGGAGATGTTACCTAAGTCAGGTTCACGTAGGTGGGAGACCAGAGGCCATCACTTGCCTCTCCTCCTCAATTAACCGCACAATTAACCTCCACATAGCCTGAGAAACGGCTCTAGTTTACATAAAGGTCACATTAGCATGCACAACCATACTGGACGAGACATTAAGAAAAGTAAATAAGACACCAGTGCCGTGTGAACGTCACGAGCGCAATACTTGCAGGAGTAAGCTTTCATAGATACAACATTTCGATGTGTGTAGAGCTTTACAAAGTCATGGTCAAGCTCTACATGGGGCAAAACGTTGGCTAACAATAAAAGCTCGTTCATGCAACGTGTGTGTCCGGGTAGGGCTGGTCAAGTAATGAAACCCGGCGGGTCAGTCCCGTAGATTTTCGCTGGATTTCTGACCCTTCCCTATTTCCCAGGTGGTGAACGATCCCTGCGTGTCTAGCGCTCCCCAGTGATTCTCGTCATGTTAGACGTCAGTTTCTGACGCTTTACAGACTGTCTGCTATTGGAGAGTCGACGCAATTAATCGCCGATCTTAAAATCGGAAATAAGACACGTGTGCGTCAGGAATATTCACTGACGAAATAATACAAAGATGAATGGTGGAGTGTAAGCATTTCCCTGACAAACATACGTGATTGTTACACATGTGACTCATGCAGTCGTAATGATACGATTGCAAACAAGGGATTGAACTAGCCGCGAGTTCAATCCCCGCCCGTGGTATGGTTTTGTTGCACATGTGTCTTGCGCGCCATTGTCGGTGTTGTCAACTAAGTGGCTAAGAAGACTAGCACACCTGCCTTCTTTCAAACCCGCCTTCGTTCACCCCTACCTTCCTACACACCTGCCTTCCTGCAACCCAACCTCTCTGCATACCTGCCTTCAACACCTGTGATATACCTACGACCTGACAAACCTGGACAGGTTCAACTGTTCATACCTGGTCAACCAGGCTGTTGGTGGAAAACAAACCATACTCAACTGATCTGTAAAATTAGCTCATTTTACGTACGTCTCTCCCCTCCTCTCCCCAACTCCCCTACATCCTATAACTAACTATCATACAGATAGTGTAGCAACACACTGCTGGTGTTCCCACAATGCAACTCGTGTAGTTACGACTACAAAACCATTAAGGAGTTCATGACCTGAGTGCCTCTTTAGAGTGCCTGTTTAGATTATCTGGCTAGAGTGCCTGTTTAGATTACCTGGCTAGAGTGCCTGTTTAGATTACCTGGCTAGAGTGCCTGTTTAGAGTGCCTGCTTAGATTACCTGGCTAGAGTGCCTGTTTAGATTACCTGGCTAGAGTGCCTGTTTAGAGTGCCTGCTTAGATTACCTGGCTAGAGTGCCTGCTTAGATTACCTGGCTAGAGTGCCTGCTTAGATTACCTGGCTAGAGTGCCTGTTTAGATTACCTGGCTAAAGTGTCTGGTTAGAGTGCCTGTTTAGATAACCTGGCTAGAGTGCCTGTTTAGATTACCTGGCTAGAGTGCCTGTTTAGAGTGCCTGTTTAGAGTGCCTGGCTAGAGTGCCTGGCTAGAGTGCCTGGCTAGAGTGCCTGGCTAGTGCCACTGAAGAACACAACACTGGTAATACCACACTGTGGATACTAGTCTTCACTCCCCACTCTCCGCCATGCCCCCCCAGTGCCAGCCTCCCCCTCCCCGTGCCAGTCTTCCCTATCCCCCGGGGAGCTAAACGCCGGGAGTCATGTTGTTTACACCATAAAGTAAACAATTACATTGTGTTTACAGTCTGCCTATTTATTACTAATGAGACGAGGGAGAAAAGCAGACTAAAAGAGAAACATTGAAGGGAGATTAACTTCACTCGGGGTATGGTGGGAGGGAGGGGTATGGTGGGAGGGAGGGGTATGGTGGGAGGGAGGGGTATGGTGGGAGGGAGGGTATGGTGGGATGGGAGGGGTATGGTGGGAGGGGAGGGGTATGGTGGGAGGGGAGGGGTATGGTGGGTGGGGAGGGGTATGGTGGGAGGGGAGGGGTATGGTGGGAGGGGAGGGGTATGGTGGGAGGGGAGGGGTATGGTGGGAGGGGAAGGTATATGTTCAGAGGGGAAGGTACATGTTCAGAGGGGAAGGTATATGTTCAGAGGGGAAGGTATATGTTCAGAGGGGAAGGTATATGTTCAGAGAGGAAGGTATATGTTCAGAGGGGAAGGTATATGTTCAGAGGGGAAGGTATATGTTCAGAGGGGAAGGTATATGTTCAGAGAGGAAGGTATATGTTCAGAGGGGAAGGTATATGTTCAGAGGGGAAGGTATATGTTCAGAGGGGAAGGTATATGTTGTGAGAGGGGGGTTATGTTGAGAGGGGAAGGTGTGTGCTATAAGACAGGTACTTCACTCAACAACATTATTGCTAATCTTTGGTTATTCTCAAGTTTCTTCAACAGGTTCGGGCTCCCAAATTTTCTCTGCATAAGTTCTAAACATAAAGTTTTTCTTCTTCTCGTTTTTAGTAGATTTGTACAGGAGAAGGGGTTACTAGCCCATTGCTCCCGGCATCTTAGTCGCCTCATACGACACGCATGGCTTACGGAGGAAAGATTCTTTTCCACTTCCCCATGGACAATAGAGAAAATAAAAAGAACAAGAGCTATTAAGAAAAAGAAGAAAAACCTAGATGTGTGTATGTATATATATGCATGTGTATGCCAGTGTAGTGTGACCTAAAGTGTAAGTAGAAGTAGCTAGATATACCTGTTATCCAGCGTGTTTATGAGACAGAAAAAAGACACCAGCAATCCTACCATCATGTAAAACAGTTTCAGGTTTCTGTTTCACAGTCACCTGGCAGGACGGTAGTACCTCCCTGGGTGGTTGCTGTAAAGGAAGTTTTGTGTGCGAGGGGCTTGGACTTTCAGCAAGCATGTGTGAGCGTATTTGATAGGAGTGAATGGAGGCATATGGTTTTTAATACTTGACGTGCTGTTGGAGTGTGAGCAAAGTAACATTTATGAAGGGATTCAGGGAAACCGGCAGGCCGGACTTGAGTTCTGGAGATGGGAAGTACAGTGCCGGCACTCTGAAGGAGGGGTGTTAATGTTGCAGTTTTATAACTGTAGTGTAAAGCACCCTTCTGGCAAGACAGTGATGGAGTGAATGATGATGAAAGTTTTTCTTTTTCGGGCCACCCTGCCTTGGTGGGAATCGGCCGATGTGTTAAAAAAAAAAAAAAAAAAAAGTTCTAAACAAACCTTCGTTCATTTTCCTGAAATCAGTGCTGATTTCAGCTAGTCTGACACGCACTGCTGAAGCTATAGTTTACACGGACCTCTGGTGATATCCTCGGTGTCATGCTTACACCCGGAGGATGACCTTCCAGCAGATCATTTACAAACATCAGCACAGCAGTGGTCCAGTCACTGATTCTTGAGGGACTCTACTTGTCATCCATGCCCATTCTGATGCCTTGTAAATGGTCCAAGTCGGACCGAAACGTTGTGGTAAGTTTCTCTCTCTGCGGGTTATTTGTGTATTATTCCAGTCACGGTATTGTGTCTTTCTTTCTGACACCTTTATGTCACATCAGTACCCTCTGCCTTTCTATCATCAGACCTCATGTCTTACCATTAATATCTGCCTTCTATCCCCCAGGTATTCCTGTCCTCACCCATGTGTGTGTGAGAGAGGGTCTTCATGGCGCCTGCCCAGTTATTTTCGGCCATCTCCCCTTCTAGGCCTACCTCACTCATGTATACCATATTTACGCAATCATCAACCCAGCATCCGTGACACGCCTCCCTCTTGCTCTATCCCCCTCCCTCCCTATTCCCTCCTTCACCCCTTCCCACTTCTCATCCATCTCATTCTTTCCCCTTCGATTCCCTTCCCCCACCCAGCATCCTTCCCTAAAATGCCATTAAAATGTATCTCTCGGCTCAGGTTATACCTTTAATATACCTCTGATGAATTCCGAGATTTTTTCTACACCCGGAGCCCGGCTATAGGCCAGGCTCGTCTGGTGCTTGCCTGGTCAACACATTTCATCATGGAACCCATCCTGTGTGATGGAAAATGATAGGGAAAACATAGCTTTCACTCCTATACAGAATAAGCAGAAAATCACTGATGTATCCAGTTTAGGTAGAAAATTTACACGTGTATCAACAAAATTTCTCACTGGGCAATAATATGATGCGCGACATACCTGTGACCAATTTCGAGAGTTTACCTACTCTGGCAACCCGGCATGGGTCCAGGCTTCTCTCTTGACTGCCCTGGTCAACCAGGCTACACACAGCTACATTACCTGGAGAGAGTTCCGGGGGTCAGCGCCCCCGCGGCCTGGTCTGTGACCAGGCCTCATGTCGCCCGCTGTATTGATCGCTTGGAACGTATCTTCTGCTTTATGAAAACGGACAAGTTGAAGAATGACACCTGTGCACTAAGAACATAAGAAAGAAGGAACACTCCAGCAGGCCTACTGGCCCATGCGAGGCAGGTCCACTTCTCCCACCGACTTAAGCCAATGCTTTGACCTGTTAGGTCAGTCACTAGTGTCTTATTCTTTATCTTCCGTTTCGTTGTAGTTATATTTTATTCTATTTTTTATAGTGGGGTTTTGTAAATTTGTTCTAGTTGAACATGGACCCACTTGAAGTCCCTAAATTGTATTCCCAAGGAATACAATTTAGGGAGAGTGTATGAAGACTTTCGGTCCAATTTGGGTCATTTACAATTTTCACATGGTAATGGAGGGACTGGCTACAAACCTGTAAACCATTTGAAAACAAGAGTTGACAGTTTGATCGATCAAGCCAGCAACCAGGAGACCTAGTCTGGGACCGGGCCACGGGGGCGCTGACCCCCGAAATCGACTCCACGTAAACTTCTCATCCAAATCGTTCCACTTTCAATCGCACTGAACGTAGGCCTACTGTACTTCCTCCTGGTAGTACAACTGTGGTGATGTGGGTTGGATTGGGTTTTGACAAGGACCTGTTAATGTCATGTTAAAGTGTTCTCCAGAATGAGTAACATCCTGTTGATCAGCTGATCAACAGGATGACCGCTGATGACCAGGAGGCAGACTGAAAGGGAAGGGAATAAGCAAGAGAAGAATCAAGGGAAGAAAGTAGGGAAAGAGAAAGGTGGGTCAGCAGTATGAGACTCCTTCCTTCCTTCCTTCCTTCCTTCCTTCATTCTATTCTACCCGCTGTCTCCATCTCTTCCTTCTCTCTCTCTCTCTCTCTCTCTCTCTCTCTCTCTCTCTCTCTCTTACTCCAGGTGTTGCAGCGTCTTGCAGATCTCGGACAGGTGTTACAGCATCTCGGACAGGTGTTGCAACATCTCGCAGCGTCTCGGACAGGTGCAAGACGAATTGGCCGCTCAGAAAGTTTAATGAAATGTCCGTGGAAGGAACGAGTGACGACAACTGTACTCTTGAACGACTAATGACCAGCGACCCCCAAGACGACCTCTACGCTGAGTACCAAGAAGGCCTCCTCACCGTGCACCAAGACGACCTCCTCACCGTGCACCAAGACGACCTCCTTCATAACTACGACGACTACACCACCTTTCCCCATCATCTTTACCCTCCCCAACACCAAGACTACAACCTCCCTCACCATCATCTCTCCCCACCAACAACAAGAAGACAAAGAGGTGCAAAATACCTCTTAAAACAAACCCAATTTAACATTTGTACCAAACTTTGTGAAGTGGAGTTTCACCAGCAGCACCACCAGCACCACCACCAGCACTACTCACCACCACCACACCACCAAGAACAGCCCCTCAACCACTAGCACCAGTACCAGCAGCACCACCATCAGCTGTCTTAAAGTGAGAGGAGGGTGAGGGAGGGAGGGAGGGAGGGGAGGGTAGGAGGGAGGGGAGGGTAGGAGGGAGGGGAGGGTAGGAGGGAGGGGAGGGTAGGAGGGAGGGGAGGGTAGGAGGGATGGAGGGGTCAACAGCAGGCTCCATCACCCCCCACTGAGTACAACTTCGCCCTCTAATTAAGGAAAATTAAAATCATTAATACCCAAAAACTCGTTACATAACGTGATGGTCAGTGTGATGGCTAATGTGGCCACCGTGGAGTATGATGGTTAGTGTGATGGTCACCGTGATGATTAATGTAATATATGACTCGCTGTAGTCTGCTTGTAACCCTAGTTATTCATGGAGTGTTGAACAGTCTTGGTCCCTCTACACTGACTTCTCTGTGAGGGTACTGATCTCACTGGAGGTATTTTACACCGTCACCATAGAGTGATGTCTGTGTGCAGATTTGGGAGCAATCCCTCCTAGAATTTCCCAGGTGTAGATTATGATGCATCTTTCTCGCCTATGTTCCAAAGAGTATAGGTGAAGAGATTCCAAGCATTCCCAGTAGATCAGATGCTTGACTTTAATTTACAAGTGTCTCTAAGGAGTGATATACCTTTGATATATCTTTGAAGAGTTTCGAGAGTTTCTCTACTCTCTGAGCCCGGCCATGGGCCAGGCTCGTCTGGTAATGTTAGAGGATCTCGTTTTTAAAGGATTAAAACAATGTCTACGTCACAACTGTGTGGAAAATGATTGGCTGGATAACTAGAACCTTTAAAACAACAAATGCCAAGACAGTGATGACACACACTAGGCTGGAATAATAGTGTACACTGAACAACCTCTTTCATCTGAAGAATACCTTTGATATACCTTTGATGAGTTCCCAGAGTTTTTGTACTCCTGGAGCCCGGCCATGGGCCAGGATCACCTGGTGCTTGAATGGTCAACCAGGCTGTTGCTGTTGGTGGCCCCACAGAGAACCTCCACCGTCCTTGTAACAGCTTAGTCTGTGACTTCCTTCTTGCCTGGTCAGCCAGACTGTTACTACTGGCTGCAGGCAGGTCTACAGGTTATAATTTCTGTGGCGTTCATTAGTCAGGAGTTGGTGGCTCTTCCCACAATGTTTCGCTCAGCCTCGCAAGTCTTCGCTCATCGTCCACATTAATCTGAAAACTCTGCTGTCCTCCGGGAAACTCATTCAACAATTTAATTTGGTATTTGAATGTTGGTCCATTCTGACCCAAACCGCAAACCAGGGTTTACGATCGTGGGCGGCGCCAGGTGTGGGCGGCATCAAGTGTGGGTGTTACTAGTAGCTATGGGCAGGAACAGGTGTGTGGGTGTCATGAAAGGTTGGGCACAAGCTGGAGGTGTAGTTAACAACTGGTTTGAGTTTGACCTGCAGGTGTGGGCTTTCTACACTCCTTAGGGTGTAAATCTGTCCAGTAATCTGCCCAAAACTTTGCGGTAATCAGTAACAGCCTGCCTGATCAGGCCCTGATCCACCTGGAGGTCTCGTCGAGGACTGGGCCGCGGGGGCGTTGACCCCCGGAATATCCTCCAGGTAGGTAAACTCACCCATACCACCTGAAGTCATCCACCAGCCCACCAACCCACCCCACTAGCCCACCAACCCACCCCCACCAGCCCACCAACCCACCCCACCAGCCCACCAACATCCAGTGTCAGACCAACACAATACCTCTCTCAGTCGACAAGTCATTCACTTCATCCATACAATATCCTCAATACCCTGACATATAATGCCCACGCGATGGGTATCTTACCAACACTCACTCATACTCTCTTAACCATACTTAGGTCCATAGTGCCCATTATCCCTGCCCAACCATGCCCCTGCCAACTAACACCTGTCACTATACTACTACTCCTCTTCCGTTAAACACCTGACACATGCAATGAAACAATGCGCACGCGCGCACACAATTGCGTGTATTTGCGCTCACGTGTAAGTCTAAGAAGGGGCTACCTGGAGTCTACCTGGAGGGCATTCCGGGGACCAACGCCCCCGGGGCCCGGTCTATGACCAGGCCTCCTACTGGATCAGAGTCTCATTAACGAGGCTCTTACTGCTCGCAAGCATAATTCAAGATGAAAGATGAGGGTGTAAGCATTACACCAAACATATCACCAGACGTGGGTCATAATCATACAGCTTTAACATACAAAACTAGATAACTGATATTAGGAACCTCAATAATCCTTCAGGACAATAAATACAACATACATTAGGCCTAATTAGAGTATGTAGCACCAGCATGGAGCCCACACTTCATCAAGAACAAACTGGAGAGATCCAAAAATTAGCAACGTAATTGGTATCAGAAAACAGGAAAATGGAGCACGAGGAAAGAATACAAACTCATGTCAATAACACTAGAAATAGGGTAAATGGGGAGCCATGATTATGATATAGAAAATATTTAATGTAATGGATCGAGTGGATAGAGACTGGAATTCAAGGAGAGGGAGCCAAGGGGCAGAGAGGAAGGTCAGGGACGCTGTAATTTTAACCCCTAATTCTCAGGGCAGTGAGCAGATGGCCCCTAGTGTGTGATGGATTATCACAAGGGACACATAGCTAGTATTCGATTCCAGTGTGTAACAACCATGCATAGTAATGTAGCAGTACACTGCTGATGTATCCAGCAGGAACAGCCTGGTTGACCAGGCAAGCACCAGACGAGCCTGACCCATGGCCGGGCTCCGGGCTCGGAACTCATCAAAGGTGTCCAATCTTGACTAAAAAAAAGAGTAAATGAAAGGAAGATGTGGGAGACAAAAGCTTGATAAACATGAATAAGTGAAAATATTGGAAAATTTTGACATTTTCTAGTCAAAATGCAGTTGTAGAAAGGAAGTTTGATTTAAAAGAAAGAGCGGCGCTTTTCTACACATTTTTAATACACAGCTTCGAGAACAGGCATGACTGACTCCTCGCCAGCAGAAACTAATGATGTCTGTCTACAGTAGATTATTGTGAGGAGACAGGAGGGGTGAGTGGACCCCTGCAAACACTGCCCTGAGTACAGATCCCCCAGTACACACACACCCACTATTGTTAACCCTGCCAGCAGCTCAAATACGCACACACAAAGACACACACACGCGCACAGACACGCACACAATAGCGCACACGAGCGCGTGAAATCAAGACTAGCCGGGATAGAGGGTAGGGTCGCTCAGGCCCTGCTAGCCTGTCCTCCCTGGCGGTGTCCGGGAGGGGGAAGAGGGAGGGGGAGGGGAATGGAAGGGGTAACTTATGAATTGCCCCCCTCCCTCAACTCCTGTCCATCCCTTTCAAATACCTTTGATTGGTTTCGAGAGTTTTCTCACTGACAGCCCGGCCCTGGACCAGGCTTGTCTGGTGCTTGCCTGGTTAACCAGGCTGTTGCTGCTGGTGGGCCGCTGGTCCACATAGCCATCACAGCCTGGATGATCTGGCACTTACATGGAGTCGCGTCCGGGGGGTCACCGCCCCCGCGGCCCGATCCCAGACCAGGACTCAGACGTTCCCAGTAATTTAAATGCTTTACAGGTTCTATGAGGGCTGTAAATGATTATCTGTTACAGCTCTGATCTCTCTCTCAACGCTGACGAGAGAGAGAGAGAGAGAGAGAGAGAGACAGAGAGAGAGAGGAGAGGGGAGGGGAGAACACAATCGATTTGAATAGTGTCACCACTGATACTACTTCCCTTGTCTTGAGAGTTCTCATTATTCACCTCATTAATTTCCTAGCTATTGTGGCGTTTGCTTTGTGTTCCTCGAAAGGAAGGTCAGTGACATGATTACTCCCAGGTCCTTCACGTGTTCCTTCCCTTTTGTTTGGCGATCCTCTTGTGTTTTGTGTACACACTACATCTCCTATAATACTTTTCTTTTGTTTACTTGTGGTTCATATCCAATAAATACTTAAGTTACCCAATACTGTCAGCTGTAAACAAAAGTCAGATGGAGTGAGAGTTAAAGTTAACAGGGATGATGGGATGAATGAAGGATGGGATGAATGAAGGATGGGATGAATGAAGGATGGGATGAATGAAGGATGGGATGAATGAAGGATGGGATGAATGAAGGATGGGATGAATGAAGGATGGGATGAATGAAGGATGGGATGAATGAAGGATGGGATGAATGAAGGATGAGGTTAAGGAAGGATGGTGCAAGGATATAGGGCTGAATATGATTACTCAAGGTAAAGTTAGGGAACACTGTAACACTGTGGTATGAAAGGACAGGCAAGGTCACAAGCAGGGCAAGGTCACAAGCAGGGCAGAGCTGGGTTATAACAGGTCAGAGTCACAAGGAGAGCAGGGCAAGGCTACAAACAGAGCAGAGAAGGGTTATAACAGGGCAGGGACACAAGAAGGGCAGGGTTACAGACATAACAAGGCAGGGCCACAAGGAGGGCGGTCACAAGGAGGGCAGGGGGTTACAGACATAACAGGGCAGGGCCACAAGGAGGGCAGGGTTACAGACATAACAGGGCAGGGCCACAAGGAGGGCAGGGTTACAGACATAACAGGGCAGGGTCACAAGGAGGGCAGGGTTATAAATTAGACACGGTTCTCTGAACCATTCATCTACAGGGCAGGGTTACAGACATAACAGGGCAGGGCCACAAGGAGGGCAGGGGGTTACAGACATAACAGGGCAGGGCCACAAGGAGGGCAGGGTTACAGACATAACAGGGCAGGGCCACAAGGAGGGCAGGGTTACAGACATAACAGGGCAGCGTCACAAGGAGGGCAGGGTCACAAGCAGGACAGAGTCACAAGCAGGGCAGGGTCACAAGGAGGGCAGGGTTACAGACATAACAGGGCAGGGCCACAAGGAGGGCAGGGTTACAGACATAACAGGGCAGGGTCACAAGGAGGGCAGGGTTATAAATTAGACACGGTTCTCTGAACCATTCATCTACAGGGCAGGGTTACAGACATAACAGGGCAGGGTCACAAGGAGGGCAGGGTTACAGACATAACAGGGCAAGACAAAGCACAGCAGGGTATGCACAGAGGGCTCTGGGCAGGAGAGAGCAAATTAGGCAAGGCAGGTAAGATGAGCCTCAACAACACGACCCTTCACTTTCCTAAGGTAAACACAAGCCTGAAAAACATTTACCCTTCTACCCTCCCCCGCTCTGCACGCCCCTTCCCCTCCTAAACATCTTCTTCCCCTTCTTAAGACCACCTCCTCTTCCTTCTCCTCGTCTTACGAACACCTTTTGCTACTCTTGTGATGCCGTTGATCCCTTCTTACTGCATCCTTCCCATTAAGTAATGCTTCCGGTAACAGTTGCCGCAGAAGGTCGATGTCAGCACCATACACAGACAGCTGTCATGGTGTTATCATCAGTCGTACTCAGCTGTCATGGTCGTACACAGACAGCTGTCATGGTGTTATCATCAGTCGTACTCAGCTGTCATGGTGTTATCATCAGTCGTACTCAGCTGTCATGGTGTTATCATCAGTCGTACACAGACAGCTGTCATGGTGTTATCATCAGTCGTACACAGACAGCTGTCATGGTGTTATCATCAGTCGTACACAGACAGCTGTCATGGTGTTATCATCAGTCGTACACAGACAGCTGTCATGGTGTTATCATCAGTCGTACACAGACAGCTGTCATGGTGTTATCATCAGTCGTACACAGACAGCTGTCATGGTGTTATCATCAGTCGTACCAGACAGCTGTCATGGTGTTATCATCAGTCGTACACAGACAGCTGTCATGGTGTTATCATCAGTCGTACACAGACAGCTGTCATGGTGTTATCATCAGTCGTACACAGACAGCTGTCATGGTGTTATCCTCAGTCGTACACAGACAGCTGTCATGGTGTTATCATCAGTCGTACACAGACAGCTGTCATGGTGTTATCATCAGTCGTACACAGACAGCTGTCATGGTGTTATCATCAGTCGTACACAGACAGCTGTCATGGTGTTATCATCAGTCGTACACAGACAGCTGTCATGGTGTTATCATCAGTCGTACACAGACAGCTGTCATGGTGTTATCATGACCTGTTGGTCTTTGTGGCATGCAATGAGTACGTCATCCTACACTCCCTCAATAATCAGCAAAAAGCCTGGACCTTACTGAGTGTAGGAGCTGAGCTCACATCTGAGATCAAGTGACCAAGTGTAAATGTCAACCAGGGGGAAATGGGCTTCTAGCTAGCGTTCCTTGTAGCTAGAATTCACATTAAAGGCCAGGCTCTTACCTGCTTTCAGCTAATTAATACATGTTAAGAGTTCTGTGCTCTGTATGGGTGTACTAGTTGTAGCCAGTGAGAGTGCTCGTCTTGCTCTCTCTCTTGTTTGTTAAACTATTTATATTACGGTATCTTCCAATATCTCAGTGTAAATATCATTGTTGGTGAGAATATACAAGTACTACTCGAAAAACAACCTTTGGTATATGTCCTTACCTTACCTTTTACCTTTGAGGAGTTCCGAGAGCTTTTCTACTCCCAGAGCTCGGCCTTGGGTCAGGCTCGTCTGGTGCTTAACAGTTGCAGCTTCTAAGTACTCTCTTGGCAAGCTTCATTCGTGACCACGTTCAGTGGTCCACATGGTGGACAATACTCAAGCGTTCAGAGGCCCGTCAGCTTCCGGTATTAGTGACCCGGGGACACGAATAATCCGAACGTTCAGCAATTCATTTCTTAAACAAAAGCATGAATGACCCTGGCCCCGACCTGTCTCGGTGCTGGGCACCACACACAAGAACATATATAGTCTTGGAATAGTTGTATCTCGATCTCTGGATGCATTCAGCTGAGACCCCAGCGAATAATGATTAATAAATATATTAGATAACGACAGGTTGACCAGTGTTCTCTTTTACGTTTACGTACGACAGTTTGACACAAAGTCTTAGTGCGTGTGCTAAACACCGGGTTGGATGACCAGGCAGTCAACAGGTAGGCCTCCCCAGGCCTACGATAGCTCTAGAAACAGGTATATCACAGGACGAAAACATGACCCTCTCAACTTCCATACGTGGGCCCCGAGTCCAGCGCGCACACATACATACACACACACACACACACACACATGCACACACGCATGCACACACAGGTTCAGCACACACTCGTTTCACACAAACACAAACACGGTAGCGTCTCCTGCACGGCTTCGCACAACAAACCTACTTCAATGTTAATTGAAGAGTAATACAGGAGCTGGTCACTAAGATAACACTACCAGAGAGGTAGTAACTGAGGCAGGCAGAGTACCCGAGCCTTGAAACACGACTCTGGGGACGACGACTTCTTGTTTGTTGGTACCGGACGATACACTTAACTCTTACCGGGGACGACAGGTCAAGGGAAGAGGTCAATAGTGTCAGGTCAGGTCATACAGAGGTAACCTGATCGTGGGAGCAGACGCAGCACCGTCAGGAAGTAACTACAGGTTACACAGAAATCACTAATACTTACACAGATATAAATCTGAGAAATACCAGAGAGATATCTAGAATTTATAATAATCTACGTTAATTAAAAAAATAACAGTGAAAATAGGAGATAAAACCTGAGCGCTTCCATGTGCTTACACACATCTTCAGAGAAATATCCTTAATTCGCAAACAGACGAACTTTTAACAAACATTACCTATCAGTCCACAGCAGGATTCGAACCTGCACACTCTGTATCAAAGTACACAGTACCTTCGCCACTCCGCCAGACCCCAGATCCGACATTTATATTAATATCAGACCGAAACGTCGTGGTAAGCTCCTCTCTCCTGAATGCGGGTTATACCTTTGAAGAGTTTCGAGAGTATCTACTCTCTGAGCCCGGCCATCGGCCATGGGCCAGGGTTATTTGTGTATTGTTCCAGTCACGGTATTGTGCCTTTTTGGTTCTCTATCGGCAAAGTATATAAACTATAGTGTTGGTTTTAAATATGTATAGACAAGATCAATGCAGGGAGCCTCTAGACGGTTCGGGGATCATCGCCCCCCGGCCCGGTCTCAGACCAGGCCTCCCGCATCATACCTAGACCTGAAAAATGAGACACTTGTGTAACATTTGAGCATCTGTATTGAGGAAACGTTTTGCCCGTCAGTGACTTCTTCAGTCCAATACTGAAGAAGCCACTGGGGGCCGAAACGTTTCCTGAAAGATTTCCAGATGTTTTCATGCCTGGACCTACTCATCATATGTTGATTATATAATAAGGGTGTGGGCGGGCCGTGTGGGCGGGTCGTGTGGGCGGGTCGTGTGGGCGGGTCGTGTGGGCGGGTCGTGTGGGCGAGTCGTGTGGGCGAGTCGTGTGGGCGGGCAGTGTGGGCGGGTGTGGGCGGGCCACAGTAGTGTGAAACCACAATACCCACCCACTGATTCACCTCCCACCCAGGGTACTGAGGGTATCATAATCAGGGCAATATATGGCAGTTGGGCACGTCTGGTCCCTGCCACCCACCCCTAGCAGGGACACCCCTGGCAGCAGAGAGTAGAAGCAGGGGTGGGGGCAGGAGGGAAGGGCAGGAGGCAACCCCACACATCCAACAGTGACAGACATTCACAAAACATTGGCCATGTGACGCAGCTGATACCAAGACATGTGACGTATACGTCACTCTGCTGTCGTACCCCACTATGCTGTCGTACCCCACTATGCTGTCGTACCCCACTATGCTGTCGTACCCCACTATGCTGTCGTACCCCACTATGCTGTCGTACCCCACTATGCTGTCGTACCCCACTATGCTGTCGTACCCCACTATGCTGTCGTACCCCACTATGCTGTCGTACCCCACTATCTTCGACACTTGTGTCGTACCCCACTATGCTGTCGATACCCCACTATGCTGTCGTACCCCACTATGCTGTCGTATCCCACTATGTTGTCGTATCCCACTATGCTGTCGTACCCCACTATGCTGTCGTACCCCACTATGCTGTCGTACCCCACTATGCTGTCGTACCCCACTATGCTGTCGTACCCCACTATTCTGTCGTATCCCACTATGCTGTCGTACCCCACTATGCTGTCGTAACCCACTATGCTGTCGTACCCCACTATGCTGTCGTACCTTACTTTTTAGGTTTATTTAAAGTATTACAAGAACCCCAGTGGAAATAAGTCACTGTGTCTGACTTTCTTGGGTTATCTTAAGTAATCTACACATATGCTATGTATGATAATTTATGTAACTATTTATATGTATTTGTACCACTAGTTACATGGTCACAGGTACATGGCCACAGGTACATGGCCACAGGTACATGGCCACAGGTACATGGCCACAGGTACATGGTCACAGGTACATGGCCACAGGTACATGACAGGTACATGGCCTTATACCTTTGATATACCTTTGAAGAGTTTCGAGTATCTATTCTGAGCCCGCCATGGGCCAGGCTCGTCTGGTGTGCCTGGTCAACAGGCTGTTGCTGCTGAGGCCGCTGCCCACATATCCATCACAGCCTGGGTTTATCTGGCACCTGGTGAAGATATTTGTCCCGTTTCCTCTTGAAGGCTTCACACTGGTTCCAGCCGTGTTTCGGATATCTTCTGGTAAGATGTTGAATAGTCTGGGACCCCGGATGTTAATACAGGTACATGGTCACAGGTACATGGTCACAGGTACATGGTCACAGGTACATGGCCACAGGTACATGGTCACAGGTACATGGCCACAGGTACATGGCCACAGGTACATGGTCACAAGAGAGGGAAATGAAGGGGCCAGAATAAATGGTAAAAATTTGAAGAATGGGACGAAGGGGAGGGGGTGACTAAGTGATGAAAAACGAGAGGGTTGGGGCGTGAGGGATGGGAACGCAGGAGAGGGTAGGGGTGAGGGATGGGAACGCAGGAGAGGGTAGGGGGTGAGGGATGGGAACACAGGAGAGGGGTTAAGGGGTGGTGGTGGGGGTTGCAGTGTCCCGACTGGTAATTATCCCAGCCTGGGTGAAATTATCCTAACCTGCCTCCATTTTTATTGATACCAAATTGCAGGGTGCATCCTGGTACTGGTGTTGGGGGGGGGAGGTGAACTAGAGAAGGGGGCGAGGTAAGGGGGGCTAGGAACTAGGGAAGGGGCAGGGGGAACCACTCTTTACCCCTCACTACCACTGCCTGGAGTCTTAACTACCTGGACCGGACACATTCTTGTGACACAAATCAAGCCAGGCTTTCCTGGTGGTTGATCAACCAGGCTGTGGCTGCTGGCAGACCACAGGTCTAGACAACCAGCACAGCCTGGTGGGTCCGGCACTCTCGACAGGAAGCTGCCCGATCATTATTTCTGGCAATATTTTATTTTGTTAGAATTTGCAACTATCTTTGTGAACAAGGGTTTTCCACTCTAACCTGAAAGCAAAGTCCAGAAATCGGCTGAACGCCAGAGACAGTGTCTAAATTGCTCTAACGTCAAAAAGCCATAATTTTAATGTATCAAAAATGAAACATTGTTCCAAAACCTGAAGTCAAATTTTCTTCAATGAAATTCGTTAGTGCCTTAACTGGAGTTTACCTGGAGAGAGTTCCGGGGGTCAACGCCCCCGCGGCCCGGTCTGTGACCAGGCCTCATGGTGGATCAGAGCCTGATCAACCAGGCTGTTACTGCTGGCCGCACGTAGTCCGACGTACGAACCACAGCCCGGTCAGGTACCGACTTTAGGTGCCTGTCCAGTGCCTGCTTGAAGACAGCCAGGGGTCTATTGGTAATCCCCCTTATGTACGCTGGGAGGCAGTTGAACAGTCTTGGGTCCCTGACACTTATTGTGTTGTCTCTCAACGTGCCACTAGCATGTTGAGAGAACACATTTTTTTATTATTTTTTTTTTATTAATTTTTTTATTAAATTTGTCTGTTGGTATTTTTTATTTCATGCAGTTTTTCCATTATATTATTTTATTGATCCTGTGTTTTATTTTTAAAGTTGCGTCATCGTGTATAATTCAGACTTTCCAGTTTTGTATGAATATTCTCAATACAAATGGATTCGATAAAACTATTTTAAATTTGAATTCTCCTGGTGGTTTTTTTCAGATTCTGTGGACTTTCAAGTCTAGTTTACCTGGAGACAGTTCCGGGGGTCAACGCCCCCGCGGCCCGGTCTGTGACCAGGCCTAGTGGGGAATTTCGATGTACACAAATTGATTTTCTGGGGTAATACCCAGAAAAGTTCCCCGACCCCTGTTACAGGTCACGCTGACGTCACTGTTTACAAACTCCTGCTTTTCTATACTGGAATATACAATACTACTTAATCTAGATAGCAGTAGATAGCTATCCTCAGCAGATAGCCTCTGTCTGGGCTTCCAAGTCCTCTGCTGTCTTTCCCACGTACTTGTCTGTCACCTTCCCGCAACACTGACAGCGAAGGTCGTGTTCCCAGGCAGACAGATCCTGTCTCTTGCTGTTTTATTGAAGGCAGTGACAGATCCTGTCTCTTGCTGTTTTATTGAAGGCAGTGACAGATCCTGTCTCTTGCTGTTTTATTGAAGGCAGTGACAGATCCTGTCTCTTGCTGTTTTATTGAAGGCAGTGACAGATCCTGTCTCTTGCTGTTTTATTGAAGGCAGTGACAGATCCTGTCTCTTGCTGTTTTATTGAAGGCAGTGACAGATCCTGTCTCTTGCTGTTTTATTGAAGGCAGTGACAGATCCTGTCTCTTGCTGTTTTATTGAAGGCAGTGACAGATCCTGTCTCTTGCTGTTTTATTGAAGGCAGTGACAGATCCTGTCTCTTGCTGTTTTATTGAAGGCAGTGACAGATCCTGTCTCTTGCTGGCAATAGAGTTGTGGATGAGTGGAACAAACTCCCGAGTAACGTTACTGAAGCTAAAAACCTTATGTTTTAAAAATAAGCGTGGCAAATTCACGAGTGGGAGAGTGTGAGTGGGACCTGACTGGATTGGGCCAGCAGGTGACTTGGACTTGCCTAGAATGGGCCAGTAGGCCTGCTGCAGTGCTCCTTTTTCCTTATGTTCTTATAAGTGAGGATGGTTGAAACTCCCCTCCCCAGGTATCACCCCCTCCCCTCCCAAGGAACCACTCCCTTCCCTCCCAAGGAACCACCCTCCTCCCAAGGAACCTCCCCTCCTCCCAAGGAACCACCCCCTCCCCTCACTCCCCATCATTTGTAACAGTCACGACTCGCACCCCTCACCGGAATTTCATATCGTGACACCCCTTCACCCCCTCCCTTTCCCACTGCTTGTCTCCTTCCCCCCTTTCCCCACCTTCAACCCACTTCCTGTGCTCCACAATCTCCCTCACGTAACCTTAAACAATAATAAATACCAAGACTGAAGCAATACCATACCTTTGATATACCTTTGAATAGTTGGAGTCTTTCTACTTCCGAAGCCCGGCCATGGGCCAGGCTCGTCTGGTGCTTGTCTGGTCAACCAGGCTGTTGCTGCTGGTGGACCGCTGCCCCACATATCCATCACAGCCTGATTGATCTGGCACCTGGTGAAGATACTTGTCCAGTTTCCTCTTGAAGACTTCTACACTTGCCCCATCAGTATTTCTGATATCTTCTTGTAAGATGTTGAAAAGTCTGGGGCCACGGATGCTGATACAGTGTTGCCATATCTCTTACTCCAGTATGTTATGGCAGTGTGCAGATTTGGGACCAAGCCCTCGAGTACTTTCCAGGTATATATTATCATGTATCTCTCTCTCCTCCGTTCCAGTGAGTACATATTCAAGACTAAGTCGTTCCCAGTAATTTAAATGCTTTACTGGCTTCATGCCGGCTGTAAATGATCTCTGTATTTGTTCCAGCTCTGATATTTCTCAACAATGAACAATATTCCAAATAAGGGAGCACTAGCGATTTGAAAAGTGTCACCATTGGCATTAGTTCTCTTGTTTTGAAAGTTCTAATTATCCACCCCGTCATCCTGCGGCTGTCGTGACCTTTGTATTGTGTTCTTTGAAAGAAAGGTCAGCTGACATAATCATTCCCAAGTCGTTCACGTGTTCCTTTCGTTCTATGTGGTGACCCTCTTGAGTTTTGTATATAATGTTCCTTTTGAGTTCTTCATTTTTTCCATACCTAAGCAGCTGAAACTTATCACCATTGAACGTCATGTTGTTCTCCACTGCCCATTGGAAGACCCTGCTTATGTCCTCCTGTAATTTTTCAGTGTCCTCTACCGTAGTGACTTTCATGCTTATTTTAGTGTCATCTGCAAATGATGATACAAAAGTGTGACGGGTGTTTTTATCTATGTCTGCTATGAGGATGAGAAACAACAGAGGTGCCAGGACAGTGCCTTGGGGCACTGAGCTTTTTACCTCGCTGATGCTGGATCTTGCTTTGTTTACTACTACTTTTTGTGTTGTGTTTGGAACCCAAAAATCCATCTGCCTACCTTCCCCGTAATGCCTATGATCGCATTTGTCAAACGCTTTTGCAAAGTCTGTGTAAATCACATCTGCGTTTTGGTAGCCTTCCAACGCCTCCGTAATTCTGTCAGTGATTCAGTAGCTGTGACAAACATGATACCATGACACAAACAATACCATAACCTCTAAAATAAATTATATAACGTCTAAAGTATTATACAATGTCTAAAATACTTTCAAAAGGACGATAGACCGACGGAGACAATGATTTTAGGGGGAGGGAAGAGGCAATGATCTGACAGGGAAAGAGAATGGGATCGGAGACCTTGGGAGCGTGGGGAAAAAATGCAACACGTTTCCTTAAAGAGCTGGGTTCCAGACTCATCGACACCACCAGGGACCCAAGGGCAGCCACGTTCATGTTCCAGCGTCTCAGCGTGGCCATCCAGAGGGGAAACGCATGCTGCATACTCGGCTCGCGTCCGGCTTCGGAGGAGCTGGAGGAGATTCATAATCTTTGACTTATTGTACCATTGTATTCATGTTCATGTTTGTGTGTTTTATAAATGTATTCTGTCTATTAATAAAGCATTTATATGTATGTATGTGTGTATATAGGATGGGGTGGTAGGAGAAGTGGAATATTCAAACACGGCTTCAGGAAGAAATCCAAATATTCTTCCTTGATGCCTTTTATCCACTTCTCCGAGGCTATGGGTCCCACAATTTGCACCAGAGGTGGACCCCATTATATTAAAAAAATATATATATATATATATATATATATATATATATATATATATATATATATATATATATATATATATATATATATATGGGAGATTCTGAAGAGAAGTTGCAGAGGTTGGTGGATTAATTTGGTAGGGTGTGTAAAAGAAGAAAATTGAAAGTGAATATAGGAAAGAGTAAGGTGATGAGGATAACAAAAAGAATAGGTGACGAAAGATTGGATATCAGATTGGAGGGAGAGAGTATGGAGGAGGTGAATGTATTCAGATATTTGGGAGTGGACATGTCGGCGGATGGGTCTATGAAGGATGAGGTGAATCATAGAATTGATGAGGGGAAAAGGGTGAGTGGAGCACTTCGGAGTCTGTGGAGACAAAGAACCTTGTCCATGGAAGTAAAGAGGGAATGTATGAGAGTATAGTTATACCAACGCTCTTATATGGGTGTGAAGCATGGGTGATGAATGTTGCAACGAGGAGAAGGCTGGAGGCAGTGGAGATGTCATGTCTGAGGTCAATGTGTGGTGTGAATATAATGCAGAGAATTCGGAGTTTGGAAATTAGGAGGAGGTGCGGGATTACCAAAACGATTGTTCAGAGAGCTGAGGAGGGTTGTTGAGGTGGTTTGGACATGTAGAGAGAATGGAACGAGACAGAGTGACTTCGAGAGTGTATAAATCTGTAGTGGAGGGAAGGCGGGGTAGGGGTCGGCCTAGGAAAGGTTGGAGGGAGGGGTAAAGGAAGTTTTGTGTGCGAGGGGCTTGGACTTCCAGCAAGCATGTGTGAGCGTATTTGATAGGAGTGAATGGAGGCATATGGTTTTTAATACTTGACGTGCTGTTGGAGTGTGAGCAAAGTAACATTTATGAAGGGATTCAGGGAAACCGGCAGGCCGGACTTGAGTTCTGGAGATGGGAAGTACAGTGCCGGCACTCTGAAGGAGGGGTGTTAATGTTGCAGTTTTATAACTGTAGTGTAAAGCACCCCTCTGGCAAGACAGTGATGGAGTGAATGAGGATGAAAGTTTTTCTTTTTCGGGCCACCCTGCCTTGGTGGGAATCGGCCGATGTGTTAATAAAATAATAAAAATATATATATATATTTATATTTGGAGTGAGCGTCTTAAGAACCTTCCATCCCATCTCCCCCTCCCCAGCATTAATGTTCTTACATATAACAAGGTTATAAGACGCACTAATATGGCCTCTGGGGTTCGCACCCCCCCCCTCCCCATCAGCAAATTCTCCCCCTCAATCATCATCGTCAGCACCACCCAAAAACAGTCTCTAAGACCTGCAGAAACACATGCTAACCAGGTGTTGATTAAGGTGCTAAATACCTGACTTCAAGAAATTGTGTGTGTATATTATATATATATATATATATATATATATATATATATATATATATATATAATGCAGGGAATCCGTAGTATGGAGATTAGGAGGAAGTGCGGAATTACCAAAACTATTATTCAGAGGGCTGATGAGGGGTTGTTGAGGTGGTTCGGACATGTAGAGAGGATGGAATGAAATAGAATGACTTCGAGAGTGTATAAATCTGTAGTGGAGGGAAGGCAGGGTAGTGGTCTGCCTAGGAAAGGTTGGAGGGAGGGGGTAAAGGAGGTTTTGTGTGTGTGAGGGGCTTGGACTTCCAGCAAGCATGTGTGAGCGTATTTGATAGGAGTGAATGGAGACAAATAGTTTTTAATACTTGACTTGCTGTTGGAGTGTGAGCAAAGTAACATTTATGAAGGGATTCAGGGAAACCGGCAGGCCGGACTTGAGTTCTGGAGATGGGAAGTACAGTGCCGGCACTCTGAAGGAGGGGTGTTAATGTTGCAGTTTTATAACTGTAGTGTAAAGCACCCCTCTGGCAAGACAGTGATGGAGTGAATGATGATGAAAGTTTTTCTTTTTCGGGCCACCCTGCCTTGGTGGGAGACGGCCGATGTGTTAATAATATAATATAATATATATATATATATATATATATATATATATATATATATATATATATATATATATATATATAATATATATATATATATATATATAGTGTGTGTGTGTGTGTATTAATAATATATATGTCGTGCCGAATAGGTAAAGTTGGTCAATTAGCAAGAACTCATTTAAAATTAAGTCCTTTCTAAAATTTTCTCTTACAAGTTTAAAGACATTTTTTTTCATTTATGTTAATGTGAAAATTAATAATTTTGTACCAAAAGAACCTTAGAAAACTTACTTAACCTTATTATAACAAGGGCAATTTAATTTAGCCTAATCCAACTAAATATATTTTAGATAAGTTTACAATAATTTGGTAAAAAACACAATTAAATTATTTTTTTCGTTAGGTTCAGAATGATTTTTGCGAAATTATTGCATACACAAATTTTCGCTTGTCTTATTCGGCAAGAATAGCGTTGCTATTTAAGCCAAAATAGCAAGTTTTACCTATTCGGCACGACATTATATAATATATATATATATATATATATATATATATATATATATATATATTATATATATATTATATATATAAGGGCCCTTGCTGGGTGCTTCCCGTGATCTTGTTTGCTTGGACCTACTCCTCTTTCCTGCAACATTGCAAGCCCCTGATGTGTTGATCGCAACACGAAAGGCCTAGAGCTATCATTCAACTCCCCCGTGGTTGTTCTGCATCTTGTATCGCTTGTTCTCGATTTTTGCATAATATATAGACATACGTGTGACTGGTTTTGAGGGACCTTCCTCCCTGCAGCCCGGCCAGGAGCTGGACTTCCCTAATGCCGTCTGGTTAACCAGGTCGTTGCTGCTAGCTCGTAGCACGCCTACACGGCCATCAGAACTTAATGATTACTCTGGTACAAGCTGCAGTTCACTTACCACCCCACAACAACAACAACAAGGTCTACCACAACATGAGGGGGGTTACTCACCTCTCTTCTGCATAAAAGAGAAGAGTTCATCAAGGAATTCTTTTCTCTTCAAGTCGTCACTCAGCTCATATAACTGAAAAGACCAGAAACACGTGTTAGTACCCTGTCACATGTGTCCAACATACACACACACACACCTGTTGGGACAGTAAGTGTGTAGCTACACCTGCCTTCCAACACACACACAAGCTCCTGTCAATACTAGTTTGTAGTATCTCACTTCAGATATGAAAGATGAGATAAGGAGTCGCTATGTCCCACTAAGAGCCATCGCCTGAGGTCTACTTCCCAAATACCCAGGGTCCACTCTGGACCACCACGCCACCAGCACCACAGCTGATAATGACCCAAAAAAAACACTGGTTACAAGATATTTATTAAGTATAACAATGAGGTAAGACAAAGTGTACCTTTGAAGAGTTTCGAGAGTTCCTCTACTCTCTGAGTGTGGTAATTGTACTTCCACGTCATTACTGGTAAACAGGTTAAATGCAAAATAAATGAGGCAATATTCCTGGTAGCAGGTAAGGTTGATACTACCAGGAGTAGAAACTAGACGAAACTCAGACTAGATGAAATACGGAGTTTCACAGCGGCCCGCTAGATGGTAGTGCTGTCGGTGTTTACTGACTTCTTTCCCTCACACACACACACACACACACACACACACACACCTTTTCTGACACTCAGCATGTACCCACACCTGCATCCACACACACACACACACACACACACACCTGCTCTGACACACGTAAGAGTGTAAACAACACCTGCTCTGACTCAGCAAGTGTGTAGCCACACCTGCCCTACACACCAGTACAAACATTCACAAACTGACACATTCACTCATAATAACATCGACTCTAAACAATAACATTCATCAGTATTTCTAGAAAGTATTTAAAGTATAAACACATGCGATCACTAAGACGACAAACAACTACACTTTAAAACTACAACACAACTAGGTACAAACATGCAGAGTACTATGTGTGTGTGTACTCACCTTAATATACTTACCTAGATGTACTCTCATAGTTTTAATTTCCTAGATGTACTCTCCTAGTTTTTATTTCCTAGATGTACTCTCCTAGTTTTTATTTCCTAGATGTACTCTCCTAGTTTTAACCTTCTGGATATACTATCTTTGATGTTCACCTTTGATGGATTTCGAGAGTATTTGTACTCTCTCTGTCCCGACCAGAGTTGTACTCGTCTAGTACAGCCCTGGGGTGTACTCGTCTAGTACAGCCCTAGGATGTACTCGTCTAATACAGCACTGGGATGTACTCGTCTAGTACAGCACTGGGATGTACTCGTCTAGTACAGCCCTGGGATGTACTCGTCTAGTACAGCACTGGGATGTACTCGTCTAGTACAGCACTGGGATGTACTCGTCTAGTACAGCACTGGGATGTACTCGTCTAGTACAGTACTGGGATGTACTCGTCTAGTACAGCCCTGGGATATACTCGTCTAGTACAGCCCTGGGATGTACTCGTCTAATACAGCACTGGGATGTATTCGTCTAGTACAGTACTGGGATGTACTCGTCTAGTACAACCCTGGGATGTACTCGTCTAATACAGCACTGGGATGTACTCGTCTAGTACAGCCCTGGGATGTACTCGTCTAGTACAGCACTGGGATGTACTCGTCTAGTACAGCACTGGGATGTACTCGTCTAGTACAGCACTGGGATGTACTCGCCTAGTACAGTACTGGGATGTACTCGTCTAGTACAGCACTGGGATATACTCGTCTAGTACAGCCCTGGGATGTACTCGTCTAGTACAGTACTGGGATGTACTCGTCTAGTACAGGACTGGGATGTACTCGTCTAATACAGCACTGGGATGTACTCGCCTAGTACAGTACTGGGATGTACTCGTCTAGTACAGTACTGGGATGTACTCGTCTAGTACAGCCCTGGGATGTACTCGTCTAGTACAGTACTGGGATGTACACGTCTAGTACAGCACTGGGATGTACTCGTCTAGTACAGCACTGGGATGTACTCGTCTAGTACAGCACTGGGATATACTCGTCTAGTACAGCCCTGGGATGTACTCGTCTAATACAGCCCTGGATGTACTCGTCTAATACAGCACTGTGATGTACTCGTCTAGTACAGCACTGGGATGTACTCGTCTAGTACAGCCCTAGGATGTACTCGTCTAGTACAGCACTGGGATGTACTAGTCTAGTACAGCCCTGGGATGTACTCGTCTAGTACAGCACTGGGATGTACTCGTCTAGTACAGCACTGGGATGTACTCGTCTAGTACAGCCCTAGGATGTACTCGTCTAGTACAGCCCTGGGATGTACTAGTCTAGTACAGCACTGGGATGTACTCGTCTAGTACAGCCCTGGGATGTACTCGTCTAGTACAGCCCTGGGATGTACTCGTCTAGTACAGCCCTGGGATGTACTCGTCTAGTACAGCCCTGGGATGTACTCGTCTAGTACAGCCCTGGGATGTACTCGTCTAGTACAGCCCTGGGATGTACTCGTCTAGTACAGCCCTGGGATGTACTCGTCTAGTACAGCCCTGGGATGTACTAGGACTCACTTCTTATGAGATAATCGTGAAATACCAGAAGTGGGGTTAAGGGAAAATGTTGGTGGGGGTGGGGGGTGGAGTGGGCTGGGGGGTGAGATGGAGTGGGCAGGGTGGTGTCAGGTGGAGTGGGCGGGGGGGAGGGGGTGTCAGGTGACACGTCTCCGTGATCCACCTCCCCCACCGTGGATTAATATTGCCTTGGGTCTTGACACAGTACACCTGTCAGGCACCACCAGGAGGCCACCCACCCATCAGGAGGCCGCCCTCACCTGCCTCCTGGCATAGTTACATCTCTATCTAATCACTCATTAGAGCGTGAAAATGAAAACAAGAATGCTTACATCTCGCCATCCGACTTATATAGTGCTTGGGGAATGCGTGGATATCAAGTTTGATCCGAGGAAGGGGAGGGTATCTAAGAGTCCTTCGGCAGCATGATGGCGCACTAGTTAAAGAGCTGAGAGTGAAGGAAGAGTGAAGGATAGGTTGAATTCCGTCTTCTTAAAGAGTAGGAAGTCTTCAAGGGGGAGCCGGACAGATACCTAAAGTCAGTACCCGACCAGCCGGGCTGTGGGTCGTACGTTGAACTACGTGTGGCCCAGCAGTAACAGCCTGGTTGATCAGATCCTGATCCACCGAGACGCCTGGTCAAGGACTGGGCCACAGGGGGTGTTGACCCCCGGAACATCCTCCCATTGAAAAACTTGGTTTATATCTTCTTGGAGATTTGCCGTGTCCTCAATGGACGACACACTCGTGCAGATCATAGTATCGTCTGCAAAGGATGATATGGTTCTATGCCTTTGATATACCTTTGAAGAGTTACGAGAGTATCTACTCTCTGAGCCCGGCCATGGGCCAGGCTCGTCTGGTGCTTGCCTGGTCAACCAGGCTGTTGCTGCTGGAGGCCCGCTGCCCCACATATCCATCACAGCCTGGTTGATCTGGCATCCGATGAAGATATGGTTTACATCTCCGTGTCTGTCTAGTCAAGACTCAGTATACCAGCAATACACCGGTATCACTCCACAACACCATCCTCTCCTAGCTAGACCACTAACGCCAGAGGTCTCCATTATCACACAAACAGCAACGTAAACATTAACGTTGATACACTTTACATAACGTCAATCTTAACTATACTTTCTTTGAAAGACTCTGCGTCGTACATACGACCTATTAAATTGTCTTGATACATGGAGACAGAAACGAAGATTAACTAGTGTGTATATTTCGATCCCTTTCTGGGGTCCTCTTCAGCAGATACATAAGTGAAATGAAGGCAAGAATGTATATGGAAGATCGTGTTGAATTTAAGTCTCCACTTTCCACTGTTTTTCGTCAGCTTTTGACATTGGTGCAAACCTTTACGTGGTTGTATGCAAATGAGATTAAGATGTCTTGGTGTGGGCTACGTCTTCAAGAGACGTGTTTCAAGACGTATGGCTTCTTTCGTGCCTGTCAATGACTGAATAACGCAGCGATGTATGGCTTCTGTGGGGTTACTAGCCCATGGCCCTGATGAAGAGTGTGCATGGGTCTCATGTGAAGGAAGAGAACCCATGCTTTTAATTGAGAATGGAAAGCACGATCTCCGACCCATTACTAGCCCATGTATAACCCATAGTTCACAGCTTGACCCATTCTTGCTTCCTTCGTATCCTGTAACCCACGCCGCGATTCATTCATAATCCTTAACCCATGTCGGGACCTGCCCTCCTCCAACCCATCATCTCCACCCAAATTTTGCTCCCACACTCCACTGGACACCAGATCAGAGCAAAGAGTGGTGAAGGCTCGAGCCTCCGTCCCCTCACCAACCTGAAACACACACAAGTCACAGAGGCAGAAAATCCGACCCTAAAATCGGGTTAGTGTGTCCCGACGCGAGTGTGTTATGTATCACCCTGTAACACAAGTGTTATGTATCACCCTGTATCACAAGACCACCCTCCCAACCTTTTTTTCAGAAGATTTCGTTTGCCACCTCTGTTATCACTCATGCCGAGGTTAAATGAGAGGGAAATGTCGAAAAAATTAGGCACAAGTAAAGATTAATGGAACCTGTAGAAGGTGCAACGGGAGATCCCCCAGCAAAATTTTTAGCCTACCTAGTAGGCCTACCTAGTACACCCCTCCTGGTATAGCCTATCCTGTACAGGCTACGGGAAACAGCCTTTCTAGCACAGCCTATTTGATAGGCCTATTTATTTTCTAAATACACATGAACTCACGACTAAGTCGTAATAACAGAAGCACGACCGGGGACTCGAACCGTGGTGGTGTCAGTAGTAGACCCACCGAGTCCTCCTTCATCCTGTAAAAAAAATATCTTGACGAATACATCTGGGCAGAGAAAGTGTAAACAAACAAATAACCAGCACTTGGGACGAAACACAAGACGACGTTTCGGTCCCTCCTGGACAACTGGTCCAGGACCGTTCGAAACGTCTCGTGTAAGTTCCTCCAGGAAATGTATTGTCTCAGCTAATTATTTTGACATCAATAATTAAAAGAGACTGATTCTCAAGTTGATGTGACTTGTAAAGTGTGATGTGACTGTTGTAAACACACACACAGAAGTATTAGACACACTATGGAGTGTGTTAGACAGCTGGAGTATATTAGACACACTACGGAGTGTGTTAGACAGCTGGAGTATATTAGACACACTATGGAGTGTGTTAGACAGCTGGAGTGTGTTAGGCCTAAGCACTGTTCTGAAAAGAGATGTGTAAATGTAGATGGTTAACTTTGACAAATAAATTAGACATAGGCCAGGAAATGACTGTCAGTAGGACTGGCATAGAATTGGTTCAGTAGGCCTACTGAGGCATTCCTCGGTTACTGTCACGTTACAAGATTGTAGGCTCACCCGAGGTAAGACATTGTCCTCCCCTCCCAGGCACTGGCACTCTGGAGGGCCTGGTGGTAAGCACTTATGTGTGGCACTCTAGTAAAACACTTACTATGTAGGGAGACCTGTATGACTGCCGTCGTGGGCTTCTTTCGAAGTCTTCTGGTGTGTAGGGTGACATTGTGTAGTGCTGGTGGCACTCTGGTTGTAGTGGTGGCACTCTGGTTGTAGTGGTGGCACTCTGGCTGTAGTGGTGGCACTCTGGCTGTAGTGGTGGCACTCTGGCTGTAGCACTCTGGTGGCGCCAGACAACCTCACTACTAGTGGCACTCAGAATACAAAGTCATTTGAGTAGGTACGACACACAGCAGTGTTCACCTGAGGCTTCACCTACAGACACCTCACGTTAGTCTTCACAAATCACCCTGACAATGACACATAACATTAACTACCTTGAACGCTCGTTGGCCGCGTCACGTGCCGAGTGGCAGTGGTGTGTCTAGTAACGAGGTGGTGCCAGTGGCAAGGTGAAGTGGTCTTAGTGGCTACTGGGGTGGTGGTCCCACTAAAAATCTACCACCACACCTATGATTATTTCAAGTTTTTTTTTTTCACCCTATACAACCTCACCCACTTTCCCCTTCACACACCCTCCTGCAACACCCACCTTCAATTACCCCGAATTAATTATAGGTGTGTAATTAAGAGGTGGTGATATTAGTTTAGTGGAAATTGTGGTAGCATTAGCAACCCAGGACGGCCCCACACAAAGCTCATCTCTCGTTATTTTAATCTAGAGTCCCCCACCCGCCGCCCACACCACCCGCAGCCGCCCCCAGGCGCGCATACAACGTCCCGACCGCAGACAATGCTAACCCACCAGCCCATACCGTCCTCTCTAGCACCTTAAATTGACGCATATTGGCCTCTCCTGACATGTAACTAAGAAAATGACTGCAGGAGGTCGATGTGATCGTGTTGAGCTGTGTAGACCTTCTTTTAACACACATACACACACACACACACACACACACACACACACACACACATTCCCCAGATACACAGGTCAATTCTTATGGCCGTGGGACTGTCCAAATATGATCACCAACCAAGTTTTATGATGTTGCTCTCACTGCGATCACGGACCAGGTAACGCCAAGGACACGGACTGACGTACACACACACACACACACACACACACACACACACACTTTCTTATATAGTCCAGGTCTTGTGAGGCAATAATCGCTGGTCACAACATCCTGGAGAATCAGCTTGTCACATGTCCTTAAAAACTACCAAGAATTGTACTCAGAACCATCACCTGTTTGGCAGCCTCCAGGATACCTAGAGTCTCGAGGATACCTGGAACCTCGAGGATACCTAGAGTCTCGAGGATACCTGGAACCTCGAGGATACCTAGAGTCTCGAGGATACCTGGAACCTCGAGGATACCTAGAGTCTCGAGGATACCTGGAACCTCGAGGATACCTAGAGTCTCGAGGATACCTGGAACCTCGAGGATACCTAGAGTCTCGAGGATACCTGGAACCTCGAGGATACCTAGAGTCTCGAGGATACCTGGAACCTCGAGGATACCTAGAGTCTCGAGGATACCTGGAACCTCGAGGATACCTAGAGCTCGAGGATACCTGGAACCTCTGCTGAGGATACCTGCGAGACCTCGAGGATACCTTGGAACCTCGAGGATGACCTGGAGCCTCGAGGATAGCCTGGAACTTCTACCGGATACCTGGAGCCTCGGGATACCTGGAGCCTGAGGATACCTGGAGCCTCGAGGATACCTGGAGCCTCGAGGATACCTGGAGCCTCGAGGATACCCGGAACCTCGAGGATACCTGGAGCCTCGAGGATACCTGGAACTTCTAGGATAACTGGAGCCTCGAGGATACCTAGAGCCTCGAGGATACCCGGAACCTCGAGGATACCTGGAGCCTCGAGGATACCTGGAACCTCGAGGATACCTGGAACTTCTAGGATACCTGGAGCCTCGAGGATACCTGGAGCCTCGAGGATACCTGGAGCCTCGAGGATACCTAGAGCCTCGAGGATACCTGGAACCTCGAGGATACCTGGAACCTCGAGGATACCTGGAACCTCGAGGATACCTGGAACTTCTAGGATACCTGGAGCCTCGAGGATACCCGGAACCTCGAGGATACCTGGAGCCTCGAGGATACCTGGAACCTCGAGGATACCTGGAACTTCTAGGATACCTGGAGACGCGAGGATACCTGGAGCCTCGAAGATACCTAGAGCCTCGAGGATACCTAAAATCTCGAGGATACCTGGAACCTCGAGGATACCTAAAATCTCGAGGATACCTGGAGCCTAGAGGATACCTGGAGCCTCGAGGATACCTGGAGCCTCGGGGATACCCGGAACCTCGAGGATACCTAGAGCCTCGAGGATACCTGGAACCTCGAGAACACCCGGAGCCTTGAGGATACCTGGAGCCTCGAGGATACCCGAAGCCCTAAGGAATACCCCAGGGATATTTTCTGGGATCACCATCTCCGCCGCCCGGTCCTAGACCAGGCTCACTGATGGATCAAACACTGACCCAACGCACGCACCGTACCCAGGAATTGACCAGGAACTTAGGAACCTACCTAGTTCCCTTCACGCAAGCAGAACTTTATGTACGTTCATTCTCATGCGTCGTTATCAACGTCAGTGTCTCAAGTCTTTCTTAAAGCCTTTAAGTTGGTGGTGTTTTGTTTGTCAGGAAATGCAAGGTTACCTAACTTGCGTTAGGTAACCTTGGTGTCAGATACGGGTTACGTATACTTGTATATCACTGGTGGTGTCAGATACGGGTCACATAAACGTGCGTATGACTCGTGGTGTCAGATACGGGTTACATAAACGTGCGTATGACTCGGGGTGTCAGATACGGGTCACATATACGTGCGTATTACTCGTGGTTTCAGATAAGGGTCACATAATCGGGCGTATTACTGGTGTCAGATACGGGTTACATAAACATGCGTATTACTGGTGGTGTCAGATACGAGTCACATAAACGTATGTATCACTGGTGGTGTCAGATACGGGTCACATAATCGTGCATATCACTGGTGGTGTCATATACGGGTCACATAATCGTGCGTATCACTGGTGGTGTCAGATACGGGTTACATAATCGTGAGTATCACTGGTGGTGTCAGAATGAAAACTATCTTCATTCCTACGTTCTTTTTCCCCACATTTCCGGCAAACTTGCAGTGAACGTTGAGATTTGTACGCTAAATCACTGCCGTGGTGATGGGTGAGGGAGGTAGTGCAGGGGTCTGCTAGCACTGTAAACACACCCCCGCCTCACCCCGCCCAACCTCACCCACATCACGCACACTTGGCCGTAATTGATCACTTGTACTGCTGGTATTAATCACTCTAGAGATGAGACGGAGTCAAGACAGCCTCTCCCCTTGATCACTGTGGGATGGCAAATGATTCCCTTCCTAACTAAGACTCGATGCTCACTCATGTCCGCCTCTCTGTCCGCCTCACTTGCCACACACTCACACCCTCCTTTTCACTCTCACTCCTCACGCACCTCATACGCACTCACACACTCACAATACACATCTTCCACCTTGTTTATCAATATTTTAGCCACTTACATCTACACGTGACGTAAAATCCCAAGCAAGATGGATTAACAGGAGTGTGTAAGTATGTGTCTAGCAGCCTGTGGCACTTGCTACATCTGGCTGGCATCTCTGCAACATTGATGCAACATCAACCACACTGACGCAACATCAACCACCAGGAAATATCACTCGCGATTTCAACTCAGCGCCGCGGACGAAAAAAGCGGAAAGGGAGGCAATAAAAACCTTCTATACATCTGTTTTGGATCACATTGCATCTTGGGATCAAAAGGGAGGCAGGGCGGGGAGGGGCGGAGCGGGGAGGGGCGGGGAGGGTCCGCGCAACAAAGGCGTAGTGGAACTCGGAAAAAAGGTTATAAATGCCATCAGTGTTTTCCCGGTAGTGGTAATATTAATTGCGATGACGCGCCACCTTCCCAGAAATCTGGCTGGTTGAGTTTCGATTAAGATTCTGGACTGATAATGTTACACCCAGACAGGAGGTGAAGTTTGTCCAGTGAATCACCCTGGAATGTGGAACCTGTCGCTATAACCTCGTTCAACATTTCCGTTCCTGGCTTTCATATTTACGGTGCGGTGTTATGGCGGTGTTAGGTATGGTGTAACACTCTCTCCCGTCCTTACTATCACTTTATGAATCAAATGTACTGAGGACAACCTCGGGAAGCGGCGTTTAAGAAGACCGGTCACGGAGTACAGACTTCTTGACCCCTTCTCAAGGTGTGTCATTACCTTGGCTTAATATTACAGTTATGTATGAGGCTTTGCCCCCTCACCCGCCTGGCCAACCCCTTCACCCAACCCCCTCCCCCAACCCAACCCCACCCCACACACACTCAGAGTTATGACTCTTGCAACATAATTCAATTTTCTAACGTGGGAGGCCGAGTGTGTACTCACCTAATTGTGGTTGCAGGGGTCGAGACTCAGCTCCTGGATCCTCCTGTGTGTGTGTGTGTGTACTCACCTAATTCTGGTTGCAGGGGTCGATTCATAGCTCCTGACCCAGCTTCTTCACTGGTCGCTACTAGGTCCTCTCTCTCCCTGCTCCATGAGCTTTATCGTACCTCCACTACATCACTTCCCAGACTATTTCATTTCCTGACACCTCTATGGCTGGACGTGGGTATCATGTCAGACTGGACGTGGGTATCACGTCAAACTTGACATGGGTATCACATCAAATTTGACATGGGTATCATGTCAGACTGGACGTGGGTATCATGTCAGACTGGACGTGGGTATCATGTCAGACTGGCCGTGGGTATCATGTCAGACTGGACGTGGGTATCATGTCAGACTGGACGTGGGTATCACATCAAACTTGACATGGGTATCACATCAAACTTGACATGGTATCATGTCAGACTGGACGTGGGTACTACGTAAGAATGGACGAGGGTATCACGTCATACTGGACGTGGGTATCACGTCAGACTGGACGTGAGTACCACGTCAGACTGGACGTGAGTACCACGTCAGACTGGACGTGGGTATCACGTCAGACTGGACGTGAGTATCACGTCAGACTGGACGTGAGTACCACGTCAGACTGGACGTGAGTACCACGTCAGACTGGACGTGGGTATCACGTCAGACTGGACGTGGGTATCACGTCAGACTGGACGTGGGTACGTCGACTGACGTGAGTACCACGTCAGACTGGACGTGAGTACCACGTCAGACTGGACGTGAGTACCACGTCAGACTGGACGTGGGTATCACGTCAGACTGGACGTGGTATCACGTCAGACTGGACGTGAGTACCACGTCAGACTGGACGTGGGTATCACGTAGACTGGACGTGGTATCACGTCAGACTGGACGTGAGTACCACGTCAGACTGGACGTGAGTACCACGTCAGACTGGACGTGGGTATCACGTCAGACTGGACGTGGGTATCACGTCAGACTGGACGTGAGTACCACGTCAGACTGGACGTGAGTACCACGTCAGACTGGACGTGAGTACCACGTCAGACTGGACGTGGGTATCACGTCAGACTGGACGTGGGTATCACGTCAGACTGGACGTGAGTACCACGTCAGACTGGACGTGGGTATCACGTAAGACTGGACGTGGGTATCACGTCAGACTGGACGTGAGTACCACGTCAGACTGGACGTGAGTACCACGTCAGACTGGACGTGGGTATCACGTCAGACTGGACGTGGGTATCACGTCAGACTGGACGTGGGTATCACGTCAGACTGGACGTGGGTATCACGTCAGACTGGACGTGGGTATCACGTCAGACTGGACGTGAGTACCACGTCAGACTGGACGTGAGTATCACGTCAGACTGGACGTGGGTATCACGTCAGACTGGACGTGGGTATCACGTCAGCAATCAGAGACAAGATCACAGCTGGTACTATAAATGACATTGTTCGGTATGTACACAGGACTCTGATGCCGCGGGGAAGGTGAGGGATGAGTGGGAAGGTAGGGGAGTAGGGAATGGAGGGGAGATAGGGGTAGGGGGTGCTCAGCGGGGCACCACCACCCCATCTATCACCAACAACAAATATCCCTACCACCACCATTCAACACTCCACTGACTACTACCATCTAAATGGTGGTTGTCAGTGGTATATTAATAGACAACAACCATCCAGGGAAGCATGGTCATCCAAAGGTATGGTCATCCAGAGGTATGGTCATCCAGAGATATGGTCATCCAGAGGTATGGTCATCCAGAGGTATGGTCATTCAGAGGTATGGTCATCCAGGGAGGTATGGTCATCCAGGGAGGTATGGTCATCCAGGGAGGCATGGACATTCAGGGATGTATGGTCATCCAGAGGTATGGTCATCCAGAGGTATGGTCATCCAGAGGTATGGTCATCCAGAGGTATGGTCATCCAGAGGTATGGTCATCCAGGGAGGTATGGTCATCCAGGGAGGTATGGTCATCCAGGGAGGTATGGTCATCCAGGGAGGCATGGACATTCAGGGATGTATGGTCATCCAGAGGTATGGTCATCCAGAGGTATGGTCATCCAGAGGTATGGTCATCCAGGGAGGTATGGTCATCCAGGGAGGTATGGTCATCCAGGGAGGCATGGACATTCAGGGATGTATGGTCATCCAGGGATGTATGGTCATCCAGAGGTAAGGTCATCCAGAGGTATGGTCATCCAGAGGTATGGTCATAAACCCAGTGAGGAGCAGGGGTGCGGTGGGGACAATACGGGAGCACTGTATTAACATCCGGGGTCCCAGACTATTCAACATCTTACCAGAAGATATCCGAAACACGGCTGGAACCAGTGTAGAAGCCTTCAAGAGGAAACTGGACAAATATCTTCACCAGGTGCCAGATCAACCAAGCTGTGATGGATATGTGGGGCAGCGGGCCTCCAGCAGCAACAGCCTGGTTGACCAGGCAAGCACCAGACGAGCCTGGCCCATGGCCGGGCTCAGAGAGTAGATACTCTCGAAACTCTTCAAAGGTATATCAAAGGTATCCAGAGGTATGGTCATCCAGAGGTATGGTCATCCAGAGAAGTATGGTCATCCTGTCATCCAAGTGTGAAACGGAAGCCTGTTAAAAGTTCTGCACTCTTGCAAAATTGCTGGGTTTTTTTCTCACAAACGTTTAAAACACCATACAAGCCTAACAAACACCTCACATTCTGTACACACTTATTTTTAACTACCCTTGTCTTGCTTAAGTTATTAATCTTGGGTGCACTAAGAGAGGAATTAGTAAGTGTAAGGGGACCCGGACTTTTCAAAACCCACCGTTCATGCATAAGGGAAGATTATCAATAAACCTCGGGCAGCCTTGGTGAGGGGTCTTGATAAGTCCCTCAAAGCAATTCCTGATCAGCCAGGCTGTGGTCAGCCACCAACCACCCACATTCCTACTTTCCTTCCTCTTTCATACCATGTATCAGCCAGTAGGTGACTTGAACCTGCCTAGCATGGGCCAGTAGGCCTGCTGCAGTGCTCCTTCTTATGTTCTTATGACACAAGAGGGTATGGGCGGCGATGTCTTTCATCCCACCGCCCATTACCAAGTGGGCGGCCGTGCACGCCCACGTCTTCCCGGAAACCCTTTAACACTCAATGGTTTTATGAGCCAATGATGCCAATGGTGGAGGTCTGGCAGGAAATGGCTCACCGGCCATTAAATGTCCCCCATAGATTTCCTGTAGCTCATGTTGATGGGGCCACCCTGGTTCCAGAGCCTGCCCCGCGGGGCATCAATGGCCCCGCGAGTAGATAGAGGCTCCTGCGAGTCGCAATAGAGGGTATAGAGTGTGATCACAATATAATGGTATACAATAGTATACAATACCGACATTGGAGGGACTGATCACCTCAAAACTACGTCTTAACATCTTTACTGCTTCTGCTGCCTCCTCTGTCTTCGACTGAAGAAGCCTACTAGGTAGGCGAAACCTTTCGCAGTAAAGATACGTAACTGTTGCACATGTCTTATCAGAGTACCGTGTACCGTGTTAATGACGGTATACAACACAGATAAGGTTGATGGTTGACAGTAATGGTAGAAATGTATTGTACATGTGTCTTGTTTATCCCGAGTTATGGAGGTTCATGCAGAGACTGTCTCTGTGAGGTGAGGTTATAGAGGCTAGCACCAGACGAGCCTGGTCCATGGCCGGGCTCCGGGAGGAGTAAAACTCTCAGAACTCATCAAAGGTATATTAAAGGTATAAGGTGTTTACTTTCACGACACTTTACCCCCATTCCTCTCCCTGACACAATCTTCCGTACCAACCCCTTCTTCCCTACCCACACACTACTGTACCCACAATCCCTCCCTTCCCTACCCACACACTACTGTACCCACAATCCCTCCCTTCCCTACCCACACACTACTGTACCCACAATCCCTTCCTTCCCTACCCAACACTACTGTACCCAAACATACAACAAACTCTTCCTCCCCTCTCCCATTCTCCCTATTCCATCTGCACCTCGTAGCCACCCAGCACACTCACTATCTTATAAACATCTCTCCTTCCCACCCTCTTCCTCTGGCTTAGTCTCTCCTCATTTTCCTCCCATCCCCCACCCACCACTTCATCTGCCTCCTTACCTCTTCCTCTCCCCACCTCTTCCTCTGCCTCCCCACCTCTTCCTCTGCCTCCCCACCTCATGTACTGTTGACATCAACAATACCAACAACAGCATAGCAAGACTGATTTACTACTCTCTAAATCCTTTCACCAGCTTCTGGCATCCTAATCCAGACTCACGAGCTCCAGGGGTAACTGACCTAGAAATATGGATGCCCGTCTTGATGGCTAAGCAACACTCAAGATATTAACCAGACGTTCGTATATTTTTGAGCCCACATACACATCCAGTGTTCTACCCCAAAGAAAAACTCAAAAGAGACACTGTATATAAAACCCAAGAGGATCACCTAATGGGTACCTGGATGTTAATCGACTGGTGTGGGTCGCATCCTGGAACAAAACTGACCTAATTTGCCCGAAATGCTCTGCATAACAAGGGGCTTTCTATATAGTAGTATGTCATTGATGTCAGCTATGTTCTGTATACCTTGTACATGTACTTGTAGAAATAAAGATATTATATTATTTTATTAGAATGAAAGGAAAGACCTGGGAGTAATTATGTCAGCTGACCTTTCTTTCAAAGAAAGATCAATGACAAGAAAATGACGAAGTGGATAATGAAAACTTTCAAAACAAGGGAAAGTGTGTCAATAATAAGTTTGTTATTCCTCTGATGAGTTTCGAGAGTTTCTCTTCTCCAGCAGCCCGGCCTTGGGCCAGGCTTTGTCTAGTGCTTGCCTGCTCAACCAGGCTGTTGCTGCTGGCGACCTACTGGCCCACATATCCATCACAGCCTGGTTGATGTAGCATTAGGTAATGGAAAATGTTCGATATCCTCTTGAAGACTGCTGTAACAAGTGCCACCAGCAGCAACAGCCTGGTTAAACAGGCTAACACAAGACGAGCCTGGCCCATGGCCGGGCTGCAGGAGTATGAAAACTCTGGAAACTCATCAAAGGTATAACAAAGTTATGTTTTGAATATTAGTTATTACACTGACACTTCCAGCGAATGGGTGGGGGGATGAGGTATTATGGGGAGGGGATGAGGTATGATGGGGAGGGGAGGAGGTATGATGGGGAGGGAGTAAGAGGATGACAAAAGACGATCAAAACAAAGAAGATAATATCTAAGGTCGACATAAGACTGTCTTAGGGACCCCCTCACCTCCTCTAGGACCCCCAACCAAGACCCCACCCTGTTAAACGGCCTCTTCCATACCCCCTCTTTCTCTTACTCTCCTCCCCCCCAAGTCATCTCTCTCCTGAGAGATGGTCATTGTCAAGTAATAGCAGTTCCAGTACTGCTGGAAGGAATCCTTTGAAGCTGCTGAACCCCTAGTGGAGCCCCTAGTAGAACCCCTAGTGGAACCCCTAGTAGAACCCCTAGTGGAACTAATAGTGGCATACTTGACGAAGATCCTTATACCCCTGACGAGAGGTCAGACTTACCTATTGAGAGCCTGGTCAACCATTCTGTTAGTGATAGTATCCTGCAGCCACACACGTAAAAGATGTATCAGGATGACACAGGGTGTGACACCACACACCTCCGTGGCACTCTCAAGGTGATACAAAGTGACAGGTATGGCATCCGAGTGGCACTACTGGAACACTCTGAAAGACGATCTCTGATGTAGGTGGTGGGGTGGGCAGTGGATGGAGGGCAGGTAGTAGGTGGTGGGAAAGGCAGTAGGTGGTGGGGACGACAGTGGTGGTGGGGAAGGCAGTAGGTGGTGTGGAAGGCAGTAGGTGGTGGAGAAGGCAGTAGGTGGTGGTTGTCAGGCAGTGGGTGGAGGTGGCAGTGGTGGTGGGTGGGCAGTAGGTGGTGTGGAAGGCAGTAGGTGGTGTGGAAGGCAGTAGGTGGTGTGGAAGGAGTAGGTGGTGGAAGGCAGTAGGTGGTGGGAAGGCAGTAGGTGGTGGAGAAGGCAGTGGTGGGGTAGGCAGTAGGTGGTGTGGAAGGCAGTAGGTGGTGTGGAAGGCAGTAGGTGGTGGGGAAGGCAGTAGGTGGTGGGGAAGGCAATAGGTGGTGGGGAAGGCAGTAGGTGGTGGGGAAGGCAGTAAACATGAGGGTCGACTAACAGTCTCGGGGATTAATACTCAGGATTAACACCACAATAACTCACGTGGGATTTGTGGAGATGAATCCATATTTGTGTATCCCAGTTCTTGCTCGCCCATCTCGTCTGTCTGTCTGTCTGTGGCTGTGTCTGTCTGTATCTGTCTGGCTGTGTGACATATGTGTAAATTACCCACAAAAGTCAGTGACTTATTTCCACTGGGGTCCTTGTGATATCTTCTTATCATTATTATTATTATAATTATCACTCTTATTATAATTATAATAATTATAATTACTATTATTATTATAATCCTGTGTAGACAGGATCGTCAGCTCGGGATAAACGTCAAGATTCCTTGACGTCATGACCGTGTTTTTTTTTACTTCCGTTTGGGAGGCCTGGACCCAGACCGGGCCGCAGGGGCCATGGTGGTCCCTCAACCAGTGTGTTTATGGACCAATGTGTGTTTACGTGGTAGTGCTCCGCCTCAGGTGGGACTGACAACGGTCCAGGATAGAGGGAAACGTGGGGCGAAACGTCGTCAGAAGGATAGGAGTTCAAAGGTCCACCTGCAGGCCTACCTGATAACATTATCAACTTGAACACGTAAGGAGGGTCACAGGTGAGTAAAGTACCAGGTAAGGTCACAGGTAAGGACACATGTAAGGTCACAGGTGAGTAAAGTACCAGGTAAGGTCACAGGTAAGGACACATGTAAGGTCACAGGTGAGTAAAGTACCAGGTAAGGTCACAGGTAAGGACACATGTAAGGTCACAGGTGAGTAAAGTACCAGGTAAGGTCACAGGTAAGGACACATGTAAGGTCACAGGTGAGTAAAGTGCCAGGTAAGGTCACAGGTAAGGACACATGTAAGGTCAAAGGTGAGTTGATCACAGGTGAGTAAAGTACCAGGTAAGGTCACAGGTAAGTACACAGGTAAGGTCAGAGGTGAGTAAAGTCACAGGTAAGGTCAGAGGTGAGTAAGGTCACAGGTAATGATGCTATGATGGCACCAGTGGCCGCCATCACCCAGCGACACTGATCAATAGTGCCAGTGTTGGCACTACCACCACCTGCACCACCACAACCAGCTGCAGGTAGGGAAGGGGAGGGGTAGGAAGGGAGGAGGAGAGGAGAGGAGAGGAGAAGGGGGGAGAGAGAGAGAGAGAGAGAGAGAGAGAGAGAGAGAGAGAGAGAGAGAGAGAATTATAGTATTAAAGGTGGGAAAGGAATGGGGAATTAAAAGAAGTGGTGGAGTGGGAGGGGTGGTAGGGGAACGGAAGAAGGAGGGGGAGGGGAGAGAGTGTGTGGAACGGGAGGGGGACAGGTAAGATGGTTATCAGTACAATTCATCAAAACTCGTCAATTAAAGAGTTGTTGATGGTGGGGGTCGTGATGGTGGGGGTCGTGGCTGGGGTCGTGATGGTAAGCGTCGTGATGGTGGGATCTTGGTGGTAGGGTTGTGATGGTGAGGGTCGTGGTGGGGTCGTGATGATGGGGTCGTAAAGGAAGGGGGTCGTAATAACAGTGATGGTGTTGGGGGGTCTGCGCTACCCAGCACACACACACACAACCACCTGGAACGACCCACCATCCCCCAGCTACATGGTAGATCATGGTAGTGTCCACAACGACCCGCTGGTGAATTCGGGTTAAGAACGTGGACCATTAACCTGAACCTTCAGTGATGTTTCGCTCACGCAGTGGACTTCATCAGGTCATAAACAGGTCACACCGGTAAAACTTGATGGTCATGGTTGGTTGGTTAATGTGGTTTAAAGCCTATCTACTACACGAGGGTCATTAAGGCTGCATGTCACCTGTACACCACCAGTCAAGAATACTTTAATACCTAAAATGTCTGCTGTGGTGTAGATTACGTCTGCTGTGGTGTAGATTATGTCTGCTGTGTCGTAGATTACGTCTGCTGTGGCGTAGATTACGTCTGCTGTGTCGTAGATTACGTCTGCTGTGTCGTAGATTACGTCTGCTGTGTCGTAGATTACGTCTGCTGTGGCGTAAATTACGTCTGCTGTGTCGTAGATTACGTCTGCTGTGGTTGAGATCAAGGTGCCGTGCAGGAAGGAGGGAAGGAAAGAGGGGGGAAGGAGGGAGGGGGAGGGAGGGATCACGGTTGGGGAGAAGAATATAGGGTGGTGGGTGCAGTACAGGGGCGATGGGGAGAGGGACATAACTGGGAAGGATAGTGTTGGGGTGCAGTACAAGGGGAGGGGAAGTTGGGAAGACAGGTAGGGGAAGGGTGGGGAGGGGAGAGGTTGGGGGAGCACCACTGACGATACCATCAAGCACAGTGTTCATAAATTAAGAGAGCCAAGACTGTGCACCGTGGCCAGGCGCGCGCTGATTGGTCCTCCACACAGTGTACCCTCCACCTGATTGGCTATCGTAAATGAATGCGATTATATCTGCTTATCTCGTCTGGTATGCTGCAGCACCGCCACCACCACCACCAGCACCGCCAGCGCCACCACTAGCATCACCACCACCACCACCAGCCACCGTCTCCACCAACACCACCATCTACTACCAACCCCACCCACCTCCACCAAAATCACAACCACCACCAACATCATGACCACAATCACCAGTATCTGGTGTCTACATGGAGGATTTTTTCAGGGGTCAACGCCCCCCGTGGCCCGGCCCCAGACAAGACCTGGTGCATCAGGGCCTGATCAACCAGGCTATCACTGCTGCTTGCAGTCTGGCAGTGGTTCAGGAAGAAATCCAAATATTTTTCCTTGAAGCCTTTTATCTATCTATCTATCTATCTATCTATATATATATATATATATATATATATATATATATATATATATATATATATATATATATATATATATATAAATAATGTATATATATATAATATATATATGTGTGTGTGTGTGTGTGTATCGAGCCGAATATTTAAAACTTGCTATTTTGGCTTAAATAGCAACGCTCTTCTTCCGAATAAGGCAAGTGAAAATTTGTGTATGCAAAATTTCGCAAAAATCATTCTGAACCTAACGAAAAAATATATTTCATTGTGTTTATTATTAATTTATTGTAAATTTATCTAAAATATATTTATTTTGATTAGGCTAAATTAAATTGCGCTTGTTATAATAAGGTTAGGTAAGTTTCCTAAGGTTCTTTTGGTACAAAATCATAATTTTTAAATTAACATAAATGAAAAAAATATATCTTTAAACGTATAAGAGAAAATTTTAGAAAGGACTTAATTTTAAATGAGTTCTTGTTAATTGACCAGTTTTATCTATTCGGCATGACATATATATGAAGTTATTTCGTATGCAAATTTGGAAAGAGTTACTCTTGTGTTTTCCAAGATTTAATGTTATGGTAAACATCTGAGTTACCATCCACAAGATAGATATGAACTGCACAGTAAAGTAAACGCGTTAGGGGCAAAATCTAAACATCCAATTCAATGTAAACGTTAACGTAATTCAGAACGTCAGGGGCAGGAGTTAGGGGCAGCTAGGCATATACTGGAGGTACCCCTGTCAAAATTCCATCACACAGGATGAGTCACATACACAATGTTAAAATGTGTCAGTCTGAGCTGTGAGACTTCAGTAGTGTCAGTCTGAGCTGGGAGACTTCAGCAGTGTCAGTCTGAGCTGGGAGACTTCAGTAGTGTTAGTCTGATCTGGGAGACTCCAGTAGTGTTAGCCTGAGCTGGGAGACTTCAGCAGTGTCAGTCTGAGCTGGGAGACTTCAGTAGTGTCAGTCTGAGCTGGGAGACTTAAGTAGTGTCAGTCTGAGCTGGGAGACTTCAGTAGTGTAAGTCTGAGCTGTGAGACTTCAGTAGTGTCAGCCTGAGCTGGGAGACTTCAGTAGTGTCAGCCTGAGCTGGGAGACTTCAGTAGTGTTAGTCTGATCTGGGAGACTTCAGTAGTGTTAGCCTGAGCTGGGAGACTTCAGTAGTGTCAGCCTGAGCTGGGAGACTTCAGTAGTGTCAGTCTGAGCTGGGAGACTTCAGTAGTGTCAGCCTGATCTGGGAGACTTCAGTAGTGTCAGCCTGATCTGGGAGACTTCAGCAGTGTCAGTCTGAGATGGGAGACTTCAGTAGTGTTAGTCTGAGCTGGGAGACTTCAGCAGTGTAAGTCTGAGCTGTGAGACTTCAGTAGTGTCAGTCTGAGCTGGGAGACTTCAGTAGTGTCAGTCTGAGCTGGGAGACTTCAGTAGTGTCAGTCTGAGCTGGGAGACTTCAGTAGTGTCAGTCTGAGCTGGGAGACTTCAGTAGTGTCAGCCTGAGCTGGGAGACTTCAGTAGTGTCAGCCTGAGCTGGGAGACTTCAGTAGTGTCAGTCTGAGCTGGGAGACTTCAGTATTGTCAGTCTGAGCTGGGAGACTTCAGTAGTGTCAGCCTGAACTGGGAGACTTCAGTAGTGTCAACCTGAGCTGGGAGACTTCAGTAGTGTCAGTCTGAGCTGGGAGACTTCAGTAGTGTCAGTCTGAGCTGGGAGACTTCAGTAGTGTCAACCTGAGCTGGGAGACTTCAGTAGTGTCAGTCGGAGCTGGGAGACTTCAGTAGTGTTGTCGCGTGGGTCTTGGGAGAGATATATAGGAGGTCAAAGATACTCCTTGTTGGATGGTTACGGTATATTTACAGTAAGTAAATGAGAGTCCAGCCACCCGTCTGTCTCGCCTGTAGGTCTAACGTTAGTGAGGGAGTGCCTCTATGAGAGGCTGTGCACATGCGCTGAGCCTCTGACGTCAGCGGGTACCGTGACGTCACACGCAAAGGGACCAGCTGTATAAAAGGAAAGATACACTACACAAGTGTATATATGATACTGACACGACAGTGTCAACCTGAGCTGGGAGACTTCAGTAGTGTCAGTCTGAGCTGGGAGACTTCAGTAGTGTCAGTCTGAGCTGGGAGACTTCAGTAGTGTCAACCTGAGCTGGGAGACTTCAGTAGTGTCAGCCTGAGCTGGGAGACTTCAGTAGTGTCAACCTGAGCTGGGAGACTTCAGTAGTGTCAGCCTGAGCTGGGAGACTTCAGTAGTGTCAGTCTGAGCTGGGAGACTTCAGTAGTGTTAGTCTGAGCTGGGAGACTTCAGTAGTGTCAACCTGAGCTGGGAGACTTCAGTAGTGTCAGCCTGAGCTGGGAGACTTCAGTAGTGTCAACCTGAGCTGGGAGACTTCAGTAGTGTCAGCCTGAGCTGGGAGACTTCAGTAGTGTCAACCTGAGCTGGGAGACTTCAGTAGTGTCAGCCTGAGCTGGGAGACTTCAGTAGTGTCAGTCTGAGCTGGGAGACTTCAGTAGTGTCAACCTGAGCTGGGAGACTTCAGTAGTGTCAGCCTGAGCTGGGAGACTTCAGTAGTGTCAGCCTGAGCTGGGAGACTTCAGTAGTGTCAACCTGAGCTGGGAGACTTTAGTAGTGTCAGTCTGAGCTGGGAGACTTCAGTAGTGTCAGTCTGAGCTGGGAGACTTCAGTAGTGTCAGTCTGAGCTGGGAGACTTCAGTAGTGTCAGTCTGAGCTGGGAGACTTCAGTAGTGTCAGTCTGAGCTGGGAGACTTCAGTAGTGTCAGGCTGAACTGAGAAACTTCAGCAACATCAGAGATGGGAAACTTCAGTAGAGCAGTGAGGTTTAGCAACTACCGCCAGTTTCAATGTTTGTCTTCCAGCAGAACTGTGGTAGCAGCAGGAGCAGTGGTGGTAGCAACAGCCGTGGTGGTAGCAGCAGGAGCAGTGGTGGTAGCAACAGCCGTGGTGGTAGCAGCAGGAGCAGTGGTGGTAGCAACAGCCGTGGTGGTAGCAGCAGCCGTGGTGGTAGCAGCAGCCGTGGTGGTAGCAGCAGCAATGGCGGGAGCGGGGTGGTAGCAGCAACAAGGGGTGGTAACGAGGGTGGTAGCAGCAACTGGGAGTGGTAGCGGTCGTACGTAGCATCTCCTCCACGCCTCCAACACTGTAAATCATTTACCATCATTTACCAGTACTCCTCAGCTCCTGGGAAAAAAAAAATATAACCCCCCAGAATATTTAAGGTATATCATATTCTTTCTCCTCTCGCTGCCTTCTTTATCTTTCTTCTCCTCTCTCTCCTCTTCTTTCTCCTCATTCTCACATCTCTATCATTCAGTAACTCTGGTTAGCAGTAATCTAAAACCATAACAACAGTATATAAGTGTCCGTAATAAATCTAAAAGAATTCTTGGCTTCATATCAAGAAGTATAAATAACAGGATTCCTCGGGTTATACTTCAAATTTATATATCCTTGGTAAGGCCTCAGTTACAGGCCTCAGTTCTGGTCATCGCATTACAGAATGGACATAAATGCGCTGGAAAACATGCATAAGAGCGTAAAAATAGACTCCAGACTGTTCAACAGCCTCCCACCATGCATAAGGGGAATTACCAATAGTCCCCTGGCTGCCTTCAAGAGGGAGCTGGACAGATACTTAAAGTCGGTGCCGGATCAGCCGGGCTGTGCTTCGTACGTTGGACTACGTGTGGCCAGCAGTAACAGTCTGGTTGATAAGGCCCTAATCCACCGGGAGGCCTGGTCGTGGATCGGGCCGCGGGGGCGTTGATTCCCGCAATACCCTCCAGGTAGACTCCAGGCCTACTGGCCAATACAATGCAGGTCCTTATCAAAACCATCCATTCTCACCCACGTATTTTCAACCTTTTCCCGAAGCTACCCAAGAATTTTCTTCAGTACCTCAGGTCCCTGTATTGATAAAGCCACTGGAGGGCGAAACGTCTACAGATAAAGACACCCAGATGCTGCGCATGTGTCAAATTCTTCACCTCAGGTACTAATCAAACCCAGCTATTTTCACTCATATATTTGTCCAGTCTTTTTAAAGCTGACCATTGTCCTCAGCGGAAAAGAACCCGGAATTAAGAGTGTGACTGAAGTATATAAGGGGGAAATCGGAATAAATAAAGGGGATATAAACGAATTTCCTTAGCTGGTGAAACAGGAAATGAGGGAAGAATTTCCACAGTAGACGAAAATGAGGAGAACTGTAGTTGATAAATTAGACACATATGCGACACTTGGGTATCTCCTCATTAAAGATACCCAAGTGTTGCATATGTAGTTAGACTCTTGAAAGTCATCAAAGGTATATCAAAGGTATGGTTGTATAAACGTTGAATGAACTTAGTGGTCCATGGACGTTGCCTGGTGTTAATGGACCACGAACGTTGCTTGGTGTTAGGGGATCACGAACGTTGCCTGGTGTTAGGGGACCACGAACGTTGCCTGGTGTTAGTGGACCACGAACGTTGCCTGGTGTTAGTGGACCACGAACGTTGCCTGGTGTTAGGTGACCACGAACGTTGCTTGGTGTTAGGGGATCACGAACGTTGCCTGGTGTTAGGGGACCACGAACGTTGCCTGGTGTTAGTGGACCACGAACGTTGCCTGGTGTTAGGGGACCACGAACGTTGCTTGGTGTTAGGGGATCACGAACGTTGCCTGGTGTTAGGGGACCACGAACGTTGCCTGGTGTTAGAGGACCACGAACGTTGCCTGGTGTTAGGGACCACGAACGTTGCCTGGTGTTAGGGATCACGAACGTTGCCTGGTGTTAGGGGACCACGAACGTTGCCTGGTGTTAGGGGACCACGAACGTTGCCTGGTGTTAGGGGACCACGAACGTTGCCTGGTGTTAGGGACCACGAACGTTGCCTGGTGTTAGGGGACCACGAACGTTGCCTGGTGTTAGGGGACCACGAACGTTGCCTGGTGTTAGGGGACCACGAACGTTGCCTGGTGTTAGGGGACCACGAACGTTACCTGGTGTTAGGGGACCACGAACGTTGCCTGGTGTTAGGGGACCACGAACGTTGCCTGGTGTTAGGGGACCACGAACGTTGCCTGGTGTTAGGGGACCACGAACGTTGCCTGGTGTTAGGGGACCACGAACGTTGCCTGGTGTTAGGGGACCACGAACGTTGCCTGGTGTTAGGGGACCACGAACGTTGCCTGCCTGATATTTAATTTACCATAATGTATAATCACAAAACACAAGTGTGTTATCAGTGTGCTTATCACCCTCTTGCTCTCTCTCTCTCTCTCTCTCTCTCTCTCTCTCTCTCTCCTCATTACCATAATCCCATGTACTGCCCTATGCATCTCGTGCAGTTATGCGCAATGAAGACTGTGAATTAAAATTATGTACGCATTAGAGAGGAGACTCGCTGTGTAGTTATTAGCCTCCCCGTGAGAGGCGCCATCTATACACACACTCCCTCCCTTAGCTAATGACGTTACCAGGGAATGTTACATACCTTGAAGCTGTTACATTGTTTGTTGTGTACACTGAAACTTAAATTGCTTCTTCCATAAAGTGAAATTTAAGTTTCTTGTTATTAGATTACTGGAGAACCAGAGTGAGACCCCTGGTGTCCTGGTGGAAAGTCGTTTTAGTGTCGTAAGTCGTTGGGTTTAGGATTTTATCCCAGTACCTACAGGAGGTAGGTAGGTACGGAGGGAAGGAGGGACGTAGCGAGGAAGGTAGGAAGTAAGGGAGGTAAGAAGAGGACGGTTTGGATAATGAAAAGTTTGAAAACAATGGAAATAGTGCCAATGGTGATACATTTCAGATCTCTTGTGCTCTCTTGCTCAGAGTATTGTTCAGTGTTGACGGTCCCTTTCAGGGCTGGAGAAACATCAGAACTGAAACAGATACAAGACCATTTACGGCTCACATAGATCCAGTAAAGCATTTAAACCCTGGGAACGTCTTAAAGTCTTGAGAGGAGGAGAGAGATACATGATAACTGCAATGATACCTGCAAATTGAGAACCTTGTCCCAAATCTGCACACTGCCATAACATACTGGAAAGACAAGAGACGAAATATAAAATAAGCCCAGTGAAAAGCAGGGGTGCGGTGGGGACAATAAGGGAACACTGTATCAACATCCGTGGTCCCAGATTATTCAACATCTTACCAGAAGATATCAGAAACACTGCTGGAACAAGTGTAGAAGTCTTCAAGAGAAAACTGGACAAGTATTTTCACCAGGTCCTAGATCAACCAGGCTGTTATTGATACGTGGGGCAGTGGGCCTCCAGCAGCAACAACCTGGTTGACAAGGCTATCAACAGGGAGGCCTGGCACCAGGGCCAAGCTGCGGGAGTAGGAAAACTCTCGAATCCCATCAAGGGTATATCAAAGGTGAGTGAGAACATCCAAGATGGCTGTTGGTGCCAGACGCTGGCACTGGTCCCCTAGAAGACTTATACGTGTCGTGATGGTGGATGTTGCTGGTGGTGGTTGAGTGGATGTTGCAGATGGTGTGGTTAGTGATTAGTTGGATGATGATGGTTGATTGTTGTTGTTGGTAGTGGTTGATTGTTGTTGTTGGTAGTGGTAGTATGAGAGGGAGAGGAAGATTACTTGGACGGTGGAGAAGACAAAGAAAAGTAGGACTAAGAGAGGAGGAGGAGGAAGAGTGGGGGCAGAGTACGGTGAGGCACGGCAGGCGGAGGGGAATACAGTGAGGTGAGGCAGGGATGGGAGGGGCAGGATGAGGCTGATTCGAGAGGGGGAGGGGGAGATATGAAGGGGCAGGAGAGGGTAAGGAATATTACACACACTCCATCACCCCCTCCCCAGATCCTATCATACCTTATCTGATACACTCTGATCCTAACTAAAAATCGACTCCCACACTGAAGGGGGATCCCACCCCCACCATCCATTAATTCTGCCACTCCCTCTTCCTCATCCCTTCCCCCTCCCCTGGCTGGTTACCACCCCTAACCTGCACTCACCCCACACACATGCAAACTTAGCCCCTATACACAACCCAGGAGCTGAGACTCAACTTCTGCAACACAGGTTAATGATCACAACACCTGCCCTACACTGGTTCTCACAACACCTGCCCTACACAGGTTGTCACAACAGCATACATAAGGGGGATTACCAATAGACCTCTGGTTGTCTTCAAGAAGGCGCTGGGCAAGCACCTAAAGTCAGTACCTGACCAGCCGGGCTGTGGCTCGTACGTTGGTTTACGTGTGACCAGCAGCAACAGCCTGGGTGATCAGGTCCTGATTCACTACGAGGCCTGGTCATGGACCGGGCCGCGAGGGTGTTGACATCCGAAACACCCTCCAGGTAACACCTGCACTATACATACTCCAGCTTCCACTCACACTAATACAAACACTTTGTAAATCTTACCGGTTTATATTTGCGTGGGTCGAGTCACGGCTCCTGGCCCTCTACTGATTTTCCCCTGGCCTTGTTATACCTTACCTTAAAGCTGTACATTAAATAAGTGCCAGAGTACATGGTTAATGGGGTTTAAAGCCTATCCACTACACGAGAATGTACTTTAAATCCTTAAAATGTGGATTAAGGGGACTCTCAGAGTATATATATATATATATATATATATATATATATATATATATATATATATATATATATATATATATATATATCCCGGGTCAGAGGATATACAGTGCTCCGTGTATATTGTAGCACAGCTGATTGAGAAGATATACTATACTATCTAGAAGACATACTATGTAAAAGATATACTATCTAGAAGATATACTACTAAATATACTATCTAGAAGATATATTACCTTCTTCTGATCCCGACGCCCCTTCTATTACCCCTGACTCTCCCCCTCCCCACTGCCCCTCTACCTGGTCGTGTAGCCCCCTTCTATCACCCCTTCATTCTCCCCTCCCTACTGCTCCCTTTCTGGACGTGTAACCCCTATCACCCCTCATTCTCCCCCTCCCAACTACTCCCTCCCCACTTCCCCTCCCAATAATGTACAATCTTCATATTCATGCCCCACCATCGCTGCTCAAATTATGACTTTTTGATAAAGCTTCGATCACTATAAATTGTGGCGACGGACATTAACGTTTAAAAAACCGGCCGGGACGGAGCGGGCATAAATCTTGGCGTCACTAAGACTTACATCAGCGGCGAACGGAGCTGAGAAATGACCCTTGGCTCCCCGCTGGCGGATACGCCCTTGTTGCCCGTGTAATGCGATGTTTATATTAAATAATGCTTGATTTTTGTTACGATAAAGATCATGACTTTGAAGGCTCGGCCTACAATGGTCACTCCTCTCATTACCATCCCATAATTGGCCAATAGGACAGCGGGAGGGAGGCTGCTAGCCAATCACAACGTAGTATGTTATTACCCCCTGTTGTGATTGGACAGATGAGGTAATCTGACGCCCTCTGTTCCGACTCCCGCTAACTGTTATAGAGCTACGTAGTGTATTATACATCTATGAAGCGTACTAGTTATGACAGGTGGGCCACATGACCACATACTTTATTACTGCAGGTGGTCAGGTGGACCAGATGGTCGCTAGTGCCACCTGTGGCAATATACTTCATTATCACAGGTGGCCTGGTGGACCAGGTGGTCACTCGTGCCACCTGTGGCAATATACTTCATTATCACAGGTGGCCTGGTGGACCAGATGGTCACTTGTGGCCACAAACATTATTACAGGTGGCCTGGTGGACCAGATGGTCACTTGTATCCACAAACATTGTTACAGGTGGCCCAGATGGCTACTTACTTTATTAAGACAGGTGGGCCACATGGCTATATACTTTATTAAGACAGGTGGGCCACATGGCTACATACTTTTATAAGACAGGTGGGCCACATGGCTACATACTTTACCAAGACAGGTGGGCCACATGGCCAATTTTTCCTCGATGAATGTCTGTGGCACTGGAAGACCTGGCACAGGTCTGTGCTTCAACCAGCTGTGATGCATGAGTGGGCCACTGGCCCACCGTCAGTAACAGCCTGGTGGACCAGGCCAGTACCGGAGAAGCCGGGCCCAGGGCCGTGAAAGCTGGGAAACTCTCGACACCCTTCAAAGCCATATCAAAGCATACTATTCTTTTACAAATTCTGGTATGTCCTCAGAGAGACAATGCAGTGCTAGGAAAAGGTTAGTCTGTCAGCATTAGGAAAAGGCGAGTCTGTCAGCATTAGGAAAAGGCGAGTCTGTCAGCATTAGGAAAAGGTGAGTCTGTCAGCATCAGATAGGAATAAGAAGGAGCTCTGAGAAATTAAACTTTTCGCTGTGGAGATATCTCATTTTTTTTTTCTCTCTATTGACCATTACTGTTGGGGATTCCATTTGTTAAAATGGAATGAATCATATTCATTTTCTTAGTCTGTGTTCGTCATCTGACACTGGTTAAGCTCTTGCATTTTATTTACTTTCCGGTCCACTGACGTCTGTGTCGTAGTAGTAGTAGTAGTAGTAGTAGTAGTAGTAGTAGTAGTAGTAGTAGTAGTAGTAGCAGCAGTAGTAGTAGTAGCAATAATAGTAGTAGTGGCAGCAGCATCAACAGTAATAGTGGTTAGTACGTTCCATTACCGCCAGAGAGCAGCATTATCCCAGTCATCTCAGAGGTGTAGCATCATCCCAGTCATCTCAGAGGTGCAGCAGCAGCATCCAGCATCCCGGAGCTGTACCGAGCAACATCTGCCTGTATCAGATAAGCCAAGATGTATCACCCATATTTTAATAGACACCCCGGCACCCCCTTCCAATATTTACTGCCCGATGAAACTCCGTAATTGGCTGATCATTTCCCTTCCTTAATCCCGGCGATTCCTAGTTAGTGTCTCCCTTCCACTGCCTCCGCCCTTCTTAATGAGGAGCCCAACTTTCTTAATAAGTGCATTGCACTACAGTGGGAGTGTGCTGTTTTCCCAGTGGGGAAAATGTTGTTCCAGTGGGTGAAATGTTTTTTTTTTCCCAGTGGTTGTAATATATCTTTGATATACCTTTGATGAGTTCCGAGAGTTTTTCTACTCCCGGAGCCCGGCCATGGGTCAGACTCGTCTGGTGTTTGGATGGTCAACCAGGCTGTTGCTGCTGGTGGTGCGCTGACCCACATATCCATCACAGTTTGGTTGATCTGGCACCTGGTGAAGATACTTGTCCAGTTTCCTCTTGTTCCAGCAGTGTTTCTGATATCTTCTGGTAAGATGTTGAATAATCTGGAGCCACGAATGTTGATACAGTGTTTTCTTATTGTGCCCACCGCACTCCTACTCTTGCTACTGGAGTGAGAGATATGGAAGCTTCGTCCCATATCTCTCACTCCAGTATGTTGTTATGGCAGTGTGCAGATTTGGGACCAGACCCTCGAGTACTCTCCAGGTATATATCATGTATCTCAACACCTCTCCAGTGAATACATGTTCAAGACTAAGGCGTTCCCAGTAATTTAAATGTTTTACTGGCTCTGTGTGAGCCGTAAACGATCTCTGTATTTGTTCCAGCTCTGATATTCCTCCTGCCCTGAACGGGGTCGTCAACACTGAACAATATTCCAAATGAGGGAGCACTAGCCATTTGAAAAGTGCCACCATTGGCATTATTTCCCTTGTTTTAAAAGTTCTCATTATCCACCTAGTCATCCTGCGGCTGTCGTGACCTTTGTCTCGTGTTCTTTGAAAGAAAGGTCAGCTGAAATAATTATTCCCAAGTCGTTCACGTGTTCCTTTTGTTCTATTTGGTGACCCTCTTGAGTTTTGTATATAGTGTTCCTTTTGAGTTCTTCAATCTTTCCATACATAATAAGCTGGAACGTAGCAGCAGTGGCGTCCGTCAGTAAGGTTAAGATAAGATTTTCTTCGGATTTTTAACCCCGGAGGGTTAGCCACCCAGGATAACCCAAGAAAGTCATGCGTCGCGTCTATCGAGGACTGTTCTGTCTTAGGTCTTCATGCTGAAGGTCCTAATCTGTCAAAGGATCCACCCACCGAAGTCGATAACACCAGGTACCTCTTGCTGTAGATGAACGACCAGGTGTAAGGAACACGTCGAAAGTTCACCCGAGAATCGAACCGGCCTCCGTGTAGCGAAACTCTAGCCACCAGGCTTCAGGGTAGATCCGTAGTCAGAAACCGACGAGTTAATAGAATGGTGAAGACATAGGAGTTTAGGTCACACTAGCTTCCTCAGTCCAGGATACAAAAAAAGAAGGAGGTGAAGACAGGGGAGGTTGGGTAATCAGTCCAAGGGAGGAGGAAGGAAGGGAGGGGGAACTAGTTGACATAGAGGATAGGTAAGAGGAGGGTTGGGAGGGGTTGACGTCGGGGAGAGGGAGGAGGAATGATGGAGGGATGGGAGGGGTTGATCGTCTGGGAGAGGGGAGGAGGATGATGGAGGGATGGGAGGGGTTGATCGTCTGGAATGGGGAGAAGAAGGGAAGGGGTGATGGGAGAGATCGTGACCCCTATGTCAATGGGGAACCTTCAAGTCGTGAGTGTAATGACCCATTAGAGTGTCTTGGGATTGAAACCTAGCTCCTGGACCCGCCTCTCAACCACCGGCGAGCTATTGTTTCTCCCTGGCAATCAGTGCCAAACCATACCTAGTCTGGAAGCTGTGTATAGTGACTGCCTGCCCCCCTTCTCTCTCTCTCTCTCTCTCTCTCTCTCTCTCTCTCTCTCACACACACACACACACACACACACACACACTCACACTCTCACACACACACACACACACACACACACACACACACACACACACACACACACACACACACACACACACACACACACACACACACACTCACACACACACACACACAGTTACACATACACACACACACACACACACACACTCACACACACACACACACACACTCACCACACACACACACACACACACACACACACACACACACACACACACACACACACACAGTTACACACACACACACACACACACACACACAGTTACACACACACACACACACACACACACACACACAGTTAATTATCAAAATGGGAAAAAAACTTGAGGGTTATTAATTTTCCGAATATGCAAAGAGCGAGTACTGTGTTAATTGTTGGTGGAGCTGATGACACTGATGGAGAGTGTGGTGGTGGTGGAGGGCGGCTGTGGTGGTGGGAGGGGCGGCTGTGGTGGTGGGAGGGGCGGCTGTTGTGGTGGGAGGGGCGGCTGTGGTGGTGAGAGGGCTGCTGTGGTGCAGGGAGGCGCTGCTGTGGGGCAGGGAGTTTCGCCTGTGGTGGAGGGAGGGGCGGCTGTGGTGGTGGGAGGGGCGGCTGTGGTGGAGGGAGGGGCGGCTGTGGTGGTGGTGGAGGGCGGCTGTGGTGGTGGGAGGGGCGGCTGTGGTGGTGGTGGAGGGCGGCTGTGGTGGTGGGACGGGCGGCTGTGGTGGTGGGAGGGGCGGCTGTGGTGGTGGGAGGGGCGGCTGTGGTGGTGGGAGGGGCGGCTGTGGTGGTGGGAGGGGCGGCTGTGGTGGTGGGAGGGGCTGCTGTGGTGCAGGGAGGCGCTGCTGTGGTGGTGGGAGGGGCGGCTGTGGAGGGAGGGGCTGCTGTGGTGCAGGGAGGGGCGGCTGTGGTGGAGGGAGGGGCGGCTGTGGTGGTGGGAGGGGCGGCTGTGGTGGAGGGAGGGGCGGCTGTGGTGGAGGGAGGGGCGGCTGTGGTGGTGGGAGGGGCGGCTGTGGTGGAGAGATTGGCTGCTGTGGTGCAGGGAGGGGCGGCTGTGGTGCAGGGAGGGGCGGCTGTGGTGGAGGGAGGGGCGGCTGTGGTGCAGGGAGGGGCGGCTGTGGTGCAGGGAGGGGCGGCTGTGGTGCAGGGATGGGCGGCTGTGGTGGAGGGAGGGTCGGCTGTGGTGCAGGGATGGGCGGCTGTGGTGGAGGGAGGGACGGCTGTGGTGCAGGGAGGGGCGGCTGTGGTGCAGGGAGGGGCGGCTGTGGTGGAGGGAGGGGCGGCTGTGGTGGAGGGAGGGGCGGCTGTGGTGCAGGGAGGGGCGGCTGTGGTGGAGGGAGGGGCGGCAGTTCACTTGCTTCTCCTGCATGATAAAGCCGCCGCTATCAATCACAAAGTTGACAACGTAATTCCACGTTCATGACTGGGAACGGCCCATCGCAGATCAATTCATTCAACTCAACGTAAAAGGCAGCTTTAAATAAGAAGGTGCAGAGGCCTGATCAACTCCAACTGTTGGAGACACAACTCTCCCGCAATCTCCAACACCCTGGGTAAAACCCCGTAGTGGTAGACACCTGACCTTCTCCAACTGCTGGAGGAGGAGATTCTCTCTCTCTCTCTCTCTCTCTCTCTCTCTCTCTCTCTCTCTCTCTCTTAAATTTCAATTCTTGGTTCCATTGCAGAAATATTTTTGCAAGGCTTGGCAATAGAGTTGTAGCACTGAGGACTTTGCTATATCTCAGTAACAAAAGTAAGATTACTGACGAAATGTTAGGTAAAATGGACAGGGATGCAGCCAACGTGACGGTATTGTGGCGACGTTTCGCCCTCCGAGAGCTTTGTCAAGCCTTTTTACAAACAAGGATACGGACGGTATATAAAGATACAACGTGAGGTGGTATCTATATATATACTACCGCAACTACTACTACTATTACTACTACTACTGCAACTACTACTACTACAGTTACTACTACTAAGCTCCTGGAGAGCGAAACGTTTCCACAATAAATGGTCACGTCACGTTTCCAGTTTTTCTCCTGCGACCCAAAGAAGATCTGGAAGCATTACTAGGCGCCTCTCACAGTCTATTACCGATCTGTTTACCTCTGCTGATCGCTAGGGCGATAAGGATGTTGCTGATGTAGACCCACAGGCCTACTCTGCTAAAGGGCCTACAGGACTACTTTGCTAGTGGGCCCACAGGCCTACTCTGCTAGGGGGCTTACTTACAGGCCTACACTGCTAGGGGGCCCACAGGCCTACACTGCTAAGGGACCCAAAGGTCTACTCTGCGAGGCCTACAGGCCTACACTGCTAGCGGGCCCACATGCCTACTCTGCTAGAAGGTCTACAGGCCTATACTATCATCCCAGCCTATACATTATATATGAGACAGTGATGGTGGACTTTAAAGAAGAGATGTCACGATAACTCTGACGGCACAGAGGATGGCAGTGGCGGCAGAGATGGCAGTGGCTGCAGAGATGGCAGAGGTGGCAGAGATGGCAGTGGTGGCAGAGATGGCAGTGGTGGCAGAGATGGCAGTGGTGGCAGAGATGGCAGAGACGTATGGAGATGGCACAAAAAAGAAGTCTCACAGTGGTGATTAATATTGGTGGTGACACTGGCGGTGCCTTGATGAATGATACAGTGCCACTGGTGGTGATGCTACTACCACCACCACCAGCACCAATGGCACTATCACCATTACCACCACTGGCACTACTACCACTACCACCACCAGCACCACCAATACCAGTGGCACCACCACCAGTGGCACTTCCACCATCACCAGTGGCACTACCACCACTATCAGCCTTACTAGTAACACCATCTCGACCAACACCAGCACTACCAACATCACCACCAGCACTACCAACATCACCACCAGCACTACCTCCACCACCACAACCAGCCTTACTACCTCCACCACCACAACCAGCCTTACTACCTCCACCACCACAACCAGCCTTACTACCTCCACCACCACAACCACCATCACTGCATCTACCACCACCACCACTGCACCTACCACCACCACCATCACTGCATCTACCACCATCACTGCACCTATCACCACCATCACTGCACCTACCACCACCATCACTACACCTACCACCATCACCACCACTGTGCAGGATACCTCCCTCCCAGGGCGCAGGACCCCAGCAGCGACCAGCCAGTCACTGCGCCAGCTGAGCGCCATCTGGCACTCAGGAAGGGGAGAATGAGGGGAAGAGTGAGGGGGAAGGGGAAGGGGACGGGAGGGGGAATACAACCACAGGTGGGTAACACGTGGTGGGCGTGACCCTCCCCTCCCCTACCTTCCCCTCTCTCACTTCCCCTACCATACCTCCCCTACCTCAGCTCCCCTCCCTTACATCCCCCTTCCCCCTCATATGGCATACCTTAAGGATGTTTTCAGGGGTCAACGCCTCCGCGGCCCGGTCAACCAGGCTGTTGCTGCTACCGGCCCGCAAGCACCTAAGGATATCCAAAAGTCCTAGGAACTAGGCCTGAAAATATGGACTAGGAAAAGGCGTAGGCCCTGGAATAGCCACGTGTCAGAGGGAAGTGAGGCAAGCCACGTGTCCAGCTCGCTTACCATGACGCGTGTCATGCTGCAGGAGACAGGGCCGCATGCGGGACATTCCTGTGGCCCCCCGCAGGCTCTTCCGCACGAGTGCCGCAACATAAACTATCCTTAATTCATCCTGTGTGATGGAATATGACAGGGAAACACAGCTAGCTTTTGTTCCCACAATGTAACTATCATATAGAATAGTGTAGCAACACTGGGACATGAAGATCATCAGAAGTGTCACTGTTGGTTTCCCACAATGTAACTATCATACAGAATAGTGTAGCAACACACTGCTGGTGTTCCCACAATGTAACTATCATACAGAATAGTGAGCAACACACTGCTAGTGTTCCACAATGTAACTATATACAGAATAGTGTACACTGTTGGTGTTCCCACAATGTAACTATCATACAGAATAGTGTAGCAACACATTGCTGGTGTTCCCACAATGTAACTATCATACAGAATAGTGTAGCAACACACTGCTAGTGTTCCCACAATGTAACTATCATACAGAATAGTGTAGCAACACATTGCTGGTGTTCCCACAATGTAACTATCATACAGAATAGTGTAGCAACACACTGCTAGTGTTCCCACAATGTAACTATCATACAGAATAGTGTAGCAACACACTTCTAGTATTCACACAATGTAACTATCATACAGAATAGTGTAGCAACACATTGCTGGTGTTCCCACAATGTAACTATCATACAGAATAGTGTAGCAACACTGCTGGTGTTCCCACAATGTAACTATCATACAGAATAGTGTAGCAACACATTGCTGGTGTTCCCACAATGTAACTATCATACAGAATAGTGTAGCAACACTGCTGGTGTTCCCACAATGTAACTATCATACAGAATAGTGTAGCAACACATTGCTGGTGTTCCCACAATGTAACTATCATACAGAATAGTGTAGCAACACTGCTGGTGTTCCCACAATGTAACTATCATACAGAATAGTGTAGCAACACTGCTGGTGTTCCCACAATGTAACTATCATACAGAATAGTGTAGCAACACTGCTGGTGTTCCCACAATGTAACTATCATACAGAATAGTGTAGCAACACATTGCTGGTGTTCCCACAATGTAACTATCATACAGAATAGTGTAGCAACACTGCTGGTGTTCCCACAATGTAACTATCATACAGAATAGTGTAGCAACACACTGCTGGTGTTCCCACAATGTAACTATCATACAGAATAGTGTAGCAACACTGCTGGTGTTCCTACAATGTAACTATCATACAGAATAGTGTAGCAACACACTGCTGGTGTTCCCACAATGTAACTATCATATAGAATAGTGTAGCAACACACTGCTGGTGTTCCCACAATGTAACTATCATACAGAATAGTGTAGCAACACACTGCTGGTGTTCCCACAATGTAACTATCATATAGAATAGTGTAGCAACACTGCTGGTGTTCCCACAATGTAACTATCATACAGAATAGTGTAGCAACACACTGGCTGCTTCACTAATACTAGTAATACTGACACCACCGCTAGCACCACCAGCCCTAGCCTCACCACAACTCAACACCATTAACACCACAAGGAACCACGCTATAACTACCAACAACAATCACAATATTAGTACCACCAACAACCACAATATAACCACCACCACCACCCACACTATAACCACCACCAACAACAATTATCACACTATTAGCACCACCAACTACCACTAGTACTACTACCAGCTGAGAGGTGATACTGCAGTTTGCAAAACAACAACCTCCTGCAAGGTGCCATTGCAACACTACAATCTAATGCCAGTCAACAAGAGAGTTGGCACTCTTAACAAGGTGATGGTGGCACTCTGGAGGTGACAGTGGCACTCATAAGTAATGGCGGCACTCATAAGTGATGGTGGCACTCCTAAGTAATGATGGCACTCTGGAGGTGATAGTGGTACTCAAAAGTAATGGCGGCACTCATAACTAATGGTGGCACTCATAAGTGATGGTGGCACTCTCACCATAGTAATGGACAACCTCTCTCCTCATTTGATTACGTTCATTTTTCAACGGATTTCTTAACCTAATCTAAGTCGTGTGTGTGTGTGTGTGTGTGCCACGTGGCACACACTACTAACCGTGACATTCTTTGTGTCACATGATATATACACATAATGTCGTGCCGAATATGTAAAACTTGCTATTTTGGCTTAAATAGCAACGCTCTTCTTGCCGAATAAGGCAAGCGAAAATTTGTGTATGCAATAATTTCTCAAAAATCATTTTGAACCTAACGAAAAAAATATATTTCATTGTGTTCGTTTATTATTAAATTACTGTAATCTTATCTAAAATATATTTAGTTGGAGTAGACTAAATTGCGCTTGTTATAATAAGGTTAGGTAAGTTTTCTAAGGTTCTTTTGGTACAAAATTATTAATTTTTACATTAACATAAATGAAAAAATATATATCTTTAAACGTATAAGAGAAAATTTTAGAAAGGACTTAATTTTAAATGAGTTCTTGCTAATTGACTAATTTTACCTATTCGGCACGATATATATATATATATATATATATATATATATATATATATATATATATATATATATATATATATATATGTTGGTAGAGGAAGCCCAGGAAGGTGGATGGAGTGTTGTGATGGAAGGCAGGGATGGAAGGCAGGGATGGAAGGCAGGGATGGAAGGCAAGGATGTAAGGCAGGGATGGAAGGCAGGGATGGAAGGCAAGGATGGAAGGCAGGGATGGAAGGCAGGGATGGAAGGCAGGGATGGAAGGCAGGGATGGAAGGCAGGGATGGAAGAGTGGAATACGACTGTCAGAACAAGACCAAGGAAAAGATGTTTAGATGGAGGATGTTAGGAGGGAGGGAGGGAGGGAAGACTGAAAGGGAGGGAGGGAGGGAAGAAGAGGGAAGACTGAAAGGGAGGGGAGGGAGGGAAGAAGAGGGAAGACTGAAAGGGAGGGAGGGAAGGAGGGAAGACTGAAAGGGAGGGAAGAAGAGGGAAGACTGAAAGGGAGGGAGGGAGGGAAGAAGAGGGAAGTTTAAAAAGGGAGGGAGGGCAATAGGATGGTGTGCGTCGATGGAGTGTGATCAAGAAAGGAGGAACGATGGAAGGAGAGGGAGGGACGGAGAGGGAGGGATGGAGGGAGGGGTGAATGGATGGTAGGGGAGGGAGGGAGGGGAGGGAGGGAGGGAGGGAGGGGAGGGACAAGCAATATTATCAAGGAAATCTTACACAGGCACTAACACCCATCAGACACGCGACCTTAAGGAGGGGGAAAGGGAGGGGGAAGGGAAGGGAGGGGGAAGGGGAAGGGAGGGTAAGGGAGGGGGAAAGAGAGGGTGAATGAAGGGAGGAGACACTTTTTAATATGTCTGTCTGGGGAGATGGGGAGAGCTGGTAAAGGGAAGGGGAAAGTCGAGGGAAGGACAGAAGTGGAGGGGGAGATAGTAGGGGAGGGGGTGAAAATATCATACGTTACTCACTCTTGTTTTGACTCCCCTCCCTCCCTCCTCCCTGACCTTCATTCCCTCCCTGACCTTCATTCCCTCCCTGACCTTCCCTCTCTCCCTGCCCTTTCTCCCTCCCTGACCTCCCTCCCACACATGGAAGGAAGGAATACGTAAACAAGAACAACAACAAACAACTACATACAGTGCCACAACTATGTTGTCAAACTTAATTACAAACACACGAAACAACAAACTACAAACACACGAAACAACGAACTACAAACACACGAAACAACAAACTACAAACACACGAAACAACGAACTACAAACACACGAAACAACGAACTACAAACACACGAAAGATACTGCGCACAATAACCCAGGATAACAAGACAGGGTAGCGTAGGTGGATGTCACACACACACACACACACACACACACACACACACACACACACACACACACAACCCGTACATGGGAGACAGAAAGTTACGACGACGTTTCGGTCCGACCTGGACCATTTATAAGTTGTTATAAGCTCCTGTCTCCCATGTACGGTACTGTGCCTCTTTGTTCTCCACTCTCACTTAGACAGCTAGCTATGAAAGTCTGTCTGCTTAGCCAGTCTTCTGAAACAGTCAGTCTTCTTAGTCTTCTGAAACAGTCAGTCTTCTTAGTCTTCTGAAACAGTCAGTCTTCTTAGTCTTCTGAAACAGTCAGTCTTCTTAGTCTTCTGAAACAGTCAGTCTTCTTAGTCTTCTGAAACAGTCAGTCTTCTTAGTCTTCTGAAACAGTCAGTCTTCTTAGTCTTCTGAAACAGTCGTTCTTAGTCTTCTGAAACAGTCTTTGTCTCAAACAGTCTTCTTAGTCTTCTGAAACAGTCAGTCTTCTTAGTCTTCTGAAACAGTCAGTCTTCTTAGTCTTCTGAAACAGTCTTCTTAGTCTTCTGAAACAGTCAGTCTTCTTAGTCTTCTGAAACAGTCAGTCTTCTTAGTCTTCTGAAACAGTCAGTCTTCTTAGTCTTCTGAAACAGTCAGTCTTCTTAGTCTTCTGAAACAGTCAGTCTTCTTAGTCTTCTGAAACAATCAGTCTTCTTAGTCTTCTGAAACAGTCAGTCTTCTTAGTCTTCTGAAACAGCCAGTCTTCTTAGTCTTCTGAAACAGTCAGTCTTCTTAGTCTTGTGAAACAGCCAGTCTTCTTAGTCTTCTGAAACAGTCAGTCTTCTTAGTCTTCTGAAACAGCCAGTCTTCTTAGTCTTCTGAAACAGCCAGTCTTCTTAGTCTTCTGAAACAGCCAGTCTTCTTAGTCTTCTGAAACAGTCAGTCTTCTTAGTCTTTTGAAACAGTCAGTCTTCTTAGTCTTCTGAAACAGTCAGTCTTCTTAGTCTTCTGAAACAGCCAGCCTTCTTAGTCTTCTGAAACAGCCAGTCTTCTTAGTCTTGAAACAGTCAGTCTTCTTAGTCTTTTGAAACAGTCAGTCTTCTTAGTCTTCTGAAACGGGTCAGACTTCTTAGTCATTCTTTTAAAACACTCAATCTTCTAAAATAGTCAGTCTTCTAAAAGAGTCAGTCTTCCAAAACAATGTTCTTAGCCTTCTAAAAGCGTCAGTGTTCTTAGTCAGTCAGGAGACCTGAGACTGACCATTGGCCTCCCTCACACCACATACTACGATCTTAAATGGACACCATCACGAACAAGATTTACTAATTACCAAAACATCCAGCGTGTGTGTGGACTATTACGTCTGAGGCTGTGTGTGGTCTGCAGGGCCTAGGCCAGGCCTCCTGGTTGATGGCGTGATTCATCAGGTTGTTGGTGCTAGCAGAACCTAGTGCAGAGCATAACACCACAGGCTGGTCAGGGACCGACTCTTGACGGTCCCTTACACTGGCTGGTGTAAGTGGATAAACCTGGCTGGTGTAAGTGGATAAACCTTGCTGGTGTAAGTGGATAAACCTGGCTGGTGTAAGTGGATAAACCTTGCTGGTGTAAGTGGATAAACCTAGCTGGTGTAAGTGGATAAACCTTGCTGGTGTAAGTGGATGAACCTGGCTGGTGTAAGTGGATAAACCTGGCTGGTGTAAGGGGATAAACCTGGCTGGTGTAAGTGGATAATCCTGGCTGGTGTAAGTGGATAAACCTGGCTGTGAGTGGATAACCTGGCTGGTGTAAGTGGATAAACCTGGCTGGTGTAAGTGGATAAACCTGGCTGGTGTAAGTGGATAAACCTGGCTGGTGTAAGTGGATAAACCTGGCTGGTGTAAGTGGATAAACCTGGCTGGTGTAAGTGGATAAACCTGGCTGGTGTAAGTGGATGAACCTGTGTGTAGGTAATGTCTATGTAGATACCCTTGCAGCTAGCACCAACTGCCTGGTTAACTAGTTTAAGAGTCGTAGGATCGTTAAGCTCCATCAGAGGGGCATCAGGGACAAGCAGCTGAGACGTATCGCACTCACAGAAACTAAGTGGGCGAAACGTGTCAAAGAGGATTTCCCAATGACGGGTTACGAGAGTATATTGATCATGGGGCGTCAGGGTCACCAAGGGCCGCCATGCGTGGGCGTGTGATGGGCGTGGCTACCATACAGTCATGCGTGGGCGTGCAGGTAATAACAAGGACTACCTACGTACGTACACAAGATAGCAACAAACCTCTCAACCTCTCCTTCCTACCTTTCGTTTATCTTCTTCAAATGATGAGTGCTTCGTCGGTTCCCGTACCTGAGGAAGAGAGAGACCGTCAGTAACTGAGAGAGAGAGAGAGAGAGAGAGAAACAAATCGTTTAAAGACACCGAGACAAAGATTAAGAGTGAAGAAGAATTGAGAAATAGGAAAAAAGGGAGGAAAAACAGCAATAATAATAATAATGACTGTAAATGAATAAAAGGAGAGATGTACGGGAGGATCGAACCGTGGTCCTGTTAGTGGCAGACATAAACAAAAGTTCTGTTCCCGAATCTTTACTATTAGAGGCCCCGTAGCTCTGGTGTTGACCTGCCAACACCAGGGCCACGGTTCGATCCCCCTTCCCATCCATCCTTCTGTTTATTAATTATTAATATTTCCAACCATTGTATACAAAGTCATCCAGTAAACATAGCACTCAGGGCGCAGTTAAATCATACAGAGCTGTAGAGACCTGGGAGTGACTATGTTAAATGTTAGGTTCACGGAACACAAGTGTTGCTAACATAGCTTTATAATATATGCAAGAATTTCGAACAAGCGATACAAGATGCAAAACAACCACGGGGGGAGTTGAATAATAGCTCTCGGCCTTTCGTGTTGCAATCAACACATCATCAGGAGCTTGCAAAGTTGCAGAAATGAGTAAAAGATCTCAGCAGACTCATACGGAGGAGCCTCTATGTATGAGTCCGCTTGTATCTAATGCATTGAAAACGCCTTGAAAATACCGAAGTTACTGGTTCCAGATCTACACACTGGAATAACTCCTTAGCAACGAGAAGCAAGAGACTGGTGGGTAGGTTAACTGGATTTAAAGTCTATCAACTACACAATTAAGTCTGTTAAATTAGACACATATGCAACACTTGGGTATCTTTAATGAGGAAACGTTTCGCCACACAGTGGCTTCATCAGTCCAATACAAAGTAGAAAGGTGTAAGGAGAGGAGGAGTTTGAGGTTATCAGTCCCTCGGCCTGGAGTCGATGTGTTCAGTCCATCAATCTATACAAAGGGATTCTTCAACATTTGTCCAAACCTTTGGACAAGGACTTACTTCGACTAGTGGTTGATACCACTATGACCTGCCTCCTCCTGCTGCATCTCACCTGATTACAGCATATAAGCCACCTCTACGGCCTTGTGCTACACTTCTAACAAGATTGATGGACTGAACACATCGACTCCAGGCCGAGGGACTGATAACCTCAAACTCCTCCTCTCCTTACACCTTTCTACTTTGTATTGGACTGATGAAGCCACTGTGTGGCGAAACGTTTCCTCATTAAAGATACCCAAGTGTTGCATATGTGTCTAATTTAACAACTTGTCGGTTCTCTGAACCATTCATCTACACAATTAAGTCTGCATATTGCCTGTTCCCCTACCAGTCAAGAATACCTTAATCCCTACGGTAGGGATTGAGACAAACTCCCAGCGTATATACACAGATATATACCTCACTGTGTATATATCCTGTGAGTAAACTGGAGTAGAAATATTCTCGAAACTCATCAAAGGTATATCAAAGAGGACCACTAGTTGCCTTCAAGAGGAAGTTTAATAAATTACTTAGATGTTTCTGGTGATCGCTTATGGTCCTCTTATCGTTATACCTTTGAAGAGTTTCGAGAGTATCTACTCTCTGAGCCCGGCCATGGGCCAGGCTCGTCTGGTGCTTGCCTAGTCAACCAGGCTGTTGCTGCTGGAAGCCCGCTGCCCCACATATCCATCACAGCCTGGTTGATCTGGCACCTGGTGAAGATATTTGTCCAGTTTCCTCTTGAAGGCTTCTACACTGGTTCCAGCCGTGTTTCGGATATCTTCTGGTAAGATGTTGAATAGTCTGGGACCCCGGATGTTAATACAGTGCTCCCGTATTGTCCCCACCGCACCCCTGCTCCTCACTGGGTTTATTTTACACTTTCTCCCATATCTCTCACTCCAGTATGTTGTTATGGCAGTGTGCAGATTTGGGACCAGGCCCTCAAGTACTTTCCATGTATATATTATCATGTAACTCTCTCTCCTCCGCTCCAATGAGTACATGTTCAAGATTTGAAGACGTTCCCAATAATTTAGATGTTTCAATGGCTCAATGTGAGCCGTAAACGATCTCTGGATTTGTTCCAGCTCTGCTATTTCTCCTGCCCTGAACGGGGCCGTCAGCACTGAGCAGTATTCTAAGTGAGGGAGCACTAGCGATTTGAATAGTGTCACCATCGGCATTATTTCCCTTGTTTTGAAAGTTCTCAATACCCACCCCGTCATCTTCCTGGCTGTTGTGATCTTTGTCTTGTTATGGTCTTTAAACGACAGATCAGCAGACATAATTATTCCCAAGTCCTTTACGTGTTCCTTTCGTTCTATGTGGTGACCCTCTTGCGTTTTGTATATAGTGTTCCTTTTGAGTTCTTCATTTTTCCATACCTAAGCAGCTGAAACTTATCACCATTGAACGTCATGTTGTTCTCCACTGCCCATTGGAAGACCCTGCTTATGTCCTCCTGTAATTTTTCAGTGTCCTCTACCGTAGTGACTTTCATGCTTATTTTAGTGTCATCTGCAAATGATGATACAAAAGTGTGCTGGGTGTTTTTATCTATGTCTGCTATGAGGATGAGAAACAGCAGAGGTGCCAGGACAGTGCCTTGGGGCACTGAGCTTTTGACCTCGCTGATGCTGGATCTTGCCCTGTTCACTACTACTTTTTGTGTTCTTTGTGTTAGGAACTCAAAAATCCATCTGCCTACCTTCCCCGTAATGCCTATGGCCCTCATTTTGTGCGCTATCACTCCATGATCGCATTTGTCAAACGCCTTTGCAAAATCTGTGTAAATCACATCTGCGTTTTGGTCGTCCTCCAATGCCTCCGTAATTCTGTCATAATGGTTCAGCAGCTGTGACAGGCATGATCGACCCGCTCTAAAGCCATGCTGGTTCGGGTTATGTTGGTTGTGCTGGTCCATGAACTTTGTAATCTGCCGTCTCATCACTCTTTCAAAGATTTTTATGATGTGAGAAGTGAGGGCTACTGGTCTGTAATTTTTAGATAGTGCTCTACTACCTTCCTTATGCAAAGGAGCTATGTCTGCACTCTTTAAGGCCTCTGGAATTTCACCTAGATCTAAGCTCTTTCTCCACAGAATACTAAGGGCTCTTGCTAATGGTACTTTGCACTGCTTTATAAATAAAGCATTCCATGAATCTGGTCCAGGTGCTGAGTGAGTGGGCATGTTGGCCATTTCTTTTTCGAAATCTATGGGATTTGTACTAATGTCGGTTAGGTGGTCTGCGCAGCCTTCTGCTGGAGTGAAAAATATTTCTGCATTTTGGTCTGAGACCTTTAAGCAAAATCGGTCTCACAGAAGAAGCCGTCTTGGGCGGTAACGGGAGAGGCAAGAGTAACAGTACCGTTAGTAGTAGCAATAATAGAAGCAACAGTACCTGCAGAAGTAGAGTAGAAGTTGAAACAACAGCAACAGAAATATCTACAGCAGGGGCAACGGTAGCAGCAGGAACAACAGTAGCAGGAAGGACAACGGTAGCAGCAGGAACAACAACAGTAGTAACAGAGGCCACCTGAGGTGACGGTGATCATCACCTCTGTGTATGGTGGTGGTGATGGCTACCATACACGCCATCACCACCATCACCACTACCATGTCTTCAAGAGTTCCTTGAAGGAGTTGGTGCTGCTAGCACCAACAGCCTGACTTAATCAGGTCTGATCTGAGACCATTTGAAGCTACTACTGTCTCTCCTAGTGTACCGTTGGACCCCTGGTTTCCACTGCCAGTCTAGTCATACTGTGTTACACACTGTTAGTCTAGCCATACTGTGTTATACACTGCCAGTCTAGCCATACTGTTATACACTTAGTCTAGCCATACTGTGTTATACACTATCAGTCTAGCCATACTGTTATACACTATCAGTCTAGCCATACTGTTATACACTGTTAGTCTAGCCATACAGTTATACACTGCCAGTCTTGCCATACTGTTATACACTGCCAGTCTTGCCATACTGTTATACACTATCAGTCTAGCCATACTGTTATACACTGCCAGTCTAGCCATACAGTTATACACTGCCAGTCTAGCCATACTGTCTAACACACCAAAGATGAACTATGGAGACAGTGTCGACATGGAAATGGCTAATAACATTACTAAATAATTATTTTTTACGTGTCAACATGCTAAGGCCTCAACGAGAGTGAGAGATGGGTCACTCCTTCCTTTCATGAACCTGGTGTTACAGAACACTATCACAGTGCCACTAATACCAGCAGAGCACTAACACAGCAGCAAGAGCAGCACAGACAAGGGTGCGTGTCTACTGTTAACATCAACACAGCAGGGTACACAGCGGCGCCTCTACCCTCGTTAAACAACAGCGGGATGTCGACAAATTAACTTCTCACCACTATATCAGGAGCTATCAAACTCTCCACCACCTTCCTGCATCTTTACATACTTGTCTACACATCCTCCGTGTCTACACATCCTCCGCGTCTACACATCCTCTGCGTCTAGACATCCTCCGTGTCTACACATCCTCCGTGTATACACATTATCAGCGTCTACCCATCCTCCATAAGTTTAGATATCCTCCCTGTCTGTTGATATCCTCCCTGTCTAGATATTGATATCTTCCCTGTCTGTTGATATCCTCCCTGGACAAGAGGGTGTAATTAGGTTAGGGGATAAAGGAAGCATAAATGGCAAGGCAGACAAAAAGAGGAATTATGATAAAGGAAGGAATAATTAAGACTGAGAGAGGAAGGAGTAAATGGCAATAAGGAGAAAGACCAAAGGAGTAAAGACATTAGCAGGGAGTAAAGGGTAATAAGAAGGACCAAAGATGAGAGGAGGAAGAAGTCTTGATGGGAGAGATAATGATGTTAGTAATGAGTGAGTGAGAGAGTGAGGGAGTCATCCTCCAGGGAGACTGCTTGCTCCCTTATTACTGCCCCTCCCTCGCTCCCTCCTTCCTTCAACCTCCTCCCCATTCTCACCACTACCATTACCACCCTTACTATCCCCACCACAACCAGCTCCACCACGTCTATCCCCACCATAACCAGTTCCACCACCACCATCCCCACCATAACCAGTTCCACCACTACCATCCCCACCACAACCACCCCCGCCACAACCAGTTCCACCACTACCATCTCCACCACAACCAGCTCCACCACGTCTATCCCCACCACAACCCCTTCCACCACTACTATCCCCACCACAACCAGCTCCATCACTACCATCACCAATACAACTATGTCCACTCTCTCCACCATAACCACCAACTGGAACCCAATCCCAACCAGCCCCCAACCTCAGCAACTACTACCACATCCCCACCCACCAGCCTCACAACCACCACAGCACCACCAATCCCTACCACCACACCACCAACAGAATCACAGTCACCACACCCACCACACCCACCACCACCACCACTACAGCCACCACCACCACCACCACAGCCACCACCACCACCACCACCACAGCCACCACCACCACCACCTCCACCAAACTCTCCACAACACAGCCGCAGCATCAATAGGAAATCAATGTAATGGCTGGTTGAATCTTTCAACTCTGCTAGAGGAAGGCAGTGTTGGCCAGCTCTGCTAGAAGAAGGCAGTGTTGGCCAGCTCTGCTAGAGGAAGGCAGTGTTGGCCAGCTCTGCTAGAGGAAGGTAGTGTTGGCCAGCTCTGCTAGAGGAAGGCAGTGTTGGCCAGCTCTGCTAGAGGAAGGCAGTGTTGGCCAGCTCTGCTAGAGGAAGGCAGTGTTGGCCAGCTCTGCTAGAGGAAGGTAGTGTTGGCCAGCTCTGCTAGAGGAAGGCAGTGTTGGCCAGGTCTGCTAGAGGAAGGCAGTGTTGGCCAGCTCTGCTAGAGGAAGGCAGTGTTGGCCAGCTCTGCTAGAGGAAGGCAGTGTTGGCTCTGCCAGAGGAAAACAGTGATGGCCAGGTCTGCTAGAGGAAGGCAGTGTTGGCCAGCTCTGCTAGAGGAAGGCAGTGTTAGCCAGCTCTGCTAGAGGAAGACAATGATGGCCAACTCTGGCCTCTAATGTTTCACTCACAAACAAAACACACACACGAAATGGGTTCAAATTCCTTTTCAATTTCGGCAAAAATAAAATTACTGATCGATAAAGAGAGAGAGAGAGAGAGAGAGAGAGAGAGAGAGAGAGAGAGAGAGAGAGAGAGAGAGAGAGAGAGAGAGAATAAGGATATAAGCATGATTTTCCAGTGGGCAGTGGAGAACATGACGTTCAGTGGTGATAAGTTTCAGCTGCTTAGTTATGTAAAGAATGAAGAACTCACAAGGAAAACTGTATACAAAACTCAAAGAGGATCGTCAAATAGAACGAAAGGAACACGTGAAAGACCTGGGAGTAACCATGTCTACTGGCGAATCTTTTAAGGAACACAATAAGGCAAATTTCACGACAGCCAGGAAGATACGAAGTGGACAGTGGGAACTTTCAAAACAGTGGAAATAGTGCCACTGGTGACACTATTGAAATCACTTGTGCCCTCTCTCTTAGAGTTTTGTTCAAAGCTGGAACAGATACAGAGATCACCTACTCTGTCATTTTCCTGGTCAAGATACATTATTACAGCCAGAACCTTCACATGTTCCTCTTGTCATAATTGGTACATTCTTCTCAGTCTGGTTGAATATTTTTCAATCTTTGTTGACGTCTGCACGTGCCTGACCAGGCGTGGGCTCCATGCTGGGGCCGCGTACTCAATAGAAATACGTAGTAGATTTTTGTTATTCAAGTTCTTGAGTGCTGTTCTAAGACAGAAGAACAGAAAGACAATACACAACCCGCTCATACAGAGAAACTTATGACTTGGACTAATTTGATTTTCTAAATGGTTCAAGTCTGAGCGAAATGTCGTGGTAAGTTTCTCTCTCCTATGTGTGGGTTATTTGTGTGTTGTTATTCTAAGGTTTGCTAATCTGCTGACGTTATACTGTTTATGTGTATAACTGGTGATATGCTTGGTGTTATATTCACCCCCAGATCATTATCCCTCTTTGATACTTGTACTGTGTCCCGTCTGACCTCTCCTCCACCTCGCATGACCTTGTATTAGTTTGTATTGACCCTGGGAAGGTACTTCTTTGACCACATCTGTAATCTGTTGAGGTTTCCATCCAGCATTTTACTGTCCTATGCCTTTGATATACCTTTGATGGGTTTCGAGAGTTTTCCTACTCCGGCAACCCGGTCTTGGGCCAGGCTTGTCTGAATGTGTGGCCCGCTGGCCCACAAATCCCATCACAGCCTTGTTGATCTGGCACTTGGTGGAGGTACTTGTCCAGTTTGCCCTTGAAGACTTGTCCCAGCAGTGTTTCTGATATCTTCTGCTAAGATGCTGAATAGCCTGGGAACACGGATGTTGATACAATGCTCTCTTACTGAGCCAACGGCGCCCTGCCTTTCATTTTCTCACATATCTCTCACTGTAGAAGGTTGTTGGGGACCAGACCCTCGAGTACTTTCCGTGTATATTATTACGTCCTCTCCTGTTCTTGTTATTTGCATTGGTTGTACATCAAACAGTGACACATAAGATTCAATCCACCTTGGAGGATTGAATCTTACTCTCTTCCCCTTACTGTTACTGCCTTGTCACTCAGGTACTCCTTGACCCACCGGAACACTTTACCATGTAACCTTACTTGTGTCTCTTAATTTCTGGACTAATCTCAGGTGTCCAGGACTACTGATAGTTTGCATGTTAGATATTAGTGACCTGTACTTCACCGCCTCTTGTCCGCTTCCTGTGTTTATATGTGGGGACCAGAGGAAGGAAGGACTTAGGGACGGAAAGGAGAAATGAATGAAGGAAAGAGGAATGAATGAAGAATAAAGGGAATGAATGGAAGGAAGGAAGGAAGGAAGGAAGGAAGGAAGGAAGGAAGGAAGGAAGGAAGGAAGGAAGGAAGGAAGGAAGGGGAGTGGAGGAAGGCAACAGATAAGAGTGATGGCGGGAAAGCGGACAGCTGTAGTGGTTGTGATCACGTTACTGGCTGGTGCTGCTGCTGTTGCTATTGTTGCTGGTGGTGTTTGCGGCGGTGCTGCTGTTGCTGTGTTGCTGTTGTTACTGTTCTTGCTAATGCTGTGGTCTATGCTGGTGGTGCTGCGTCTATTGAAGTTGGTATTGGCGGTGTTGCTGTTCCTGTGCTGTTGCTGGTGCTGCTAGTGTTGCTGTTCATATGCTGTTGCTGGTGCTGCTAGTGTTGCTGTTCATATGCTGTTGCTGGTGCTGCTAGTGTTGTTGCTGGTGCTACTAGTGTTGTTGTTGCTGGTGCTGCTAGTGTTGTTGCTGGTGCTGCTAGTGTTGCTGTTCATATGCTGTTTCTGGTGCTGCTAGTGTTGCTGTTCATATGCTGTTGCTGGTGCTGCTAGTGTTGCTGTTCATATGCTGTTGCTGGTGCTGCTAGTGTTGCTGTTCATATGCTGTTGCTGGTGCTGCTAGTGTTGTTGCTGGTGCTGCTAGTGTTGTTGCTGGTGCTGCTAATGTTGTTGTTGCTGGTGCTGCTAGTGTTGCTGTTGCTGGTGCTGCTAGTGTTGTTGTTGCTGGTGCTGCTACTGTTGTTGTTGCTGGTGCTGCTAGTGTTGCTGTTGCTGGTGCTGCTAGTGTTGTTGTTGCTGGTGCTGCTAGTGTTGCTGTTGCTGGTGCTGCTAGTGTTGTTGTTGCTGGTGCTGCTAGTGTTGTTGCTGGTGCTGCTAGTGTTGTTGTTGCTGGTGCTGCTAGTGTTGTTGTTGCTGGTGCTGCTAGTGTTGTTGCTGGTGCTGCTAGTGTTGTTGTTGCTGGTGCTGCTAGTGTTGCTGTTGCTGGTGTTGCTAGTGTTGTTGTTGCTGGTGCTGCTAGTGTTGCTGTTGCTGGTGCTGCTAGTGTTGTTGTTGCTGGTGCTGCTAGTGTTGCTGTTGCTGGTGCTGCTAGTGTTGTTGTTGCTGGTGCTGCTACTGTTGCAGCTAGTGTTGTTGTTGCTGGTGCTGCTACTGTTGCTGCTAGTGTTGCTGTTGCTGGTGCAGCTAGTGTTGTTGTTGCTGGTGCTGCTACTGTTGCAGCTAGTGTTGTTGCTGCTAGTGTTGCTGTTGCTGGTGCAGCTAGTGTTGTTGTTGCTGGTGCTGCTACTGTTGCAGCTAGTGTTGTTGTTGCTAGTGCTGCTACTGTTGCTGCTAGTGTTGCTGTTGCTGGTGCAGCTAGTGTTGTTGCTGGTGCTGGTGCTGCTACTGTTGCAGCTAGTGTTGTTGCTGCTAGTGTTGCTGTTGCTGGTGCTGCTACTGTTGCAGCTAGTGTTGTTGTTGCTGCTAGTGTTGTTGCTGTTGAAGCTAGTGTTTTTGTTGTTGGTGCTGCTACTGTTGCAGCTAGTGTTGTTGTTGTTGGTGCTGCTAATGTTTCTGTTGCTGGTGCTGCTACTGTTGCAGCTAGTGTTGTTGTTGTTGTTGGTGCTGCTAATGTTGCTGTTGCTGTGGAGATGTAGGCATGTGTTGGGAGGTGTGGGCATGTGTTGGGAGGTGTGGGCGCGTGTTGGGAGGTGTGGGCACGTGTTGGGAGGTGTGGGCATGTGTTGGGATGTGTGGGCATGTGTTGGGAGGTGTGGGCGCGTGTTGGGAGGTGTGGGCACGTGTTGGGAGGTGTGGGCATGTGTTGGGAGGTGTGGGCATGTGTTGGGATGTGTGGGCATGTGTTGGGAGGTGTGGGCGCGTGTTGGGAGGTGTGGGCACGTGTTGGGAGGTGTGGGCATGTTTTGGGAGGTGTGGGCGCGTGTTGGGAGGTGTGGGCACGTGTTGGGAGGTGTGGGCGCGTGTTGTGAGGTGTGGGCACGTGTTGGGGTGTGTGGGCACGTGTTGGGAGGTGTGGGCATGTGTTGGGATGTGTGGGCATGTGTTGGGAGGTGTGGGCGCGTGTTGGGATGTGTGGGCACGTGTTGGGAGGTGTGGGCATGTGTTGGGAGGTGTGGGCATGTGTTGGGATGTGTGGGCATGTGTTGGGAGGTGTGGGCGCGTGTTGGGAGGTGTGGGCACGTGTTGGGAGGTGTGGGCATGTTTTGGGAGGTGTGGGCGCGTGTTGGGAGGTGTGGGCACGTGTTGGGAGGTGTGGGCGCGTGTTGTGAGGTGTGGGCACGTGTTGGGGTGTGTGGGCACGTGTGGGTAGATGTGGGGAGGTGTAGGGAGGTGAGGGTACATGTGGGAAGGTGTGGGCACGTGTGGGAGAGGAGGTGTGGGCACGTGTGGGGTGCCTCCTTGACAAGGTCCGGCCGGCGGGGGGTAAGGCAGGGGAGGGGTGGAAGGGGGATATGGGTAGGGTTGGGGAAGGGGGCTGCGTATTGTTTGACGCAAATAGCAGTACTGATGAAAGGCGTAACCCCCTACGCTGAGGTGGCATGCAACACCCGCCCTTCCATGCCCCTGCCAGAGGGCCCAAGCTTGCCCAGTCTTGGCCACGCTGCGGGTTGAGGCCTGTGCCCCGCGCCCCATTAACAATTATTATTAGAAACCAACTACACAGGCAGGAGATAAGAGCCTATCATAGGCCTACCTGGCAGGGCCAGGCTCGGCAGGGTAGGGTGTGGGGGGCAGGGAGAGGCTGGGCATGGGTAGGGTTGGGTGGAAGAAGTATCTTCACCAGATCAATCAGGCTGTGATGAATATGTGGGGCAGCGGGCTATCAGCAGCGACAGTCTAGTGGGCCAGGCAAGCACCAGACGAGCCTGGCCCATGACCGGGCTGCAGGAGTAGAAAGACTATGAAAACTTATCAGAGGGAAAAGTATACATACATACATATTAATGAAATCACGAAACAAGTGATAGAAGTAGATAGAGGGATGAGTACTTTGTCCTGCGACACAGGATCGAATCGTCGCAGTTCTGTTATTATATACAATATGTATGTATGTATGTATGTATGTATGTATGTATGTATGTATATATATATATATATATATAAATTGTGGGACCCATAGCCTCGGAGAAGTGGATAAAAAGGCGTCAAGGAAGAATATTTGGATTTCTTCCTGAAGTCATTTGAATATTCCACTTCTTCTACTACCCCATCTTTTATATATATATATATATATATATATATATATATATATATATATATATATATATATATATATATATACATATACAGTATATGTATGTAATGCTCATTGTTAAAATGATGTAGTGGAGAAATGGATACATGGAGACTACCTGGAGGGTATTCCGGGGATCAACGCCCCCGCGGCCCGGTCCATGACCAGGCCTGCTGGTGGATCAGCGCCTGATCAACGAGGCTGTTACTGTTGGCCACACGTAGTCCAACGTACGAACCACAGCCCGGCTGATTCGGCACCGACTTTAAGTATCTGTCCAGCTTAGTGTACCAGTGGCACCCCTGCTTTTCACTAGGGGTTTGTTGCACCATCTGCCAAGTCTTTTGCTTTCGTATGGAGTGATTTCTGTGTGCATATTAGGGACCAGCCCCTCTAGGATTTTCCAGGTGTAGATTATGATGTATCTCTCTCGCCTGCGCTCCAATGAGTACAAGTCTAGTGCTTCCAGTCGTTCCCAGTAGTTAAGGTGTTTGATGGAACTTATACGTGCAGTAAAGGTTCTCTGTACATTCTCTAGATCTGTGATTTCACCTGCCTTGAATGGTGATGTTAATGTACAGCAGTATTCTAGCCTAGAGAGAACAAGTGATTTAAAAAGGATCATCATTGGCTTAGCATCTCTTGTTTTGAATGTTCTCATTATCCATCCTATCAGTTTCCTCGCAGATGTTAGGGTTAGGTAAGGTTCGTTAGGAAACAGTGCAAGGGTTTCCTGACGCGGGTCTTAGTCAGATGATGACCCGCCGTTGGAGCTTTTGGTCATCTGACCGAGGCCTTCCGCTGGCTTACCGGTCCATCCCTTTAAAAATTATGGTCAATTATAACCATTTGATAGTGGGAATGGTGGGGATGGGGAAGGGTGGATAGAGGGAGAGGTGTAGGGAGGGGTTGTTGGAGGTCATTTGGGGGGGAGAGAGGCTTAGGGGATGGGATGATGGGATGGTGGGGTGATGAGAGAGGGTGGTGGGAGGATGGGTTATGGGGGTGGGGTTATGATGAAGGAGGGGTGAAGAAAGATGGGGTGAGGGGAGTGTTGGGCCGGTGTGGAGTGATGGGTGAGGGGTATGGCTCCCCTTAGTGAGAGAGAAAGAAAGTGACGATTAGTGGAAGAAGGGGGGGGGAGAGAGGGAAATATCCGGAAGTGGTCACCTCCCCTCTCTTCCCCTCCCTCATCTCCCCTCACATTCCCTGGAGTCCTTCCAAGATTCCAGAATTGAAAGTTTGAAGACATTCGGAGGAGCCATTCTCGAGGTCACTACTGAAGATACAGACGGGGAGAGGTTTACCTGGAGGTTTACAAGGTTTACCTGGAGTCCCTTCCGGGGGTCACCGCGCGGTCCCAGACGAGACCAGGTGAGTGACGGGTGATGAGTGACCTGTGAGTGACGGGTGATGAGTGACCTGTAAGTGACGGGTGATGAGTGACCTGTGAGTGACGGGTGATGAGTGACATGTGAGTGACGGGTGATGAGTGACCTGTGAGTGACGATGAGTGACCTGTGAGTGACGGGTGATGAGTGACCTGTGAGTGACGGGTGATGGATGAAAGTGAAGGGTGAGGACTACTGGGTGACGGGTGAAAGTGAGACGTCTGGGTGATGGGTGACAGACGCAGTGTCATCGTCTGACAGGAATGACAGGTGACAGCAGCTGACGGGGGGTTAACCGGGGTTGTGTGTATGGGGGTGGGGTGGGGGATGACCTGTGATATACCTGTATCTGCTTTAGAAAGTTCTTTCCCTCTTCCCCCTGCCTGGTCAACCAGCTTGCTGCTGCTAGCGGCACGCACACCCATCACGACTTTTCACCTACAGTGGGTGAAAATCTTTTCGACAAAGAGTTAGGCATGATAGAACACAGCTGAACAGTAACAACCTGGTTGATCAGGCCCTGATCCACCGCGGGGGCGTTGATCCCCGGAATACCCTCCAGGTAGACCCTCCAGGTAGGAGAGGGCAGGGTTAGGCAGGATTGGGTAGGCATGAGCAGGACCTGGCAGGGTCTGTCAGGCTCTGAAAGGATCTGGCAGGGTCTGACAGCGTCTGGCAGGATTTGAAAAGCTGTGAAAGGATCTGGCAGGGTCTGGCAGGACCTGGCAGGGTCTGGCAGAATCTGGCAGGGTTTGGCAGGACCTGGCAGGGTCTAACAACGTCTGACAAGGTCTGGCAGGATCTGACAGAGCCTGGCAGAACCTGGCAGCGTCTGACAGGGCCTGGCAGGACCTGGCAGGGGCAGTATGGTGGCAGTACCTTCCTCTACACCTAAGGTTAATCACCAAACAGACACGACATTCGTACATTAATCTAACAGTAAATGAAACTCTGAAAATATACCTGCCATTAATTGTGCCCACACTGTAAGACGTGCCCGACCTGGGCACGCTGCCTGGGGAGGGGCTCCCAGGGTGGGGCGGGCACCCAGAGGGCTTGGGTGAGGAGGGGAAGGTCATAGCTCGTGGGGAGAAGGGTGGGGAGGATGGAATAGTGGGTGAGATAGGGAGAGGGTAAAGTGGGGTGGGTGAGATTGGGAGAGGGTTGAGAGGGGTGGGTGAGGATGTGGGAGGGTAGAGAGGGTGGGTGAGGATGGGAGTGGGTAGAGAGGGGTGAGTGAGGATGGGAATGGATAGAGAAGGGTGGGTGAGGATGAAGGAAGGATGGATGGATGAATAAAGGGGTGTAAAGATAGATGAAGGAAGAGGTGGATGGATATAAGGGATGGATGAATGGTCGTAGGGCTGAGTGACAGGCTGACAGTCAGTCAGGCTGGCAGGCTGACAGGCTGACTGAGATTTTTTTACTTTTTCCCTCGTTGGCAGGGAAACTCTTATTTTTGTCTCATTGGCAGGGGAAAATTCGTATTTTGTCTCACTGGCAGGGAAACTCTTATTTTTGTCTCACTGGCAGGGATAAACGTTTTAATTTGGCGGTGACAGGGATATAAATGTTCTCATTCAGCATTGACAGAGGTGATCTCTCTCTCTCTCTCTCTCTCTCTCTCTCTCTCTCTCTCTCTCTCTCTCTCTCTCTCTCTCTCACTCGTACGCCTCTCAGAGATGCTGAGAGAGGAGGGGAAGAGGAGAAGAGGGGACAGGGGAGGGGAAGATAGGGAAGGGGAAGAAGGGGGAGGGGAGAAACACATTAGTAGATATAAATTTAGAATTTCACTCATCTCATTCCTTAGTGAGATATTATTATTATTATTATTATTGCAATTACTATTATTATTGCAATTATTACTATTATTATCACTATTATTATTATTATTATTATTATTATTATTATTATTATTATTATCACCATTATTGCTATTATTACAATTATCACTATTATTATTATTATTATCATTATTATCATGATCATAAAGTTGTGGTTCAGTTTGCTGGTGACATCTTTCATTATTGTTGAGGTGAAATTCAGAAGTGACCTGACATAACATGATCGTTGAGGCCAGGAACCAGGAGGCCTGGTCTGGAACCGGGCCGCGGGGGGCGGTGACCCCCTGGAAGAGACTACAGGTACCCTCCAGGTACCAGCTAAGACTCTCACTCCTTTATATCACGTAAGTTGGAGGTCGCAGCACCAGCATGGAGCCTTCCCTTACCTACAAAAGTCTATAAACTTAAACTACAACTGTACCAGAGGTACGGCAACTCTGACGAAGGTGCGACAACTCTACCAGAGGTACGACAGTTCTGCCAGAGGTACCACTCTGATAAAGGTACGACAACTGTGACAGACGTACAACAACTCTGCCAAAGGTACGACAACTTTGCCAAATGTACGACAATTTTGCCGAAGGTACAACAACTCTGTCAGAGGTACGAAGGCTAGTGCTAGTGTTTACCTTGTAGTCTCCCTGGGGGAAAGAAGGGCTTTAAAAACATAAGCCACAGGGTAGTAAAATGAGGGGGAAGGTGGAGAGAGAGAGAGGGGATTGAGGAGGGGGAGAGGGGATTGAGGAGGGGGAGAGGGGTGAGGGGAGACATTATAAGAATATTAAAGGCTCATCACACACACATTAACTTTTTGTCAGTCAGATTCATCGACGGAGCACTACATCACTGTCTCCTCCCTCACACTACACCCACAACACTCTCAGTGATCACATGAGGTGGAACATTTTTAGTCTGAAGGATTCGAGAAGGACCTGCCTAATGCGGGCCAGCAGGCCTGCTGCGGTGCTTCTTTTTGATGGTCTTACGACGCAATAAGATCACAGTAAACAGGGGATATAAGAGTGTGCAAAATAACTACAGTGGGAAAACAATAGTGAAATTAAAAGCGCTTTCGTGAAATCTTTACACCGTTAAGGAGATATCAAGAAAGCGCTGCTGGAGCATGGGCTGGAAGGCTGGACATAGCCCCTCAGAGCGTGGGTATGCCCACGCTCACTGCTGGAGCATAGGCCGCAGAGCTGGGCATAGCCCCTCAGAGCGAGGGTATGCCCACGCTCACTGCTGGAGCATGGGCTGTTCTATGTGACGGTTTTTTAAGCGGAGGGACGATCAAGACACCAGATGTCTTGCCCTGACCAAACAGGAACAACTCACGTTTATTACGGTAGGTACGTGGCCCGGCTAGAGGGGGACAGCGCCCCCCCCATCATCTCCCTGGGCTAATCATTTATTTTCCCCCTACCCAGTGGCACTCCCTCAGGGGTGCCTCATGGCTCACTGGTAAGAGCATTCGAAACTCAATCACTAAGGACCCCAACGGAAATAAGTCACTTTATCTGACTTTTTGGGGGGTTATCCTAGATAATTTACATATATTTTGATACGTATGATAATTTGAGTAGCCGTATTTATGTGTACCTGTACCTTAATAAACACTGAGACCCTTACGCTTCCTCCATCGCCTGTTATACAGCATCCCATGGAGGAAATGGGGACGTTACAACCTGTCTCATCTTCCCCCGTCTCTCCCCTGCAGCATCTCTGCTATACGAGCTTGCCACTGTCAACACTGAAGCAAGAATGGTGCCTCTGTAAACACCGTCATCGTTTGATCCAAGAGTCTTGCTGGGAGAGCACCTGATTGGCAAGACAGGAGGAAGATCAGGAAACAGGGTAGCCCAGGAAAAACTCAAATGGGGACGGGAGGGAGAGGGAGAGAGAGAAGCTGGTCTACCTCACTTTATCTCTCCCACAAGACGCAGCATCCGGCCCATCTACCTCCCACATCTCCTCCAGCACTACTCCCCTCTCTCCAACAATTTCCATAAACATAAACCCCGTTAAACCACCAACAAAACCATACTAAGACTCTGAGATGTCCAGAAATGTGAGCTTACTGTACCAGTCATTGTAGTTGCCCTCGCCGCTGCCAAATAAATCTGATCATCGCCGTAAGCACTGTGGCACTGTGTCAGAGGTCGAGGAAGGAGAGAGGCCGGAAGTGCCATCTTGATGCCATTATTAATACTCGGAATTAATCTACGAAGGCACCCCACTATGAGGATGGGGTAGGGAAGGAGCGGTAAGGATATAGGGAGTGAAGAATGGGTAAGTAGAGAGGAAGGGAGAGACGGAGGGTGAAAGAGTATAAGAGATTTGATTCTGGCAAGAGGGGACTGTGAGAAGAGGGATGCAGGGAGGGAGGGATGGAGGAACAAGAGGGTGAAATAGATAAAGGAGCTGATGGAAGAGTGATGGAGGAAGGGAGGGAGGTGATAAACAGTGAGAAAGGAGCTGCAGGAAAAACCTACACAACATCGTCTCAAGAAAAAGATTTAATCTAAGGCGTGGCTCACAAACTCTAGCATATAACCGAACTCCTACTGAAAGTCTCCACTCCCCTCCATTAGGTAGGTGAACAGGAGGAATACAGGACAGCTACCTACCAGGGGCTCAAGACTGTTCAACAGCCTCCCTCCTAAGGGGGGTTACCAATAGACCCCTGGCTGTCTTCAAGAGGGAGCTGGACAGGCACCTAAAGTCAGTACCTGATCAGCCGGGCTGTGGTTCGTACATTGGACTACGTGCGGCCAGCAGTAACAGCCTGATTGATCAGGTCCTGATCCACCGGGAGGCCTGGTCAAGGACTGCGCCTCGGGGGCGTTGACCCCCGGAACAACCCTCCAGGTAGACGCAATCCAACGTACGAACCACGGCCCGGCTGATCAAGTACTGACTTTAGGTATCTGTCCAGATCCCTCTTGAAGACAGCCAGGGGTCTTGAAGACAGCCAGGGGTCTTGAAGGCAGCCAGGGGTCTTGAAGACAGCCAGTGGTCTTGAAGACAGCCAGGGGTCTTGAAGACAGCCAGGGGTCTTGAAGACAGCCAGGGGTCTTGAAGACAGCCAGGGGTCTTGAAGGCAGCCAGGGGTCTTGAAAGCAGCCAGGGGTCTTGAAGATAGCCAGGGGTCTTGAAGGCAGCCAGGGGTCTTGAAGACAACCAGGGGTTTCGAAGTTATAATAATGTTGGACCAGGATGATGAGGAGGTGACGATGGTTAACATCCCACACAGTTTCAAGAGTAGGTACAACAGTTGCTATGAGACCAGAAAGCAACAGTGTTGGGTAGCTTTTAAGAAGTGGGGGCCAGGAGCTGAGACTCGACTCCTGTAAGCCCAAAATTTCCCAAATAGACCAGTCGATCAGATGATTGTAACCCTCAGTCATTTCCTGTTGTGGGAGTGACATCCCTCCCCCATACTACTCCCCCAAGGGAAGGGAAAGAAGGGGGAAGGGGGTGGGGGGGAAATGAAGCAGGAAGTTCGCCTTACAACCCACTGCAACAAAACCCATGACCCACAGTGTGGGCAAGGTCGACCCACTAGTTCACAGCCACCACCCACCCATGGCACGTGTATCAGCATACCTGGGGGATACCTGAAGGACGTTCTCTGGGCGGTGATCAACACCCCCAAAGCCCGGCCCCACACCAGGCCTCATGGAGGATCAAGGCCTGATCAACCAGGCTGTTACTGCTGGCCGCACGCAGTCCAACGTACGAACCACAGCCCGGTTGGTCAGGAGTATAATATAACTACCAAACAACAGTCGTTCACGTTCCGTTCAGATAAATTCTTCTGCACCTTCACGGCGCGTTTAAAACACGTTCATAGCATGTTTAAAACACGTTCAAGGTCGCTTACATTATACAGCAGACAAATCAGTGTAAAGTCGCAACAAAGTCCCCCACAAAGGTACTAAACCTGGCCTTTTGTTGATATATGTACATTTACCTACACAAAACTACTCCACAAAGGTACCAATGGTGAGGGTAGCAGCCTGCGTTCTCTTCAGGTGCTCTACAAAAGTGCCAAAGGTCAGGGTAGGAGCCTGCCTTCTCTTCAGGTGTTCCACAAAGGTACCAAATGTGAGGGTAGCAGCCTCTTGTTATAAGAGTCAAGTGGATGATATAAAACTGACGTCTCTATCAAGTTCCCAGAACCTTTTTTTCTCTCTGCCATACCTCCCCTCACTCCACTCCTTCCCTCTCCTCACTCCACTCCCTCCCTCCAGCATCCAACCTACTGTTCAGTCTCTACCCTGACATCCTTTCTGCTTCCCTATACCCCTCTCTTATCCTCTCTTTTCCCCTCTCCTCCCCTATCCTCTTTTCTATCTTCGTTCCCTATTCTCTCTCCCTTTCTATTCTGTGACTGTTTTTGAGAGTTGTACTATGCTTCTCTGTTTTCTCTTGCTCTTTCATTCCTTCTTTCTTATTCTCTCTCTCCCCTTTCCCTATCCTCCCTTTTCCTCTTCTTCTTCTGTCCCCTAAAGCATCGATACTTGTCACCCCTCCCTTTATCACCCCTTCCATCTGTCTTCTCTCCCTCCCTCCCTTCATCTCTCTCACCCTCCCTTCCTTCATCACCCTTCCGTCAATCCTCTTCCTTACTTTAACTCCCCTTCCATCATCCCTCCCTTCCTCCCTCACCAATCTCTCTCTCTGACGTGTCTTCCTTACACGTCTCCCCACCCTTTCCTCACACGTCTCCCCCACCCTTCCCTCACACGTCTCCCCCACCCTTCCCTCACACGTCTCCCTCACCCTTCCCTCACACGTCTCCCCCACCATTCACACGTCTCCCCCACCCTTCCTTCACACGTCTCCCCCACCCTTCCCTCACACGTCTCCCCCACCCTTCCCTCACACGTCTCTCCCACCATTCACACGTCTCCCCCACCCTTCCCTCACACGTCTCCCCACCCTTCCCTCACACGTCTCCCCACCCTTCCCTCACACGTCTCCCCACCCTTCCTTCACACGTCTCCCCGCCCTTCCCTCACACGTCTCCCCCACACGTCCTCCTACCTTCTCTCACACATCCCCCACCTTCCTTCACAGGTCCCCCACCTTCCCTCACAGGTCCCCCACCTTCCCTCACAACTCCCTCACAGGTCCCCCACCTTCCCTCACAACTCCCTCACAGGTCCCCCACCTTCCCTCACAGGTCTCCCACCTTCCCTCACAGGTCTTCCACCTTCCCTCACAGGTCCCCACCTTCCCTCACAAGTCCCCCTTCCCTCACAGGTCCCCCACCTTCCCTCACAAGTCCCCACCTTCCTCACAAGTCCCCCACCTTCCCTCACAGGTCCCCCACCTTTCCTCACAGGTCCCCCACCTTCCCTCACAACTCCCTCACCTTCCCTCACAGGTCCCTCACCTTCCCTCACAGGTCCCCCACCTTCCCTCACAGGTCAGCCTCACAACAGTGCCAGGTGAGGCACAATGAAGGGAGGGCTGGTGGCTCGTGGCAGCGTTTTGTTAAAATTCAAGTGTGTGATATTAAGGTTCCTGGTATCAGCAGCCAGAGTGCTGGGGCATGGGCTGGGGCATGGGCTGGGGCATGGGCTTGGGCATGGGCTGGGGCATGGGCTAGGGCATGGGCTGGGGCATGGGCTGGAAATGGGCTGGGGCATGGGCTGGAAAATGGGCTAGGGCATGGGCTGGGGCATGGACTGGAGCATGGGCCAGGGCATGGGCTAGGGTATGGACTGGGGCATGGGCCAGGGCATGTGCCAGGGAATGGGCCAGGGCATGGGTTGGGGAATGGACTGGGGCATGGACTGGGGCATGGGCTGGGGCATGGGCTAGGGCATGTGCCAGGGCATGGACTAGGGCATGTGCCAAGGCATGAACTGGAACATGGGCTGGGGCATGGGTTGTGGAATGGACCCGGGCATGGACTGGGGCATGGGCTGGGGCATGGGCCAGGGCATGGACTAGGGCATGTGCCAAGGCATGGGCTGGAACATGGGCTGGGGCATGGGCCAGGGCACAAGGCTCCCTGCCTTACCTTCCTCCTAGCTTTCTCCTTCACTACCTTTCTTTCTCACTTCTTTCCCTTATCAGTCTTCCTTTCTTTCACCCTTGCTTTTATTCCTTCTTTCCTTTTGCATTCCTTACTTTACTCTTTCTTCTTCTTCTTCTTCTTCTTCTCATTATTATTATTATTATTATTATTATTATTATTATTATTATTATTATTATTATCTGTGGCCTGTATTCCCAGGTCGATATTTGTGCTAAGGACCGGTCCACCAGCGGGTAGGACTCGAACCCGCGTCAGGCGTGCCCCGTTTAATTTAGCAGTCGTGATGCCACGTTTTGGTGAGACGTGAGAGTGAATTGGGTGTTCCTATGAGTTGGACCTGCCTAGCAGGCCTACTGGTCCCTGCTAGGCAGGTCCAACTCACACCCACTGTCTCTGGAGCTATCTTGTGCACTCACTGAGTGGCTGTGTCCTCAGGCACTTAGAGAAGGACATTGTAGTGGTGGTAGGTGTTTGTTGAAGATGTGGTGGGGGTGTTGGAGGTGGCACTGACATGGCGGGGGTGTTGGAGGTGGCACTGACATGGCGGGGGTGTTGGAGGTGGCACTGGGATGGTGAGAATATTGGAGGTGTCATCTTACCAATAGATATCCGAAACACGGCTGGAACCAGTGTAGAAGCCTTCAAGAGGAAACTGGACAAGTATCTTCACCAGGTGCCAGATCAACCAGGCTGTGATGGATATGTGGGGCAGCGGGCCTCCAGCAGCAAACAGCCTGGTTGACCAGGCAAGCACCAGACGAGCCTGGCCCATGGCCGGGCTCAGAGAGTAGATAAACTCTTGAAACTCTTCAAAGGTATACTTCAAAGGGGTGTTGGGGTGAGAGTGTTGGGGGAGGCAGAGTGCAGACCCTTGGTGAGGGTGTTGGGGGGAGGCAGAGTGCAGACCCTGCCATTAATCCCAGCAGATATTAGAGACCAAAATAGCCAGCCAGACTTATCTGACTTCTTGAGTAAGTGACCCTCCTGCTGCCATTACCCTGCCAGACCTGCCACTACCCTGCCAGACCTGCCACTACCCTGCCAAGTCTGCCACTACCCTGCCAAACCTGTCACTATCCTGCCAGGCCTGCCACTACCCTGCCAGACCTGCCACTAACCTGCCAGACCTGCCACTACCCTGCCAGGCCTGCCACTACCCTGCCAGACCTGCCACTAACCTGCCACGTCTGCCACTACCCTGCCAGGCCTGCCACGTCTGCCACTACCCTGCCAGACCTGCCACTACCCTGCCAGGCCTGCCACACACACCCTGCCCTGCCAGACCTGACACACACACACAATGTGTGTGTGTGTGTGTGTGTGTGTGTGTGTGTGTTTATGTATAAGCAATAATCGCGAACAAGTGATAACAAATGCAAGACAACCACAGGAGGAAGTTGAATGATAGCTCTAGGCATTTCGTGTTGTCGGCAACACGAAAGGCCTAGAGCTATCATTCAACTTTCCTGTGGTTGTCTTGTATATATAATATATATATATATATATATATATATATATATATATATATATATATATATATATATATATATATATATACCTTTGAATACCTTTGATATACCTTTGAAGAGTTTCGAGAGTATCTACTCTCTGAGCCCGGCCATGGGCCAGGCTCGTCTGGTGCTTGCCTGGTCAACCAGGCTGTTGCTGCTGGAGGCCCGCTGCCCCACATATCCATCACAGCCTGGTTGATCTGGCACCTGGTGAAGATATTTGTCCAGTTTCCTCTTGAAGGCTTCTACACTGGTTCCAGCCGTGTTTCGGATATCTTCTGGTAAGATGTTGAATAGTCTGGGACCCCGGATGTTAATACAGTGCTCCCGTATTGTCCCCACCGCACCCCTGCTCCTCACTGGGTTTATTTTACACTTTCTCCCATATCTCTCACTCCAGTATGTTGTTATGGCAGTGTGCAGATTTGGGACCAGGCCCTCAAGTACTTTCCATGTATATATTATCATGTATCTCTCTTCCTCCGCTCCAATGAGTACATGTTCAAGACTTGAAGGCGTTCCCAATAATTTAGATGTTTCAATGGCTCAATGTGAGCCGTAAACGATCTCTGGATTTGTTCCAGCTCTGCTATTTCTCCTGCCCTGAACGGGGCCGTCAGCACTGAGCAGTATTCTAAGTGAGGGAGCACTAGCGATTTGAATAGTGTCACCATCGGCATTATTTCCTTGTTTTGAAAGTTCTCAATACCCACCCCGTCATCTTCCTGGCTGTTGTGATATATATATATTTTTTTTAAAAAAAAAATATATAATATATATATATATATATATATATATATATATATATATATATTTTTAAAAAAATATATACACTCAGAGTAGCGCAGTGCAGGTTGACCTGACCAGCCAACAGTAACAGCCTGTTTGATCAGCCCCTGATCCACCGCGAGGCCTGGTCACGGACCAGGGCCGCGGGGGCGTTGATTCCCGAAACATCCTCCAGGTATACATCCTCCAGGTATACATCCTCCAGGTATACATCCTCCAGGTATACATCCCCTACCCTTCTCGGGTCACCTAGGGAAGTGCCAGGGGGGTCACAAGGGAGGGGTCACAACTGGTTGGGGTCAGAGGGTAGAGAGGTGACCTGATTCCTCAGAAAGGCGACACTTCCCCCCTCCCCTACCCCAAACACCTTCCTCCTTCGACCTGTGACCCCAGCATGACCCCGAGACGGGGGTCAAATTGACATACAAAACAATGAAGCCTAATTAACTGGTCCAGTAACAGTAACACTGGTTCAGTAACAGTAACACTGTGGTCCAGTAACAGTAACACTGTGGTTCAGTAACAGTAACACTGGTCAGTAACAGTAACACTGGTCCAGTAACAGTAACACTGTGGTTCAGTAACAGTAACACTGTGGTTCAGTAACAGTAACACTGTGGTTCAGTAACATTAACACTGTGGTCCAGTAACAGTAACACTGTGGTTCAGTAACAGTAACACTGGTCCAGTAACAGTAACACGTGGTTCAGCAACAGTAAATGGGTCTCATCCTGAATCCATCCAAATGTGAAATCATATCAGTCAATCAACAAGTGATAGATGCAGTGCTATCAAAACTACCAGGAGCAACAGTCATTGCCCCTACTAATAGTGTCTTGCTTGGAGCACCTCTGGGAAGCGATGCTATTGACACAATTCTCAGGAAGAAACTGGAAGAATTGAGGAGAATGGAACAACGAATAGGCAATCTTGACACCCATGATGCCTTGTACCTCCTCACAAAATGCTTGAGTCTGCCCAGGTTGACATATTTCCTAAGATGTGCTCCTTCATATGATAACCCTATACTGCACGAATATGACAGTATCCTGAGGCAGATCTTTACTAAAGTACTTAACCTTACTCTAGAAGATGGGCAGTGGGACCAAGCTACACTCCCAGTCAGACTAGGAGGCATTGGTGTCCGCAAGTCATCTCAGATTGCTCTACCTGCTTTCCTGTCTTCATGCATTGCATCCAGAGGGCTTGTAGCAGCAATTCTCCCTGAACATCTTAGGGACACGATTGGAATCCATGACCAAAAGTTCGTTGATGGAGCCAGGATCTGGGATAACCTAACAGGCTCTGAAACCAGGCCTGCTCCCCCAACAACTACAAACAGTCGCACTGGGATGGCCCAATAGTAGAGAATATAGCCTCAGCAATGCTTCAGAGTGTGTCAGGGAAGGATAGAGCCCGCCTCCTTGCAGTGAGGCTCCTCATGCAGGGGACTTTCTTTTGGCTGTTCCCAACTCCAGCCTTGGCACACGCCTCGACCCACAGACCATCCGCATTGGTGTTGCCCTTCGACTTGCCGCCCCTATTCTCGCCGAACACAGGTGTATTTGTGGCAGTGAAGCAGCAGACCGATTCGGGTACCATGGTCTTGTGTGTCGTAAATCCGAGGAAAGATTGCAAGACATGAAGAGGTTAATAACATTATCAAGAGGAGCCTCACAACAGCCGGATGCCCAGCAGTAAGGGAACCACCCCAACTATGCAGATCTGATGGCAGCCAAAAGCGTCCAGATGGTATCACCCTTCAAGCCTGGACAGACGGCAAGCAGGTGGTGTGGGACTACACATGTGCATCTACCTTGGCTGATACCTATCTCCAATACACCAGGGAGGAAGGAGGGGCAGCTGCCACCTTCAGGGAGTCCCAGAAGTCGAGAAAATATGGAGAATTTGCCCATCATTATATGTTTGTTCCCATAGGCTCAGAGACCCTTGGCTCATGGGGAAAGAGTGCATCTAAGTTCCTCAAGGAGCTGGGCAAAAGACTCAACAGGGTAACTAGGGATCCCAGGGCAGCTAGTTTTCTGTTCCAGCGACTCAGCGCTGCTGTTCAGAGGGGTAATGCATGTTGTATTCTGGGCACGCGCCCCAGCTCGGAAGAGCTGGATGAGATTTTCGCATTATAATCAGTGACAAACATGTAACAATATGTACTAGACATGTATCTCTCACCTCGTGTACTGTGTATATATATATATATGTCTTTGGTATAATGTACTGATTGATATACTGTACTGATAAAGCCACTGGAGGGCGAAACGTCTACAAATAAAGACACCCAGATGTTGCACATGTGTTTAATTCTCACCCAGGTGTTGCACATGTGTCTAATTCTCACCCAGATGTTGCATATATGTCTAATTCACACTCAGGTGTTGCACATGTATCTAATTCTCACGCAGGTGTTGCATGTGTCTAATTTTCACCCAGGTGTTGCACATGTGTCTAATTCACACCCAGATGTTGCACATGTGTCTAATTCACACTCAGGTGTTGCACATGTGTCTAATTCACACCCAGATGTTCCACATATGTCTAATTCACACCCAGGTGTTGCACATGTATTTAATTCTTCATCTCCTTTGATATACCTTTACCTTTGAAGAGTTTCGAGAGTTTCTCTACTCCCTGAGCCCGGCCATGGGCCAGGCTCGTCGGTATTGTATACAATTCACGTACAATAAGGAAGATTGTTTTTCACAAGTCACTAGACCTTCTGAAGGTCAGTCCCATCTTTGTTATTCTAATGGTGATTGTTTATTTACACTGCTGGTTCCCTTCGTCACGTGGTGTGCCCTTCGTTCACCCTCCCTTCCGCTACTCCCATTCACCTCTCATCCCTAATGTAGGAACATATAAAAAGGGAGCACTGCAGCAGGCCTACTGGCCCATACTAGGCAGACGTACTGTTTTAATCTCTAGTATAAGCCATTACTTCCCATTTAAACCATCAGCCTACCGAGAAATGGTCTGGTGATACCGACAAGGTGTTGAGAAAGGCACAGTACAGTTCAGGACATTTATTAGAGGAAACGTTTCGCCACGAATGGCTTTTTCAGTCCTGTTATTTAGGCCGTGAAATGGGTTGCTGGAAAACCAACAGCACAGGCAGAAGTAACAGCAGCACCGGCAGAAGCAACAGCAGCACCGGTAGAAGTAACAGCAGTAGCACCAACAGAGACAACATAGGCAGCAGCAGTCAGCCTATCCCACAAGACGAAACACCAGAAGCAGCAGCAGCAGCAGCAGCAGCAGCAACAACAGCAGCAGCACCAGCAGCAGCAACAGCAGCAGCAGTCAGCCTGTCCCACAAGACGGGGTAGCAGCAACACTCTGAAAGTCTTAAACCTGGTTGAGTGCTGAGTTAAAGTGTTCACATGTGTCTAGTGAACCATCAACCTGGGTAGGCTGTCAGCACCACCCATCAGGACGGCAATAGTGCCCATACCCTAGGCCAGGCCGTCAGCACTACCCATCAGGAAGGCAGTAGTGCCCATAGCCTGTCCTGCCCTCTTCTCCCCGGCCTCTCACAGCCTATAACCTGACAAAGTCATCAGCTGACAGTCTTCACCTGAGCAGGGTGTCAAGGTGTCAGCTGGATGCCAAGGCGTCAGCTGGGTGTCAAGGCGTCAGCCGGGGATGAAAGATTATGAGTGAAAGTTCGAAATCAACCCAGTGAATAGTAATGAAAACCATTGGTAGATTAAAAACCACTGTCAACATGCATGGACCCAGACTCTTCAACGTTCTACCAGCAGATAACAGCAATATTGCTGGAGAGCTTCCTGCTCTAGGTCCCTGACCATCAGGGTCGTGATGGCTTCTGTGGCCCTGCGAGACGCTGGGTCAAACAGCCTGGTTGACCAGGGTATCAGGGAGCCTGACGTTGAAACTGGGATTACCAGGATTCGTTCCAAGGTACTCCCTTAATATACCCTTCCCTGTTCCCCAACACCCTCCCCTGCTTCCCAACACCCTCCCCTCCTCCCCAACACCCTCTTCCTCCTTGCTTCTCAAACATCCGTAATAATCCATTACCTTCGTTCGTTCGTCTCAGACCTCAATATGGAACCGATTTATGGAGGGGACCGTGAAATCGGCCCTTCTCCCCTCCCTCCCCTCTCCTCTTCCCTTCCTCCCCTCTCCTCTTCCTTCCCTTCCCTACTTCCCTCTTCGCTCCTTGCTTCCTTTCTTCTCTCCCTCATATCACTGATATACCTTTGATGAGTTCCGAGTCTTTCTATTCCTGGAGCCCGGCCATGGGCCAGGCTCGTCTGGTGCTTCTCTGGTCCACCAGGCTGTTGCTGCTGGTGGACCGCTGTCCCACATATCCATCACAGCCTGGTTGATCTGGCACCTGGTGATGATACTTGTCCAATTTCCTCTTAAAGACTTCTACACTTGTTGCAGCTGTGTTTCTGATATCTTCTGGTAAGATGTTGAATAACCTGGGGCCACGGATGTTGATACAGTGTTCTCTTAGTGTGCCCACCGCACCCTTGCTTTAAACTGAGTTTATTTTGCACTTCCTCCCAAATCTCTCACTCCAGGTGCCATCCCATGTCTACATACCTATAGTCTGATCAACCGGGCTATTGCTATCTGCTGTTCGTAGGCCCAATAAAAATAAGTCAGAGTTTTTTGGCCGTTATTCCCTTTAATTTACACTATAATAATTGTACTTATGTGTACCTGTGCCTAAATAAACGTACTTGCTTACTAGCCATCATAGCTTGGTTGATCAGACATCCCCCAGATGCCGATCAGAAAAACAAGGGAGGTCTATGACAAGGAAGATGGGTGCCAGGGGTCAAGAGGATGCCATCCCACTCAGGTGTCAGCAGAGGCGATAATGTGAAGAGCATCCATACAATTCACAGCCTTGTTGAAGGGTAGGCCTTAGGCCTACTCTTTGCGGGGGAAGGAAAGAGCCAGGTAGTAGTGGTGGAGGAGGAGGAGAGGGGAAAAGAGGGCAGGAGTGCCAATAGAGGGGAAGTGGAGAAAGGCAGGGAGAGGACCAGCATCTCTGGAGATGAAGGTGGGGAAGGAGGGATGCCGGAGACGGGAGGATGGTTGGGGAGGGAGGAACGGTGGTATGGGTGGGAGGGGAGGAAGGGTAGGGGATGGGATACAGGGGGAAGGGAGAAGGGGGGAGGGGAAGAAGTAACAGAAAACACATGCTCTGATTTCTTGCGTCCAGTGGCGGGTCATAACTCAGTCGTCAGGCCATGATGCCCCCACCACACCTCTCCTCTTCCCTATATAACTCAACAACCCCTCCTCACCCCACACCCCCACCATGCCCCACACCTCCACCATACCCCCCACTCCCACTCAACAAACCCTCCTCACCCCAAACCTCCACCATGCCCCCACACCACCACCACACCTCCACCATGCCCCCACACCCCCACCACATCCCACCATACTCCTCACTATCGCTCCCCACCCTTCCCTGCTCTGATTTACCTCACCTATTATTGTAAAAATTATGTCTCCCAGGATAATTGATCCTAAAATCCAGATGCTGTCCCCATCAGAGATTGAAAGCGGAAAAATAAGAAACAATCTAATACGCGGTTTTAAGAGCAGGTACGATGGGGCCCAGGAAGCGATAAGGCAACTGCACCCAGGATTACTGCCCCAGGGTTACTGTCACAGGGTTACTGCCACAGGGTTACTGTCCCAGGGTTAATGCCTTTAGTGGCTACCTGTGGCCTACTTGTAACCTAGTCTCCAGGTCCCTGACCTCCCTTTTTTCTCTTTTCCGAGGCTGAGAGTCCCAAATAGTTTATATATATATATATATATATATATATATATATATATATATATATATATATATATATTTATATATATATATATATATATATATATATATATATATATATATATATATATATATGCAATAAGAGCACAACTGGTGATATCACAATATGCATAATAACCACTGTAAAAAAATAGTGAAATTCCAAGCGCTTTCGTAATTTCTTATATTATCAAGGAATTCCTTGATAATGTGAGATATAACGAAAGAGCTTGGAATTTCACTATTTTTTTCAGTGGTTATTCTGCACATAAATACATGCATACATACCTTTCAGTGTATACTGTATATGCTCCTATACGAGCAATTGCCTGAAACCCCAATGACGAAAGTAAATCTGGTCAGGCAACCGCGAAAAAATCGAACCGTAACCTACGAAATCTCCTGCACCGTCTTGAGGCTTCTGCCTTAAGACGACATTCCCTGGGCACCTTGAGACACACGTAGCCAGCCTTCACAATGCTCGGAAATATCGCAAAGGAACATTCCTGGAGACAATTTGCTAATTTTCGTCAACGGAAGCTGGAGGCTCTTCCCTGATCCCCTGGGTTAGAGATCAACCACGAACAAGGTTTTAGACACACACATCCGGGCGGAGGGTGCCACTGACCTTTCCTATTCCTCTCTCTACCTCTCCCCATCCCTCGGTCTGCCTTCTAGCAGTCCAAGAACCTTATCCTCGGGGTAATTAACCCCTGTTAGTTATTAACCCAAGGTAAATTAACACCCTGTAGAAGATGGAGACCCTTATCCTCGGGATAATTACCCCAGGGTAAATTTACACCTACCTGACACCCCAGGTGTCGAAGTACTGTAGTTCTTCGAGTCATTAACCCCAGAATATACCAGGATAACCTGGTATAGTTTTGTGAATTGTTCCAGCCACGATATTGTGTTTCCTCTCTGTTTTCTTAGCACAGAATGCCAACCCCAACAGTCTACTAACTCTGGCGCCTATTTATTGATAAATGAGACACTTGTGTATCATTTAGGTATCTTTATTCTGGAAACGTTTCGCTCACCAGTGGTTTCTTCAGTCCAGTGTAGATAAAGGTGGAAGATGAGGAGGAGTTTGAAGCAATCAGTCCCTCAGCCTGGGGATCGAACCCGGGGACTTTTGATTGTGAGCTGAACCTTCTACCACTGGGTCATCGAGATGCATAATGGGATCCCCCAGCATCCCAAGATCCCCCTGGGAACTTCTTGTACCTGGGACAACTTTAGACGTGTTGGAACTATTATTACTTCCCGTGCTAGCAGTTACCTGGAGGGTGTTTCGGGGGTCAACGCCAGCGTGGTCCGGTCCTTCACCAGGACTCCCGGTGGATCAGGGCCTGATCAATTAGGCTGTTACTGCTGACCGCACGTAGTCCAATGTACGAACCACAGCCCGGCTGATCGGGTACTGACCTTAGGTATCTGTCCAGCTCCCTCTTCAAGGTAGCTACTTCGACCAGCTGAGACCTAGCAGCCTCGAGTACCTAGGAGCTTCGAGGTACCTAGTATCATCAAGGTACCTAGCATCTACCTTAGCATTTGAGATCTCCTAGGACCTGATGTCTTCCCTATCCCGCATCATCTCCTGAGGTCTACCATCCTTGGCGCCTTCTGGGAAACCGGGCACTTTATGGGATACCCAGGCACCTTCTGGGATACCGAGGCACTTTATGGGATACCCTTGAAGACCTTTAATACCTTTGAAGAGCTTCGAAGTATTATTTGAGCCCGGCCCCTGGCAGCTCTTGGTGCCTCCTAGCACCTAGGCTTTAGCTCCTAGGCACCGATGCCCCTATCCACGCCTGCATCTGCCCTGAGGAATGCTGACCATTCCTTGAGGCTTCAAACATCCGGGCAGCGTGTTTGGATACTCAGGAACGATGTTGGAATACTGGGCAGTTTATGGGATGTACCGGCCCATTTAATACCTTTTGGGATCTTCTAATAATTATTGGTACCTTTTGGGATCCCTGGCACCTCTTGGTACCCCCTAGCACTCCCTGGTACCTCCTGGCACCTCATTGAGTGCCTCTACACGCCTGCCCCCGTCACAGGAACGTGGCTGAGAATTCCTGGGCGTCAAGACAATGCCAGTGGGAGGGGAGGGAAAAGAAGGGAAACGAGGGGAAACGGTGGGGCAGCTAGGGGGAAGAGGCATAAACAAGGGGAGGTTGATGGAGGGGAGAATTAGGTCTTCCCTATCGTAAAATCGGAACCAATCAGCAGAGGGGAAAAAGGGAAGACGCGCCGTTGGGATGAGGGGAGAGGGAGGAGAAAAGGAAGGGGAGGAAGGGAGGAGGGGGTGCCAGCTGTTGGGCATTGCCTTTCGGCAATGAGAAGTGCCAACTGTCGGATACTGCCTTGTGGGGTATTGGGGGAATGAGTTTGGGAACTGTTAGGGCATTAGGGGGGAATGAGTTTGGGAACTGTTTAGGGCACTGAGGGTGCATGCCCGTTGTTGGGCATGGCCTCGCACGGTAAGGAGTTTGGGCATTGTCTCCTAGGGAAATGAAAAGTCAATGCCAACTACTGAGCACTGAATCCTGGGGCACCTGCATGAACTTCAGCTGTTTAGACAGAATTTTAGTGCTTGAAAGTGCTGCCGAAGGAAGTTGTCTAAGGACCTGCTGAAGGAAGTTGTTTAAGGTCCTACTGAAGGAAGTTGTTTAAGGTCCTACTGAAGGAAGTTGTCTAAGGTCCTACTGAAGGAAGTTGTCTAAGGTCCTACTGAAGGAAGTTGTCTAAGGTCCCACTGAAGGAAGTTGTCTAAGGTCCTACTGAAGGAAGTTGTCTAAGGTCCTACTGAAGGAAGTTGTCTAAGGTCCTACTGAAGGAAGTTGTCTAAGGTCCTACTGAAGGAAGTTGTCTAAGGTCCCACTGAAGGAAGTTGTCTAAGGTCCTACTGAAGGAAGTTGTCTAAGGTCCCACTGAAGGAAGTTGTCTAAGGTCCTACTGAAGGAAGTTGTCTAAGGTCCTACTTAAGGAAGTTGTCTAAGGTCCTACTTAAGGAAGTTGTCTAAGGTCCTACTGAAGGAAGTTGTCTAAGGTCCCACTGAAGGAAGTTGTCTAAGGTCCTACTCAAGTTGTCTAAGGTCCTACTCAAGTTGTCTAAGGTCCTACTGAAGGAAGTTGTCTAAGGTCCTACTGAAGGAAGTTGTTTAAGGTCCTACTGAAGGAAGTTGTTTAAGGTCCTACTGAAGGAAGTTGTCTAAAGTCCTACTGAAGGAAGTTGTCTAAGGTCCTACTGAAGGAAGTTGTCTAAGGTCCTACTGAAGGAAGTTGGCTAAGGTCCCACTGAAGGAAGTTGTCTAAGGTCCTACTGAAGGAAGTTGTTTAAGGTCCTACTGAAGTTGTCTAAGGTCCTACTGAAGGAAGTTAAGGTCCTACTGAAGGAAGTTGTTTAAGGTCCTACAGAAGTTGTCTAAGGTCCTACTGAAGGAAGTTGTCTAAGGTCCTACTGAAGGAAGTTGGCTAAGGTCCCACTGAAGGAAGTTGTCTAAGGTCCTACTGAAGGAAGTTGTCTAAGATCCTACTGAAGGAAGTTGTTTAAGGTCCTACTGAAGGAAGTTGTTTAAGGTCCTACTGAAGTTGTCTAAGGTCCTACTGAAGGAAGTTGTCTAAGGCCTTCCTGAAGGAAGGTCTAAAAGGTCCCACTGAAGGAAGGTCTATAAGGTCACAATGAAGGAAGGTCTATAAGGTCCCACTGAAGGAAGGCCTATAAGGTCACAATGAAGGTGTATAAGGACCCACTGAAAGAAGGTCTATAAGGTCCCAATGAAGGAAGATCTATAAGGTCCCACTGAAGGAAGTTGTCTAAGGTCCTACTGAATGAGTAAAACTTTAAAAATTAAATAGAGAATGGCAGAGAAATGTCTACCAGATAATGGAAGGGGAGAGTGTGGGAGGGGAGGAAGGGGATAGTGTGGGAGGGGAGGAAGGGAGAGTGTGGGAGGGGAGGAAGGGGAGAGTGTGGGAGGGTAGGAAGGGGAGAGTGTGGGAGGGTAAGAAGGGGAGAGTGTGGGAGGGGAGCAAGGGGAGTGGAAAAAGCAGCCAGGGTAGGTAGTGGCAGGGTAGGGTATGTGATGGCAGGGAGGCATGTGATGACAGGGGAGCATGTGATGGCAGGGGATGTTAGCGAGGGCAGGGTAAAGCAGGGAATGTAGACAAGGAAGGGTAAGGCACCAGGGGCAGGGCACCAGGGGCAATACACCAGGGGCAGGGCACCAGGGGCAAGGCACCGGGGCATGATTCCTTCATTAAGGAACCCTCGACCGTTGAAACAACAGGAAACAGATCCAATACCCAACAACAGGAGGACTGCCCGCCAGCCCCAGTCTATAAGACTCATTCTACCTTCACCAACCATGGTACTCTCGACCCTATGAACCCACACAATTGTTTGTCACTGTAAGGGTCACCTTGGCACTCTCCTCCATGGCAAATTGGACCTTATGTACAATAGTTCATAAAGACCATTTTTGTGCAGGACAGACCGACACATGCACCTCTAAGGCCTCACATAATGCTATAATGTGTTAAAGTTCATTTAGAAACTTCTAAAGGCTGGGATTGACGACTCTATGACCCAACTGCCTTATTTCTGAAAGGGCATAAGTACCCTATTACAACATCTGCGTTTGGCATCAAGGAAATGATGGGCAGTGCCATACCCTTCATAGTGCCATAGTCCCAGTGCCATACCCCCAGAGTTCCATATCCTTCATTAGTGCCACACCCGCAGAGTGCCATACCCCCAGAGTACCATACCCCCAGAGTGCCATGCCACAGTGCCACATATCCACAGTGTCATACCTATGTGGCCACATCACAGTGCCACACCACTACCACCGTCTCAGCCACTAGCAGCACTCTCAACTAGCACCAGCCATCACAATCACCAACCATCACAATAAGATTTCTTCGGATTTTTAACCCCGGAGGGTTAGCCACCCAGGATAACCCAAGAAAGTCAGTGCGTCGAGGACTGTCTGTCTTATTTCCATTGGGGTCCTCAATCTTGTCCCCCAGGATGCGACCCACACCAGTCGACTAACTCCCAGGTACCTACTTGCTGCTAGGTGAACAGGACAACAGGTGTAAGGAAACACGTCGAAATGTTTCCACCCCGCCGGGGCCCGGGTTTACCCAGCAGCAACCATTAAGACAACCATTATTTCCAACCACTACATTCAACACCAGCAACCACTACAATCACCTCCACAATCACTAAAAGCCACTACAACCACCACAACAGTAATTAAAAAAAGTCACTAAAAACCACTACAATCGCTAAAAACCACTATCACAACAGTAATTAAAAACGACAATCACTAAAAACCACAACAATCACTAAAACCCACAACAATCACTAAAAACCAATATAATCACCACAACAGTAATTAAAAACCATAATCAGTAAAAACCACTACAATCACACCAGAAATTAAAAACCAATTACTAAAAACCACTACAATCGCAATCACCACCAATCAATAAACCACTACAATCACCATTACTAAAAACCACTACAATCACCATCACTAAAAACCTCTACTATGACTAAAATACCACTACAATCACCATCACAATCATCAACAATGATCATCCTACTCAACATTCTTCTAAAGATACATGTTTAGCTGTCAGGTTTTTTACCAGCAGTGCCACTGTTCACACACAAAAGATCTGGCACTTCACACTGTATGATATTAGTGCCCAGGAGTGCCAAGACTTGCTACAAGGACTCCTCTGAACACCACTGATATATAATATATATATATATATATATATATATATATATATATATATATATATATATATATATATATATATATATATATATATATATATATATTTTATTAACACATCGGCCGATTCCCACCAAGGCAGGGTGGCCCGAAAAAGAAAAACTTTCATCATCATTCACTCCATCACTGTCTTGCCAGAGGGGTGCTTTACACTACAGTTATAAAACTTGCTTGCTGTATCACAGGAATTACCTGCCTCTCTTACTCCAGCTTCTTGCTCTCAAAGAAATGGTTAACTTTATTCAGTTTTCTCTTGTGTTTTCCTTCTCCAGCACCTTTCTCCTCCCTCGCTTTCTTATTTGATTACAATAATAATAACCACTCCCTGTGCAGTTTCTCTCTCTCTCTCTCTCTCTCTCTCTCTCTCTCTCTCTCTCTCTCTTCTATCTATCTATCTATCTCTCTCTCTCTCCTTGACTCATACGCCTAGGTAATACACAATAGTTCTTAATCTAGATAGAAGTAGTTAGGTCTGAGCAGATAGTCTCGGTGTGGACTCCCAAGTTCTGCTTTCTGTCCTTCTCATGTACTCTCTCCACCGTCGCTTCCCTCCCTCTCTCCCTCATACCTTCACACCACACTGAACTATCGTGTACTCATCACCAACAGACATCGCCGGTAGCATTAAATTCCTAAGCTAATCCCTCCGCGACCCCATTCCAGCATTGTGAGAGGCAGGGAGTTATGGGTGGCGTGAGGGAGTGAAGGCGGGAGGGGAGGGAGTGACGAAGGGAGGGGAGGGAGTGATGAAGGGAGGGGAGGGAGATACAGAGGGGAGGGAAGACAAGCACCCTGTGTCACCCTTACCGCTCACCACCACCCATCATCCGCCATTACTCTCTTGTTTACACGGTCGCTACCACAATCACCACAATCAGCGCAGCGCTCAGTGATATTCTCACCGCTCAGTCAGGTTAAGCCCCGCTGGGTGTGGCAAGTCTTCGGATACGGGTGACCGTTTGGACGAAATCGCAGCTCTTGGCCTCTGGCTGCCTTCAAGAGGGAGCTGGACATATACCTAAAGTCAGTACCCGGTCAGCCGGGCTGTGGTTCGTACGTTGGACTACGTGCGGCCAGCAGTAACAGCCTGGTTGATCAGGCCCTGATCCACCGGGAGGCCAGGTCAAGGACTGCGCCGCGGGGGTGTTGACCCCCGGAACAACCCTCCAGGAAGGTAAGAACAATTCCGTCGTGGTACTGACGCATTACGCTCCGCCCGTCCTCAAATGATAACATTCGCTCCCTTGCGCATTGCAATGCGTCGATTTTCCGAACTTTCCGAAACCAAAAATGAAGATGTTAACCAGTGACAGGCTGCCTTAATTGAGCCTAAATGAAAATGAACACGTAATTAATAACCAAGAAGGTAAAGAAACAAAAGGGAATTGCACCAACCTGATCAAAATGTCAAGATGAAAGAGTCACAATACCGTAACTGGAACATTACACAAATAACCCTCACTTGGGGAGCTGAAGCTTAGGACGACGTTTCGGTCAGACTTGGACCATTAACTAGCCATCTAGCTAACTGGTTAATGAAGAATTAGACATGTGCAACGTCTGGGTATCTTTATTATAGACGTTTCGCCATCCAGTGGCTTTATCAGTACAATTATGGCGAAACGTCTACAATAAAGATACCCAGATGTTGCACATGTCTAACTCTTCATTAACTAGTTAGCTAGCTGGCTAGTTAATGGCCAAGTCTGATCGAAACGTCGCACTCAGTTTCAGTCTTCCAAGTGAGGGTCATTTGTGTACAGAATGTCAACACTGGAGCCAGCAGTAGGAGCCTGGTTGATCAGGCTTTGATCCACAGGGAGGCCTGGTCATAGACAGGGCCGCAGGGGCGTTGACCCCCAAAACACCCTCCAGGTATACCAGAGATATACCTTTGAAGATATACCTTTGAAGAGTTTCGAGAGTATCTACTCTCTGAGCCCGGCCATGGGCCAGGCTCGTCTGGTGCTTGCCTGGTCAACCAGGCTGTTGCTGCTGGAGGCCCGCTGCCCCACATATCCATCACAGCCTGGTTGATCTGGCACCTGGTGAAGATATTTGTCCAGTTTCCTCTTGAAGGCTTCTACACTGGTTCCAGCCGTGTTTCGGATATCTTCTGGTAAGATGTTGAATAGTCTGGGACCCCGGATGTTAATACAGTGCTCCCGTATTGTCCCCACCGCACCCCTGCTCCTCACTGGGTTTATTTTACACTTTCTCCCATATCTCTCACTCCAGTATGTTGTTATGGCAGTGTGCAGATTTGGGACCAGGCCCTCAAGTACTTTCCATGTACATAGACGACCCAGCCTCTGCTCTCCCCCCTGGTAACTCTGCAAGCTGGCTGCAAGAACACGCAGAGTACACTGAAAGTGAAACCATGTTCTTGAGAACGGAGAACAGGACTCGCCGAACAAGGCCGTCAGGTTCTGTTTACCAAAGTCACGACTGACTCTCAGTTGTGATATTCATATTATTGTCATTAACGCACAGATACCATGACTTTCGTGTCCTCAAAGAGCCGCAGTTCGTTGAGCGTTCGTCAGAGGCTCCAAGCACATCGCGAAAGGCTCCTTATACATCGCTAAAGGCTTCTTCCACATACCCGTATCTTTGATATACCTTTCATGAGCTTCGAGAGTTTTTCTACTGGCGGAGCCCGGCTATGGGCCAGGTTCGTCTGGTGCCTGTCTGGTCAACCAGGCTGTTGTTGCTGGTGGCACGCTGACTCACCCGTTAAAGGCTCCTTGCACATCTGTATGTTTTCATTTATACCTTCTTATTTGTTTAATTATCCGTGAAATTGTTTCTGTTCTGGTGGCAACGTCACAGGGAGAAGAAATGGAGAGAGGGACTTGAAGCAAGAGGCACTCACAAAAAGGCAGAAGGGGGAGAAAGAGCAGGGAGGTGGAAGGAGGAGGTGGTCACCCTCAAGAGGACGCCGCCCTGCTCTAATAACGCCCTTCAAGTGGGGGTGTGGACCCTGGGACGTCAAACCTTCCAATGAATGACACTTCTTATTAAACGGTTACAGAGCCAATAACTACCACCCAAAACACTGTCTTGATTAAACCGGCTCACGAGGGAGCCTCATAAACCTCACCACCCACAATAACACTGGTTGATGTACCGGCTCACGAGACCTGGCGAGCCGTCATGGCCCTTATACACCACCCACAATAACACTGGTTGATGTACCGGCCCACGAGAGACCTGGCGAGCCGTCGCAGCCCTTTAAGTCAATAACAAAAGAATGTCTCGCTCAAGGAGTTATAACGAACCATGAATTGATAAATCTCTTCTTGAGTGAAGTCTGTGAATGTTGCTGTCCTTAAAAAATAGTTGTCTTGATAATGTGGAAAAAGACAGTTAAGTACAGTTCAGAACACTTATTAGAGGAAACGTTTCGCCCCAGGTCCTCCCCCAGGATGCATCCCACACCAACCCACTAACACCCAGGTACCAGCCAGTGACCAGTCAGAGCAGCGGTTAGGAGACATGTCTATGTCTTTCACCTAGCCCAGGACTCGAACTCGCGTTCTTTTGCTTGTTACCCACGAAATAGTCCCTCCCTGACTATGCAGCAGTGTGGGGCGTATACGTTCCCCAACTATCCATTATCCAGGCACTGACTATCCCTGACTATCGCAGTCCTTGTCTCCAGTTCGCCTCACTCACAACTATCCAAACGCTGCCCACCTGAGCAGAATGCATTAGCAACTTAACTCCACAGCAACCACCTCAATAGCGCCCCTACCCACTAAGGTCGAGATATCAGCCTCTGCAACACAGGAACCACGACCGTGAGGGCAGGAGATGGATAGCACGCTCCTGCCCCGCCTCTACCAACACAGGGCCTCATCTTCAGACCGTAAATATCAGCAGATCAATTATTCCTCTGCTTATTGTTACTAAAACGCAGAGTATTTACCTTGGCGTTGTCTGAATCCGCTTGTTGCTCACGAACGCTCCGACCTTATCCTGACTCGTATTTAATGACAACAATACCGCGTTGCAAGATGCTCAAAGCTATTAATCGCAGCGTTTGTGGCTATTGTTCTTACGCTAAACTTGACCCTCCCTCCTCCCTGCCCTCCCTGCCTTCTCTGCTCTCCCTGCCATCCCCTCACAGACCTAACTTTTTTCTTTATTTTGCTGACTAAATCTCTCTCTCTCTCTCTCTCTCTCTCTCTCTCTCTCTCTCTCTCTCTCTCTCTCTCTCTCTCTCTCTCTCCGGGCCCGCCACGCCCCACACCGCCCCCACGACGGCTGCTTCCCACAATAGCGCAGCTGTCACGTTACTCACACAAACATGGTAGCTGGTTGACGGCACTGATCATGGTTCTGGCCACTATTCAGGAAAGTCAGGAGAGCCACATGTGAGCCCCATCCAGGCACGTATGTGTGTGTGTGTGTGTGTGTGTGTGTGTGTGTGTCCCCTCACCTATTTGTGGTTGCAAGGGTTGAGTCACAGCTCCTGCCCCAGCCTCTTCGCTGCTTCACCAACTCCAAGGTTGAGGGACTAATTACCTCATCTTTTGTATATAGTTCTACAGTCTTCCCATTATGGTCTTGAATTTGTATTGATAAAGCCACTGGAGGGCGAAACGTCTACAAATAAAGATACCCAGATGTTGAAAATGTGTCTATCACCATAGAACCCGGCCTTGGGCCAGGCTCATAAAATATTCCAAGATTCGCTAGTCTGTCATAAGCTGCCGAGGACACACAGAAGACCAGGTCTGGGACCAGGCCGAGGGGGGCGTTGACCCCCTTTCCCCTCCCGAACGCATCCTTCAGGTATCAAATCAATTTCAAGACAGGAGAGGCCACCATGCCCCGTGTTGCTGTCGTTAAGTCAGGTTGAAACGCCATCTTCCGTATGCAAATGATGTCAATGGGGCGCTATGCGGATGCAAATGGTGCCCCATTAGGTCAAGTATGTAATGATGGGTGATGTGGGAATTACAGGGAATTAGGGGAAATTTAGCGAGATGTTTTTGGGGGAATTACTGGAGCTTTTCAGGGTGGAACGTTAAGATAGGAATTTGTGAAGATTAAGAAGAGCTTTGTTTTTATTACTGCTATTACTACTGCTGCTATTACTACTACTGCTATTACTACTGCTGCTATTACTACTGCTGCTATTACTACTGCTGCTATTACTACTGCTGCTATTACTACTGCTGCTATTACTACTGCTGCTATTACTACTGCTGCTATTACTACTGCTGCTATTACTACTGCTGCTATTACTACTGCTGCTATTACTACTGCTGCTATTACTACTGCTGCTATTACTACTGCTGCTATTACTACTGCTGCTATTACTACTGCTGCTATTACTACTGCTGCTATTACTACTGCTGCTATTACTACTGCTGCTATTACTACTGCTGCTATTACTACTGCTGCTATTGCTACTACTGCTGCTATTACTACTGCTGCTATTACTACTGCTGCTATTACTACTGCTGCTATTACTACCTGCTATATACTACTGCGCTATTACTACTGCTGCTATTACTACTGCTGCTATTACTACTGCTGCTATTACTACTGCTGCTATTACTACTGCTGCTATTACTACTGCTGCTATTACTACTGCTGCTATTACTACTGCTGCTATTACTACTGCTGCTATTACTACTTCTATTAGTGCTAATATGTACTAGTATTACTACTTCTTACAGTACTTTACTACTGTTACTACTCTTACTACTACCACTACTGCTACCTTTGATGAGTTTCCAGAGTCTTTCTACTACCGGAGCCCGACCATGGTCCATCTGGTGCTACTGCTTTATTTTATTACTACTTGTTATAACTACTACTATTGCTCCTGTCAGTACTACAACTACTTTTATTACTACTATCAGTACTACTTCTGTTACTACTACTACTGCTACCAGCCGGACTGTGATTCGTGCGTTGCACTGCGAGCGGCCAGCAGTAACAGCCTAGTTGATCAAGCCTTGATCCTCCATACCCTAGTTACTGTACACCATTGTTAAAATCTGAAGGTGATCGGATGAGAGATTCTTGTGTTGTGAGGCAAACGTTTGAGGAAGAACCAAAAAATATATACACTCAGACAAGCAATTACACTCCTTCAGGAATGTATAATACGAACGACCCTTAACTGTTAAATAATCCTCCTTGAATCCAGCTACACGAACGTCAATATTTATTCACATTTAAACGAGACTTGAATTCAATGCAACAAGAACGTAAACAAAATATCAATATTTTAAAGACGAATTGAATGCAGTGCACCTACAAGAACGTAAACAAAACAATGAAAACGAGTCTACCCGCCCGCTGACTCGAGCTCGCCGACGAGCCTTCACTTATTCTCAAATTGCCTTAAAAAGATAACTTCATGTAATTCGCATTTTTTCCCAAAAAATGGGTGAGAAAATCCGCTGTTTTGAGAACCATTAAACAAACTAAGAAAAAACACACACAGAAAAGGAATTTCAGAGAGGAATAACGGAGTTAGTAAAGTTAAATAACTGTAAAATAACGCGTGTCTAGCAAATGAAACACTGGCGAGCGCAATAAAAGTGAAATGGCCCACATGGCATCGCCAAAAGGCGAATAGCAATGGCGAAAGAAGAAAAAAAAAAGGCTGGAGATGCGGCGGGTCGGCCCGCCAGAATAACGTCAAATGCAATTAAAATGGAAATGTCAGGTCATTATATTTCATTACCAATCACCATTTCCTGCCACGCTGGTGCCCCGGACTGGCTCTTATTATGTTTAATAATGCTGGCTAAAGTGGCGACTCCTGCCACACCACTGTCGCCATACCTTGGCTCATGGGTGGCGACTCCTGCCACACCACTGTCGCCATACCTTGGCTCATGCGTGGCGACTCCTTGCTCAGTGGGTTGCCTCAGTGAGCAAGTTCTAGGAATGGTTGTGGTGGTGGTAGTAGTAGTAGTAGTAGTAGTTGTTGTAGTAGTTGTAGTAATAGGAGTGGTATAAATATAAGAAATGATCATTATTTAGAATAACAAACATTATTAGAATAATAAGAATCACCATTACCACCATAACTACCACTATCACCATAACTACCACCATCACCACCCTAACTACCATCAAAAACACCATAACTACCACCATACCACCTTAACTACCATCACCACCCCCAAAACTACCACTACCACCCACCTAGGCAACCAATCAAATCACCGTCACCCTTCCTAGCCACCCATTCCCAGAGTAACCCCCTGCATTTTACGCAGTTTCCCAAGCATCCCTCCATTCCCTCCCCCCTTCCGTTATCCCAAGCTCCCTTTACCTCAACATTCATCCCCTACCCCCTTAACCCAAGCTCTCTTACCCTCCCACCCCTCATTTTCTTGCATTATCCCTTTACAACCCTTCCCCTGTAATTTGGCACCCTCCTTCCTAGTTATCTCCCTTCCCCTGTATCCTGACACCCCCCTTCCTAGTTACCCCCCTTCTTCCCCTGCCATCGGGGTCATTACGAGACTTGATCACACCATTAGTCTACATAATTAGTCCCCCCTTACCACTTAAAGGCACACCACTCCCCCTTTATAAGTGGAAAAAGACGAATTGTGATAGGCAATGAGATGAATTGAACGAAACGTGCAGCACTTGGGTATCATCTTGGGCGAAACGGTTCGCCTGGGCTGCAGGCTCATATAGTGGAACACAGGTCTAAGGCGATAAGTGGTACTAATAAGAGGAATAAGTGGAAGAGGAGAGGACTAAGGCAAAGGTGAGGAAGAAACATGACACACACACACACAGGATCAAGGGATCTATTGGTGGAAGCAAACTCAATGCACGGCTTCAAGATACAGGTTGTCACTTGTAGGAGGCCCCGGGATGGCACTCCCGTAGATGCGACCGTCTTGTTTGTATATTACGTCTGCGGTAAACCGTAATTCGGGGCCTCCTACAAGCGAAACACCATGTACAAGACCCAAGAGGCCGGAAGTCAATGACGGTATTGTGGAAAGCGGGGCCAGGAGCTGAGTGTCAGCTCAAACTCGACTCTGAGTACAGAAGCCAACCCACAGGAGCCGCGAACAGATCCGCTTCAGGTACAACTAGGCAGGTACACAAGGTAACGATTACACCATCAACCAATAAGCACACAAGGTAACAAGTACACCATCAACCAACAAACACACCAGGTAACGAGTACACCATCAACCAACAAACACACAAGTAACTACCATCAACAACAAACACACAAGGTAAGTTCCATCAACCAAACACAAAGGTAGCAGTACACCATCAACCAACAAACACAATGAGTACCATCAACCAACAAGCACCAAGGTAACGATTACACCATCAACCAACAAACACACAAGGTAACGAGTACACCATCAACTAACAAACACACAAAGTAACGAGTACACCATCAACCAACAAACACACAAAGTAACGAGTACACCATCAACCAACAAGCACACAAGGTAACGAGTATACCATCAACCAACAAACACACAAAGTAACGAGTACACCATCAACCAACAAACACACAAGGTAACGAGTACACCATCAACCAACAGACACACAACGTAACGAGTCCACCATCAACCAACAAGCCATTACCAACTACAGCGTAACAAAGCAGTTAAATCCACTAGTTTCAATATAGTTTTACAGTCATACAATACAGCAAATAACTGTATTACCCAACCACTCTGCTACCTAGTCTACCAACAAAGTGGTTGAGGGAGGAGAGGGAAAGGGAGGGGTGTCTAAAAGAGCTGTTAGGGTCTAATTGCCTCGTTTCATGACTCGGGTGATTGTTAAAGAGTCAATAAAATAGATTTGAGAATAACTAACAAGATGAAGGACTGCGTGTGAACACGGGGCGCACAACCCACCGCTGGTTTCCTCTCAACAAAGTCATTATTTGACTATTAACGACGGTTTGAGTGTCCTAATTACCCATTAACTGCTACTTTGGCCACGACATGTCCTTCACATCAATTGTGACCCCCTTATCAACCCCCTTAACTAGCGCTCAAGTGTCGTCCATCCATCTATGTTACTAACCCCCTTAACTATCAAGAGTTGTTCCTGCAGCTGTGACTATAATCTGCTTAACTATCCAGCGACTAGTCTGATGACTTGTCCAATGGACTACTGTCACTACTACTACTACTACTACTACTATTACTACTACTACTACTACTACTACACTAGTTCTCAAGCACTTCTAAGCACTGGCTGCTGGAGGGCAATTAACCTCACTAATGTAATTACTAACCACATACCACTGATTGTTTAATTAATAGTAACCAACACTGGTAGACAGTCTACCAAACGTGTGTTTCCTGACGTACAAAACACCGCTCCAGTAAGCTGCTAGCTACCACTCTTTGTAATGAAGATAATCACAACATTCTCTCTAATTACAAGGCGAATTAATTGCAAAATGCGGCTAAATTAGCACCGCCCTTAACTGCTGGTGTAGTGGTGGACCGGGGTGGTCCTGTGGACCGGGGGTGGTCCAGCGGGGGACCGGGAGGGGTCCAACGAGGTGGTTTGAAGTCCCCGAGGCTGCCATCTGTCGCCCGTACCATCAACTTAAGTTTTTGTGTCCTCAGAAACCACACCAGTCAATTACGGTAGTTAGCACGGGTCTGAGACCTTGGTCTGGCGCCTGGGTGGTCGGTCCCAATGTCAACCTGCAGTGGTGGTCATGGCTGGTGCTTAACCTGCAGTGAGAGGCTGTTGAACAGGCTTGGACCCCTTACACTATAAGCTACACATGTGCAACAGTTGGGTATCTTTATTGTTGGAACGTTTCGCCTACACAGTAGAATTCTTCAGTCAAATACAGAGGCAGCAGGTGTAGTAGGAGGGACTGATTAACTCAAACTACTCCTCATCTTCCAAGGTTTCTCTACACTGAACCGAAAAGTGACGCTCTCATTTATCAACCAGGAGATGCTGTTATCGTGAACCAGACTGATGGTACTTTAATACAGAGGTGTATCAGAATTAATACCTGGCTTTCCACCTTACAGACTTAACTGTTTGCCATACTCGTTGATCTCAAGTTTGTGGAAACTACGACCAGTGTATGTGTAACTGACTCATTACTTGCTTTCAGTAGTCTGAGACCTGAATGTAGCATGCTTATGTATGAAGCTAGGCACAGATATATACAAATTATCAACATCCGTGGGCACAATAAGAGAACACTGTATCAACATCCGTGAGCACAATAAAAGAACACTATATCAACATTCATGGATACAATAAGAGAACATTGTATCAACATCCGTGGGCACAATAAGAGAACAGTGTATCAACATCCGTGGTAGTTAAGCTTTTGTGGATTCCCTCACACATAGGCCTCCCGGATCATGACAAAGTTGATGAATTAAGTAAACAAACGTTAAATAAAGAGAATATTGAGTATAACTTTGGTTTTCCAAACAGATGTTTAGGAAATATTGACAGAAAGGAACAAGCAAACTAGCTTGAAGAAAGTAGCACAATACAGATAGAAACTAGGAGAGCCATTATCAATCATAATCAAATGTGTCAAGTTAAACATATCTATGTTGAAAGTCACAAGGTCAGTAGATTGTAAGATGTTGCTATTGCTAGACTAAGGCTAGGCTATAAGTATCTCTGGCAATATAGAGACGTCAGTGACATACACTGGTGTGTTGACAGACACAGTGTTATACACTGGTGTGTTGACAGACACAGTGTTATACACTGGTGTGTGGACAGAGACAGGCCCATACACTGGTGTGTGTGGACAGAGACAGGCCCATACACTGGTGTGTGTGGACAGAGACAGGGCCATACACTGGTGTGTGTGGACAGAGACAGGGCCATACACAGGTGTGTGTGGACAGAGACAGGGCCATACATTGAATATATATTAGTGTCCAAATATCCAACCTTCCAGACACACCTAAAAAACAAATAGTACAGGATATGACAAAATATCTCATAGTTAATGATAAGATGTTTTTAATCTTGAAGTTGTATCAGAACTGTCTTGACAGAGACTGCAACCCTACTATGACTAATTTTTAGTGGTAATAAGAATTTTTTGAGATTGTATTCCTTAGTGTTGTGTGTACAAGAACCATGTGAAGTTAATGTAAAATAGGAGGTGACTAATGTTCCTTCCTAGTGATGTAACAATGGTCAGTTGGAGGCTGACAGTGACCCATTGTGACCTCTGTGTCTTGTGCTACCACTCACAGAATGAGCTGTGGGTAATGTACAATATACTAGCCACTCAGACGACACAGCTAAGCTGAAGGTAACCTGATTGGCCTACCAACCATTTCCTGGGACACCGACATGAGGGATACCTTTACCTTTGATATACCTTTGATGAGTTTCGAGAGTCTTTCTACTCTCGGAGCCCGGTCATGGGCCAGGCTCGTCTGGTGTGAGGGAACCAACTGCAGGAGTCTTAAGGAGAGGGAGAGCCTAGGGCAGGGGGAGAATGGGAGGTCTGTGAGAGGGTAGGGGGAGTGCCACTTGGCAGTGGGACACCAAACATAAAAACAGTAAACAGAGCCGCGTGGTGGCTGGCACTGGTACCTTCACCCACGGTAAACCCCGCCCCCACCTACCACCTACAACGACACCAGGTGACATCCCTCTGACCAGTTTTAATATTTTTCTATTTACAGGGTTCCTACCTCAAGGCGAGATTCCTTCGCCACCTGTTAGGTGTACGGCTGCCCACAGGACGCTGGCCCACACAGCCTGCTTGTCCAGCATCCTCGTGAAAACTGTCTTAATTCCAGCAATATTTCTGGTATCTGCTGGTAGCAGGTTGAAGAGTCTGGGCCCACGCATGTTGCATATTGATACAGTGTTCTCTTATTGTGCCCACGGATGCTGATACAGTGTTCTCTTATTGTGCCCACGGATGCTGATACTGTGTTCTTATTGTGCCCACGGATGTTGATACTGTGTTCTCTTCTTGTCTACCTACCTACCTGGAGGAGTGTCGCGGGGGTCAACGTCTCCGCAGCTCAATCCATGACCAGGCCTCCCGGTGAATCAAGGCCTGATTAGCCAGGCTGTTACCGCTGGGCACACGCAGTCCAACGTACGAACCACAGCCCGACCGGTCAGGAACTCACTTTTGGAACGTATCTTTATAGCCGGGCTGTGGCTTGTACAATGGAATACGTGCAGCCAGCAGTAACAGCCTGGCTGATCAGGCCCTGATCCACCGGGAGGCTTAGTTGAGGACCGGACCTCGGGGGAGATGACTCCCCCGAAACGACATCCGGGTAGCATATTAAAGAACCTTGGGCCACGCATGTTGACACAGTGTTCTCTTATTGTACCCATGGCTCTCCTACCCTTTACTAGATATATTCCACACTCTCCCCCATACCTCTCACTCCAGCAAGTTGTTATAGCAGTGTGTATATTACTGACCAGTCCCTTATCTACCTCCAATATATTTCTTTTACAGTTTAAGAGGTTTGTTCTGAGACTGGGCCACTGGGGCCATGATCCCAGGTAATCTTAGCACATATAACAGGCTCTTGCGAGAGATTATTGCTATTAAACGAATGGAAGTACAGGAAATGGAGCAGCTGCTAGAGTGCTAGAGTGTGTTAGAGAGAGTGAGGGAAGGATATAGAAAGGGAGGGAGGCAAGGAAGGAGGGAGGAGAGAGAGATACAAAAGAGAAGGTTAAGGGTCACTTAACAAGCGGGTCATTGTAATGAAGACTGACACATCAAACCAACGCAACATTACATCTCTGGATGTGTGATATTTGAGGGAGGGGGAAGATGAAATGCTGCTCCCTCAATTCCGTCACACTTCTCTCCCTCTCTCCCTTTAAATTCCCATCCCTTTTTCTCCCCCTTCCATTCCTACTCGCACAATCACAAGCACAATACAGACCCCTCTCAGCCAGCCAGTACACCATTGTCGGAACACACAGAGGATACAAGTGGTGTGGCAGATTATACGTCTTGCTATCAAACACAGCCTTGTGTGGCCATCCCAGGTGTATTGTGGCCATCCCAGGTGCATTGTGGCCACCACCTTGGAGTAGGTGCGGTGTATGCGAGGCCTCGAGGCCGGTTATGCAGCTGGCCTCACAAAAGAGGCGACAATTTTTACTAATTGAAGGCAGTGTGAAAATGTGATTGGTTGTTAGAATTGTGATGGTGGTGTGAGTGGAGGGTTGATTGATGTGGAAGATGGCCCGGTGATGGAGAGAGAGAGGGAGGGAGGGAGGGAGGGAAGAAGGAATGACTGCGTCTTTCCCTTAAGTTTCCTTCCAGTCAAATGCGGGGGGGAAGGAGGGTTAACGTACCCCTCTGGAGGTCCATTGCCATACCAGGCCTAGTGGATGGCCTAATTAACCAGGCTGTTACTGATAGGCGCACGCAGACTAACGTATGCACCACAGCCCGGCTGATCAGGAACTGACTCGGGGACACTTTTCAAATTCCCTCTTGCAAGCAGCTAGGGGTCTGTTGGTAAGTCCCCTTATGTAAGGGAGGGTGATGAAGAGTCTAGGTCTCTTTACGCTGATTCTACTCCTGCTTCTCACTGGGGGTATTCTGCACTGTCAGCCAAGACTCTTGCTTTCCTAGAAAGTTATTTGTGTGTGCAGGTACGGGACCAATCCCTCCAGAATTTTCGAGTTGTAGCTTATAAAGTATCTTTCTCGCCTTCGTTCCAGGGAGTACAGTTCGAGGGCGTTAAAACACCCTTGGTAATTTACGTGCTTGACCGAGTCTATACGAGCAGTGAAAGTTCTCTGTGCAGTCTCCACTCCTTTAATTTCACCTGCTGCTGTTACTGCTGCTGCCTTAAAAGGGGCTGTTAGTAAACAGCAATATTCCAGCCTAGAGAGAAGAAATAACTTGATTTTCATCACTGATCAGGAACGAGCCTGGCCCATGGCTGGGCTCTGGGAATCGAAAGACTCTCGAAACTCATCAAAGGTATATCAAAGATAAAGGAACTGGCTTGGCATCTTCTGTTTTGAAGGTTCTAGTTATCCAACCTATCATTTTTCTTACTGTTGTGATGATAACACCTGTGATTCTTGAAGTAGTGGTGATTGCTGCTGCTACTGCTACACCTGCTGCTACTGCTGCTGCTACTGCTACACCTGCTGCTACTGCTACACCTGCTGCTACTACTGCTGCTACACCTGCTGCTACTGCTGTTGCTACTGCTACACCTGCTGCTACTGCTGTTGCTACTGCTACACCTGCTGCTACTGCTGTTGCTACTGCTACACCTGCTGCTACTGCTTGCTCTGCTCACTGCTCACCTGCTGCTACTGCTACACCTGCTGCTACTGCTGCTGCTACTGCTACACCTGCTGCTACTGCTACACCTGCTGCTACTGCTGTTGCTACTGCTACACCTGCTGCTACTGCTGTTGCTACTGCTACACCTGCTGCTACTGCTGCTGCTACTGCTACACCTGCTGCTACTGCTGTTGCTACTGCTACACCTGCTGCTACTGCTGCTGCTACTGCTACACCTGCTGCTACTGCTGCTGCTACTGCTACACCTGCTGCTACTGCTGTTGCTACTGCTACACCTGCTGCTACTGCTGCTGCTACTGCTACACCTGCTGCTACTGCTGCTGCTACTGCTACACCTGCTGCTACTGCTACACCTGCTGCTACTGCTGCTGCTACTGCTACACCTGCTGCTACTGCTACACCTGCTGCTACTGCTGTTGCTACTGCTACACCTGCTGCTACTGCTGTTGCTACTGCTACACCTGCTGCTACTACTGCTGCTACACCTGCTGCTACTACTGCTGCTACACCTGCTGCTACTACTGCTGCTACACCTGCTGCTACTACTGCTGCTACACCTGCTGCTACTACTGCTACTACACCTGCTGCTACTACTGCTGCTACACCTGCTGCTACTACTGCTGCTACTACTGCTGCTACTACTGCTGCTACATCTGCTGCTACTACTGCTGCTACACCTGCTGCTACTACTGCTGCTACACCTGCTGCTACTTTTACACCTGCTGTTGCTACTGCTACACCTGCTGCTACTGCTACACCTGCTGCTACTGTTGCTGCTACTGTTGCTGTCACTGTTGCTACTGCTACACCTGCTGCTACTGTTACACCTGCTGCTACTGTTGCTACTGCTGCTGTCACTGTTGCTACTGCTACACCTGCTGCTACTACTGCTGCTACACCTGCTGCTACTACTGCTGCTACACCTGCTGCTACTACTGCTGCTACACCTGCTGCTACTGCTGCACCTGCTGCTACTGTTGCTGTCACTGTTGCTACTGTTACACCTGCTGCTACTGTTGCTACTGCTGCTGTCGTCTCTGTCTCCCTTCTACTTTGCTCCATCACGTTATTCTTTCTCCATCTCCATATTACCCCCCTCCCGTGGGGGCAGGAGGGACTCCTCCACACCTGTCTCTCCTTCCCTCCACTGGGAGTAGGGGGACACTCCTCGCCCCACTACATAATAGTGACCACCACTGGGAAAATGAACCTCACTGTACCTCAAGAGTACAGCTATGATGAGGTGTTCATGTGGAAGATACCTCTGTGTGAACCTCCCTCCATCCTTCCCTCCCTCCATCCCTCCCTCCCTCCCTCCATTCATCTTTCCCTCCCTCAGGTAGACTCCTTCACTTCCTCCATCCTTCCCTCCCTCTTCCAGGTAGACTCCTTTACTCCCTCCCCACCATGAAGACACTATCCACCCCTCCCTCCCCACCATGAAGACCCTATCCACCCCTCCCTCCCCACCATGAAGAGCCTATCCAACCCTCCCTCCCCACCATGAAGACCCTTTCCACCCCTCCCTCCCCACCATGAAGACCCGAACCTCCCCACCACGAAGACCCTATCCACCCTCCCTCCCCACCATGAAGATCCTCTAAAACCCTCCCTCCCCACCATGAAGACCCTTTCCACCCCTCCCTCCCCACCACGAAGACCCTATCCACCCCTCCCTCCCCACCATGAAGGACATGTCCTCCCCTCCCTCCCCACCATGAAGGACCTGTCCTCCCTCCCTCCCCACCATGAAGGACCTGTCCTCCCTCCCTCCCCACCATGAAGGACCTGTCCTCCCTCCCTCCCCACCATGAAGGACCTGCCCTCCCTCCCTCCCCACCATGAAGGACCTGTCCTCCCCTCCCTCCCCACCATGAATACCCGAACCTCCCCACCACGAAGACCCTATCCACCCCTCCCTCCCCACCATGAAGGACCTGTCCTCCCTCCCTCCCCACCATGAAGGTACCCCTCTCACCCCCACCATAAGGAAGCTTGAGATCAGAGGACAATCAGGATGGGGGGAACTGACCAATCAGAGCCTCGGGTCTGGCCAGTAGGCGGGGCTAATGTTTTGATATGACGCAATCAATACACTATAAAAATGGCGTCTATAACAGTGTGTGTGTACTCACCTAGTTGTGGTTGCAGGGGTCGATTCATAGCTCCTGGTGTGTGTGTGTGTGTGTGTGTGTGTGTGTGTGTGTGTGTTGTGTGTTTGCAGCTGGATTTGAAACCACGTCAGGGGGGCTGGCAAGGTTCCCAAGTGACGCTCTAGACCACTCGGCCACAGATGCCTCATATGCTGGGCAGCCTGGTTTACAAGCCATGTTTCTACCCCAGTCCGGCCACACCAGTGAGCCGCCTCAAGCATGGCTTCATGCTATTTGATTCTCCTTATGCAGGAAAAGATCGCAGTCACCAGGATTCGAACCCGCCTCTTCTTTCCTCAGACGCAACACCAACCCTTACCCCCCCTCAGGCACTCCATGACCCACAAGTGTTTGGCGCTCCCATACAAGTATTCAGTGCCTACCTGAGGAGCCGCTATGACGGGTGGCACTGAGTCACTAGGCCAGGCTAGGCCTACCTCACCTGAAAAGGAACACAAATAAGATTAGTAACAGCCTAGACAATGATTTATTAGAAGGTAGCGCTGTCTTGTGACAGAGGGAGGAGGGTGATGGGGTGGGGGTAAGAGGAGGGGGTGGTGATGGGGTAGGGAGAAAGAGGAGGGGGTGGTGATGGGGAAGGGAGTAAGGGGAGGGGGTGGTGATGGGGAAGGGAGTAAGGGGACGGGGTGGTGATGGGATAAGGAGTAAGGGGAGGGAGTGGTGATGGGGTAGGGGGTAAGGGGAGGGGGTGGTGGGGGTTGATGGGAGGGGGTGGACGAGAAAGGTGGAAAAGTTGAGGTGGAGGAGAGATGGACTAACATGTAAGGAACAGGGAAGAGAAGGGAATGGGAAAGGGAGGGAATATGAAATGGGAGATAATGGGGGAAAGGGAGAGAATGGGAACTACATCACAAGATTGAGAGTAAGAGAGGCATAACGAGAGAAGTGGACAAATTACCTTCTTGCACTCAAACACTAAACATATCCTCATCACCCTTCATAACAATTATCATCATTTCTCCTCCTCCCCTCCTCTTTCTAATTCTCCTTTCTTCGCCTCCTCCCTCTTTCTAATTCTCCTTTCTCCTCCTCCTCCCCATTTCTAATTCCCTTCTTCCTAATTATTCTTTTTTTTTCTCCCTCTTCTTCCTAAGTATCTTGATCTCTTATTGGACACAATAAGAGAGGACCGCCAGGGGGCAGATCAACCAGGCTGTGATGGATATATGTAGAGCAGCGGGCCACCAGCAGCAACAGCCTGGTGGACCAGGCAAGCACCAGACGAGCCTGTCACATAGCCGGGCTCCAGGAGTAGAAAGACTGGAAACTCATCAAAGGTACGTCAAAGGTACATCAAAGGTACGTCAAAGGTACATCAAAGCTACGTCAAAGATACATCAAAGGTACGTCAAAGGTACATCAAAGGTACGTTAAAGGTACATCAAAGGTACGTCAAAGGTACATCAAAGGTACATCAAAGGTACGTCAAAGGTACATTAAAGGTACGGGTATACACTCTCATCAACACAATTTCCTTCCATTCCTCCATCCATGTGCTGCACGGCTCCTACGGGTTTAGCGCTGCCCTATACGAACAAAACAACAAACTCAATCACAACACAAACACAATCACAACACCACAAACACAATCACAACAAAACACAAACTCAATCACAACACAACAAACTCAATCACAACACAACAAACTCAATCACAACACAACAAACTCAATCACAACACAACAAACAATCACAACACAACAAACACAATCACAACACAACAAACACAATCACAACACAACAAACTCAATCACAACACAACAAACTCAATCACAACACAACAAACAATCACAACACAACAAACACAATCACAACACAACAAACAATCATAACACAACAAACACAATCACAACACAACAAGCAGAATCACAACACAACAAACTCAACGCCCATCGGCTGAAAGCATCAAAACAATCGTCATAAAACAATAACAATCGTCAGTGTTTCCACCAAGAAGTTTCAACCAGAGATGAATCAACATTCAGAGATGTTCAGTGTTTATATACAAGCAACGTAAACATCCTTACGATCACTCACGGATGCTGGTCCGTGAAGATGTGGAGAGAGAGAGAGAGAGAGAGAGAGGAGAGAGAGAGAGAGAGAGAGAGAGAGAGAGAGAGAGAGTTGTTTGTATGTGTGTGTCGATGTGTATATTGCCTCATTCTCTTGTCACATTAAATGACAGTTAATTGCATAGAGCATCGCCTCATGTAAACAGATTTAAGAGCAAGAGATTGGTATCTGATGGTGGTAGTGAGTGGTGGTCGTGTAGATGGTGGTAGTGAGTGGTGGTCGTGTAGATGGTGGCAGTGAGTGGTGGTCGTGTAGATGGTGGTAGTGAGTGGTAGTCGTGTAGATGGTGGTAGGGAGTGGTAGTCGTGTTGATTGTGGTAGTGAGTGGTAGTCGTAGGGAGTGGTAGCCATGCAGATGGTTGTAGGGAGTGGTAGCTACGTTGATGGTGGTAGTGAGTGGTGGTCGTGTAGATGGTGGTAGTGAGTGGTAGTCGTGTAGATGGTGGTAGGGAGTGGTAGTCGTGTTGATTGTGGTAGTGAGTGGTAGTCGTAGGGAGTGGTAGCCATGCAGATGGTTGTAGGGAGTGGTAGCTACGTTGATGGTGGTAGTGAGTGGTGGTCGTGTAGATGGTGGTAGTGAGTGGTAGTCGTGTAGATGGTGGTAGGGAGTGGTAGTCGTGTTGATTGTGGTAGTGAGTGGTAGTCGTAGGGAGTGGTAGCCATGCAGATGGTTGTAGGGAGTGGTAGCTACGTTGATGGTGGTAGTGAGTGGTGGTCGTGTAGATGGTGGTAGTGAGTGGTAGTCGTGTAGATGGTGGTAGTGAGTGGTGGTCGTGTAGATGGGGGTAGTGAGTGGTGGCCATGTAGATGGATTTAGAAGATGCCATCGAAGTGGCTAGTTTATTATGCACCTCATATCCATCCAGTAGAGGATACCACAAGAACAAAGGGATACACAAAAGGCCTAGAAACTAGATCCCAAAAGAGTTAACAAGAGTACATCTGGATTTATATCTACAATTGCCTTATCTGGCCGCGGGGGGCGCTGACCCCCCCGCGGCCAAGTCCTGGTCCAGCTCTCCTAATGGATCAAGACCTGACCAACTAGGCCAGCTTCAGGTATAAGATATCTTGCCATATCACATAGGTTATTATACTGTCTGTCTCTATATAAAGTCACAGCTCTTTGTAGAGCTTCAGCTGATCAAGATGTAAACAAAGCGAGAGACTAAATGAGACTCGTGATCTGCAACATTCATCTGCCTCCTCCTGCCGATGCCAACACGTCACTACATCCAATGGGGGAACAAAACAGTGAACACTGAAAGATGGGGTTTATTGTGGGACTTACTGGTCCCCAACCCCGGGGGCCCCCCCAATCAATGGGGAGCCCCCAACCACGGGGTCCCCGAAGCCCTGGTCCCTCTCCGTCACTCACAATAAGGAAATGAACTCATCTGGCCATTAAGTTTTTGCGACAATTATGTCTTCTCGTGGTCCCTCGAGTTGGGAAGAAACAAAATAAACACAATGTGGATAAAGAAGTGTGTGAGAGAGAGAGAGAGAGAGAGAGAGAGAGAGAGAGAGAGAGAGAGAGAGAGAGAGAGAGAGAGAGAGAGAGAGAATCTCTTTGGTGTCTCGTAGCTCGATCGGTAGAGCACTCAGCTCACACACTGAGGTCCGGGGTTCGAATCTCCTCCGGTACGACTGGAAAACATTAGGGACGTGTTTCCATAAGACACCTGCTGTCCCTGTCCCTGGTTCACCCATCAGTTTAAGATAGGTACCTGGGTGTTAGTGGAACAAAAGTGACCTAATTTACCCGAAATGCTCAGCATAACAAGGGACTTTCTATATAGTAGTATGTTATTGACGTCAGCTATGGTCTGTATACCTTGTACATGTACTTGTAGTAAATAAATATATTATTATATTATTATTAGGTATCCTCAAAGAAAAACATACCTTAAATTGGCTGCCTCATTTCTTTCCCTTCGTCCAATACCTTTTTCTCGTTTATACCTCGGGAATGCCTCGTTCGATCGGCCTCAAATTTTCAACGCCGGCGCGTTGTAACTAGGGTAAGGTTCACGCAACTACTGGCAGGTGCAGGTGCCCTCTGGCTGCTGTTATATAAGCCATTCCTAGATTTTGTTTCCGTTCGATACCTTGAGATAGCCTCTTCTGTAGCCAATTTATTATTTATGGAATAATCTAGCAAGACTTTTTCCTGAACGACTTGAGTCTTACAAGGTCACTAGTGACAGCTGGACTGAAACCAAACAAATCCTAGGGTTCTGATAAGCTATTTTCAAAGGTTTCAAGACCAAAACTATTAACTAATCTCTCCAACAGATCACTACAAACAGGTATCGAACCGGATTAATGAAAAATAGCAAATATGTGACACTCATTTGCAGAGCGAGAGATAGATCCCTAGCTTCTGGTAATGGACCCATCACATTAACCTTAATCGGTGAATTGATGGAAATCAATAAATGCAGTTCTAATCTACCTTGAAAGAAACTGATCAATGGATCTCAACAGGGTTTTACAGAGGGGCGTTCTTGCCTTAAGAGTTGATTACCCATTTTTCCTAAAGGTATTTTAGGCAGTAGTCCATACTGAAAACTGGTATTTTGTATACTGACTTCGGTGAAGTTCTTGATGACGTTCCACAACACAGGAGTTACTGAAGTGTCCTCAGTGTGGTAGGCATCTGAGTGTCCTCAGTGTGGTAGGCATCTGAGTGTCCTCAGTGTGGTAGGCATCTGAGTGTCCTCAGTGTGGGGATGATCTGAGTGTCCTCAGTGTGGGGATGATCTGAGTGTCCTCAGTGTGGGGATGATCTGAGTGTCCTCAGTGTGGGGATGATCTGAGTGTCCTCAGTGTGGGATGATCTGAGCGTCCTCAGTGCCAAGCAAAATACAACTCCAACGTCTAGGGGATTTATGAAGTATCTGTGATTTAGGGAGGAGGACAAGGTGGGCCTAAGATAGGAGTAACTTAAAAAGAAAACTCCAAAGGGATCGAAATGTAGTGACGAGGGAAAGGTGCGTAGGGATAGATAATGGGAGAAGGATAGGTGATGGGGCAGGAGTGGGTAATGTGTGGGTGATGGGAAATGGGTGGGTGATGGTGAAGGAGTGGGTGATGGTGAAGGAGTGGGTGATGGGGAATGGGTGGGTGGTGGTGAAGGAGTGGGTGATGGGGAATGGGTGGGTGATGGTGAAGGAGTGGGTGATGGGGAATGGGTGGGCGGTGGTGAAGGAGTGGGTGATGGGGAATGGGTGGGTGTTGGTGAAGGAGTGGGTGATCGGGAACGGGTGGAAGAGGAAAGTAATGGGGTTTAGGGGCGAAAAAAAAATATGTGAAATTCATTAAGATGGACTTATTGATTAACGACCCAGGCACCATCTATCATCCATCCCGACCCAGTGCCACCCACACGCTCACTGATGAGTGCCACCCACCCAGGAAAAATGGGTGCCACCCAGGAATAGATGGGTGCCACCCAGGAATAGATGAGTGCCACCCAGGAATAGATGGGTGCCACCCAGGAATAGATGGGTGCCACCCAGGAACAGATGGGTGCCACTTACCAGTCTTACTGTCATACCTACTAATGAAGGATACCTGAAGGATTTAAGTGATTACCTGACTGATTTCAGTGTTTAGGTTTGGAACCAGTCCCTCCAGGATTCCCCAGGTGTAAATTATGATGTCTCTCTCTCGCCTACTTTCCGAGGAATAGAGTTAAAGGGACTGCAAGTGTTACCAGTAGTTCAGATGTCTGAGTAAGTGTATACCAGCAGTGTAAGTTCTCTATGTTTTCCATAGCAGTAGTGTAGTCTGTCTTGAAGGTGGCTGTCAGTATACAGCAGTATTCCAGCCTGTCTTGAAGGTGGCTGTCAATACACAGTAGTATTCCAGCCTGTATTGAAGGTGGCTGTCAGTATACAGCAGTATTCCAGCCTGGAGAGAACAAGTGGCTTAAAGAGGATCATCTCTGGCTCAGCATCTCTTGTCTTAAAAGTTCTAGTTATCCAGACTATCATTTTCCTTCATTCTAGGACAATAACAATGTTATGACCCTAGAAATCTAGGTTCCTTGATTTTTCTGGCCATCATCGTCCCCGCAGCCCGGTCCCAGAGTAGCTGTGGATCAACAAGGCTGTTGCTGCTAGCCACACACAGTCCACCGCAGACACCACATCCCGATTGATTGGGAACCAAGTATTGAAGAGTCTTGGTTTCCTTACACTTACTGAGTTATAAGTGTACTTATCATACCCCCCTCTTGTTGTTGTGGGAATGCCCCTTCCCCAATATATACCTTCCCCCCCCCAATGCACCCGCACTACCGCCCTCCTACAAGAAACTCGTGACATCTGATTGGTTTAGAGCAATCAGAACAAGTGACTCAACACACTTCTGATGTTCCGGAATTCGTTAAAGAGTATAAAAAATATGTGAGATCCACAATATTGTGGTGATGGCGCGCCCACCACGCCCGCCTGCCCGCGCCAAACACAACAGATGGGCGCTGATAACAGTGACAGGCTGCTTGGTGGGCGTGGTAGGGGGGTGGTTGGTTGAGGGAGTGGTGGTGGTGGTTGTCACTAGTGATGGTTAATGAAAAGGGAGTGATTGTGGTAGTGGTGGTGGGTAGTAGTAGTGATTGTGGTAGTGGTGGTGGGTAGTAGTAGTGATTGTGGTAGTGGTGGTGGGTAGTAGTAGTGATTGTGGTAGTAGTGGTGGGTAGTAGTAGTAGTGATTGTGGTGGTGGTGGTGGGTAGTAGTAGTAGTAGTAGTGATTGTGGTGATGGTTAGTAGTAGTAGTGATTGTGGTAGTGGTGGTGTGTAATAGTGATTGTGGTGGTGGTGATGGTGGGTAGTAGTAGTGATTGTGGTGGTGGTGGGTAGTAGTATTAGTGATTGTAGTAGTGTAGTGATAATGGTGGTAGTCATGGTAGTGGTGGTGATGATGGTAGTCGTTGTAGTGGTGGTGATGATGGTAGTCATGGTAGTGGTGGTGTTGATGGTAGTCATGGTAGTGGTGGTGATGATGGTAGTCATGGTAGTGGTGATGATGATGGTAGTCGTTGTAGTGGTGGTGATGATGGTAGTCATGGTAGTGGTGGTGATGATGGTAGTCATGGTAGTGATGGTGATGATGGTAGTGATGGTGATAGTCATGGTGATGATGATGGTAGTCATGGTAGTGGTGGTGATGATGGTAGTCGTTGTAGTGGTTGTGATGATGGTAGTCATGGTAGTGGTGGTGATGATGGTAGTCATGGTAGTGGTGGTGATGATGGTAGTCATGGTAGTGGTGGTGATGATGGTAGTCATGGTAGTGGTGGTGATGATGGTAGTCATGGTAGTGGTGATGATGGTAGTCGTTGTAGTGGTGGTGATGATGGTAGTCATGGTAGTGGTGGTGATGATGGTAGTCATGGTAATGGGGGTGATGATGGTAGCCGTGGTAGTGGTGCTGGTGGTACCTTTACCTCTGATATACCTTTGATGAGCTTCGAGAGTCTTACTACTTCCGGAGCCCGGCCATGGGCCAGGCTCGTCTGGTGCTTGCCTGATCAACCAGGCTGTTGCTGTTGGAGGTCCGCTGACCCACATATCCATCACAGCCTGGTTGAACTGGCATCGGTGAAGATACTTTTCCAGTTTCCTCTTGAAGACTTCTACACTGGTTCCAGCAGTGTTTCTGATATTTTCTGGTAAGATGTTGAATAATCTGGAGCCACGAATGTTGATAGAGTGTTCCCTTATTGTCCCCACTGCACTACTGCTCCACACTGGGTATATTTTACACTTCCTCCCATATCTCTCACTCCAGTATGTTGTTATGGCAGTGTGCAGATTTGGGACCAGGCCCTCTAGTACTTTCCAGATATATATCATGTATCTCTCCACCGCTCCAGTGAGTATATGTTCAAGACTAAGGCGTTCCCAGTAATTTAAATGCTTTACTGGCTCTGTGTGAGCCGTAAACGATCTCTGTATTTGTTCCAGCTCTGATATTCTTCCTGCTCTGAAAGGGGTCGTCAGCACTGAACAATATTCCAAATGAGGGAGCACTAGCGATTTGAAAAGTGCCACCATTGGCATTATTTCCCTTGTTTTGAAAGTTCTAATTATCCACCCCGTCATCCTGCGGCTGTCGTGACCTTTGTATTGTGTTCTTTGAAAGAAAGGTCAGCTGACATAATCATTCCCAAGTCGTTCACGTGTTCCTTCCGTTCTATGTGGTGACCCTCTTGCGTTTTGTATATAGTGTTCCTTTTGAGTTCTTCATTTTTTCCATACCTAAGCAGCTGAAACTTATCACCATTGAACGTCATGTTGTTCTCCACTGCCCATTGGAAGACCCTGCTTATGTCCTCCTGTAATTTTTCAGTGTCCTCTACCGGTATCGTGGTAGTTGTAGTAGTCGTGCAGCGGTGGTGGTAGTTCCATAAGTTGGTTCTTGACCATCCAGGTTGTGATGCACCGGCTTCGTGCTTCTAACACCAACAGCCTGATTGATCAGGCCATGAACGCCCCCGGAATCGGCTACAGGGAGGCTACAGCTCTTCACCCCCATATATTTCCACCTGAATATCTCCCTTGAATCAACTCCCGCCAGTTGGTTGTACCTCCCGCCAGCTGATCGTACCTTCCGCCAGATGGTCGTACCTCCCTCCAGCTGGCTCTCACAAAACAAGACTCTGGCCAAGACTAACCTAAACTGCAGAAGACTGTCCCAGTCCAAGTAGGGGTGATCCATGGGATAATAGGACCCCCTGGGACTCACAGTGGTGGTGGTGGGGGACCCTGGGACTCACGGTGGTAGTGGTGGTAGTAGTAGTAGTGGTAGCTATGGTAGTAGTGGTAGCCATGATGGTAGTGGTAATAATAATAACAATATCAGTAAAGAAATAATACAATATAGAGAGAATGTAAAAAGAGAGAGAGTGTCAGGGAGACAAACAGTGCCAGTCTGGCACTGTGTGTAAAAACTGCTCACCAAGCTGTGCATTTTCCAACCAGCGGTGATGAACGAGTGTGCCAGTGCAGTGATAGATGGAAGAGTGCCACAGTGATAGATGGAAGAGTGCCACAGTGATAGATGGAAGAATGCCACAGTGGTGAAAGAAGAGTGCCACAGTGGTGATAGATGGAAGAGTGCCACAGTGGTGATAGATGGAAGTGTGTCACAGTGGTGATAGAAGAGTGCCACAGTGGTGATAGATGGAAGAGTGCCACAGTGGTGATAGATGGAAGTGTGTCACAGTGGTGATAGAAGAGTGCCACAGTGGTGATAGATGGAAGAGTGCCACAGTGATAGATGGAAGAATGCCACAGTGATAGATGGAAGAGTGCCACAGTGCAGTGATAGAAGAGTGCCACGAGAGAGAAAACAAGAATGAGTGTAAAAACAGGGAGAGAGAGAGAGAGAGAGAGAGAGAGAGAGAGAGAGAGAGAGAGAGAGAGAGAGAGAGTCAAGACTTAAGTTAATGAGGCGAAAACTTTTCGTAAAGTTTAAAGTTAACTGGAAGAAAATATGAAGAAACGAGAGAAACATGAACAGGAAAGAAGGAAGAGGAAGAAGGAAGAGGAAGAGGAAGAGGAAGAAGGAAGAAGGAAGAAGCGAAGGTAGAAGGGAAATATATATATATATATATATATATATATATATATATATATATATATATATATATATATATATATATATATATATATATTTTTTTTTTTTTTTCAACAAGTCGGCCGTCTCCCACCGAGGCAGGGTGACCCAAAAGAAAGAAAATCCCCAAAAGAAAATACTTTCATCATCATTCAACACTTTCACCACACTCATACATAATCAGTGTCTTTGCAGAGGAGCTCAGATACGACAGCTGAGAATTGTCCCTCCCAGCTGTCACTATCCCAGACCCCTCCTTTAAAGTACAGGCATTGTACTTCCCATTTCCAGGACTCAAGTCCTAATATATATATATATATATATATATATATATATATATATATATATATATCCGTCATTTTGTGATACGTTTCGCCCATGGTATCGCGGAGGCAGGAAAGCATTTTTCCCCGCTAAGAAAGATGATCTCCGGGAGGCATTTTTCACCAGGAGCCGCAAGATTCCGCGTCAGGGCCGCCACATGATCAATACTGGAGGTGACACCGAGCCTCACAACTCGCAATCCCATTGGCCGTTGCAGATTTGGCTTCTCGGCGATTGGTCGGCGCTGAGCCAATCGTGGGGGCTGACGGTTGCTGCAGAGGACGGCTGGGCGGGAAAGAGTGGGGTTCTTCGGCGGGTCTCCGGTTCCTGATCTGGAGAAGGAGGTGGGTGGGTTTTGATACCCTGGGGGGAGGGGAAGGGGTATGGGGCGTTGGGTTAGGCTGCTTCTGCTGCAGTAACAGCAGCAGTACCAGTAGCAACAGCAATTGTAGTAGTGAAATCAGTAGCAGAAACGCCAGCAGCAGCAACAACAGCAACAACAATAGCAGTAGCAACAGTAACGACGATAGCAATAGCAACAGCAACAACAATAGCAGTAGCAACAGTAACGACGATAGCAGTAGCAACAGTAGCGACATCACCAGAAGCAAAAATTTTAACAGCAGCAGCAGCAGAACACCTCTATCATTATGATCAGCAGCAGTAGCAGCAGCAGAAGCAGCAACAACACCAGCAGTAGCAGCAGCAGCAGCAGAAGCAACAGCAGGTACAAAATGGGGCAAAAGAAAAGAGGATGGTGGCTCCCTCAGGCAGGTCTCCCCATCAACTCAGACGGCGATTAATTGTAACCCAGAGACGGTGGGCAGGGAGGGAAGGAAGGAGGGAGGAAAGGAAGGAGGGAGGGAAGGAAGGAGGGAGGGAAGGAAGGAGGGAGGGAAGGAAGGAAGGAAGGAGGGAGGGAAGGAAGGAGGGAAGGAGGTAGGTAGAGACATGGGGGTTGCAAAGCTACCTTCCCTTCTAATAGCAGACTATCAGGTAAGGGGAACTATCACTATCCCATACAAATGGAATTCTTCTATTTTGCTTAGGTTGGACTGTCACATTCATTTGAAATGTTATCTGGCTAACAGTACCACAAACACACATGGTATCGTGTCTTCCCGATTCCGTGGCCACACAGGGACATCGAACACCATGGCCACACGGGGCCACCCAACACCATGGCCACTTGGGGCCACTGGCTATCCATCAGAGCTGGTATTATCACAGTTCGAGTCATTAGCGCCTTTGTCCCTCGCCCCAGCGGTCGTTGCCAATAAATTGACCAAAGTTGTGGTTGGTGGTGCTGAATATTGCTTTGATAACAACCTTACCCGCTGACCTGACACCACCAGCTGCTGACCTCGGAAACTGCAGACTCCTGGGATTGCATCCCAACCAGACTGGATAACAAGAACCCTCAACACTGACAATGGTAAGCCAAGACACGAAACTGTAGATTTGGAAAACTGAAGAAAGAACTCTGTCGGTATCGCTTCAAAACCCATTTTTTTCCTTTTAATCATGGGTGGAAAATGGGATATACCTTTAATATACGTTTGGTGAGTTTCGGCCATGGGCCAGGCTCGTCTGGTGCTTGCCTGGTCAACCAGGCTGTTGCTGCTGGAGTACAGCAGTACTCCAGCCTAGTGACTTGAAGAGTATCATCAGTAGCTCAGCATCTCTTGTCTTGAAAGTTCTAGTTATCCAGTCTATCATTTTCTTTGCAGTCGCAATGGCAACACTGCTGTGATCCAAACGAGCCTGACTCAAGGCCGGGATCTGGGAGTAGAAAAACTCCCGGAACTCATCAATGGCAGACAATCAGATTCAAACTAAGGAAAGGCAGGAAAGGTCTTTTTCCTCGGAGGGAAGGACAATTCAGGCACCAGAATTACTGACACTGTCTCACATTCCTCAAAATTTTCCCACTTGGACGCAGGACAGGAAAAAAAACATCATAATTTACACCTGGAAAATCCTGGAGGGTATAGTGCCAAATCTGCACACCCAATTGACTCTTTATGAGAGGACAAGGCACCGTAGACGGTGTGCAGAATACACCAGTGAAAAGGTATACCTCTGATGGGTTTCCAGAGTTTTCCCTACTCCCGCAGCCCGGCCCTGAATCAGGCTTGTCTGGGGATTGCCTGGTTAACCAGGCTATTGCTGCTGGCGGCCCACTGACCCGCTGAGTGCCCATGTCATCATACAGAATGTCAAAAAAAAAAATATATATATATATATATATATATATATATATATATATATATATATATATATATATATATATATATCGTGCCGAACAGGTAAACCTTGCGATTTTGGCTTAAATAGCAACGTTCTTCTTGCCGAATAAGACAAGCAAAAATTTGTGTAAACAAAAATTTCGCAAAAATCATTCTGAACCTAACGAAAAAAAAATATATTTCATTGTGTTTGTTTATTATTAAATTATTGCAAACTTGTCTAAAATATATTTAGTTGGATTAGGCTAAATTAAATGGCGCTTTTTATATGGTTAGGTAAGTTTCCTAAGGTTCTTTTGGTACAAAATTATTAATTTTTACATTAAAATAAATGAAAAATGTATATGTTTAAACGTATAAGAGAAATTTTTAGAAAGGACTTAATTTTAAATGAGTTCTTGCTAATTGACCAATTTTAAATATTCGGCACGACATATATATAAATATGTCGTGCCGAATATATATATTAGAGGCATGGGGTAGCAGTAGAAGGCAGAAAGGGAAGAGGCAGCAGGAAGGAGGCAGCAGGGATAAGAGGCAACAGGGGTAGAAGACAGGGTGGCCCTCTCACCACATCCGCAATACCTGTGTAATTGTCCAGAATTACCCAACCTTCTCTTCATTGCTTGTCAACAAGGCTCTGACAAAGCAGATGTGAGGTTCACATTACACAGTATTTGCAGGGACAGCCGGAGGCGCAGGGGTGACAGGGAGGGAGACTGAAGGGGTGGCAGGGAGGAGGGCTGAAGGGAAACCTGAAGTGGGTTACTGAAGGGTCAGAGATCTGAAAAGAAACTACTGAGTGCAGTGGCATGAATCATTATGTTCATCCGTTCCATATTTCCTCTTCATTTCCAAAAGATGACTGGAGGATGACTGGAGGATGTTCTGTCTGACTATTTTTGAGTTATCCTAGGTCATTTACCCATATGTTATTATGTAGGATAATTGTACTCATGTGTTACTGTACCTAAATATACTTACTAACGCTCCTACGGCAAAGTCATGATTCATGGACTGTGTAACCAGGTTGTTGCTGCTGGCCGCAGGCAGTCCAATATGTAAGTCACAGCCCGGCTGATCAGGAGATGACTTGAGCTATTTATCAAGTTTCCTCTTGAAGACAGTCAGGGAGGGTGTTGAAAAGTCCTGGGCCCCTTACATTTATTGCACTATCTCCTGCTTTTCACTGAGGGTATTTTGCACAGTGTGCCGAGCCTCTTACTTTAGTTACCTGTAGGTTTCCTGCACCTGCTTCTGGGGGTCGCTGCCCCCCGCGGCCAGGTCTCGCACCAGGCCTCCTGGGTGCTCGCCCGATCCATCAGACTGACAGGAGTGATTTTGGTGTGTAGATTTGGAATTAATTTCTCTACGATTTTCCAGGTATAAATTATGATGCATCTTATCTGCATTACAAGGAGTACAGAACAAGGGAGGTCAAACGTTCCCAGTAATTTAGGTGCATGATGGAACTTACTTGTTGTTGTTCTGCTGCCACCTTTGTGGAGTGAGGCTATATCTGTTGTTTTTAATGACAGTGCAGTAACCCGCGTCTAGTCTCCCTCTCCATAGAATACTTAAGGCACCAGGAAGACGGACAGATACCTAAAGTCAGTACCCGATCAGCCGGGCTGTGGTTCGTACATTGGACCAGGGCCAGATTAACCCGCAGTAACAGTCTGGATGATCTGGCCCAGATCCACTGCGAGGCCTGGCCATGGACTGGGCCACGGGGGGCATTGACCCCTGAAACGACCTCCAGGTAGGACCTGATGACCCAGTTCCACGAGTCTGGGCCCGGGGCAGAGTGCATGGGCATGTTGTCGATGGCTTTTTCAAAGTCGAATGAGGGTTGGACTATGCTACAAAGTTTTCGAGATGTTGACAAAGTTTTGATTCTCGTTCATGAAGAATTCCTTAAGTTGTATCTTAAGTGTCCTTATATATATTTAACTTGTGCTTAAATCACCGAAACGATCGATAACTAAATCTTCATCTGTCTGCAGGGGACTGATCCCCCACAATCGCCTATACGTAACTAAAGTTTACTAGTGAATGACGCATATGGAACAAGAAGCTTTCACAAACGATCATTAAGAATAACTTAGAGAAAACTGCAGGAAATCTCCGTAAAACGTGAACAAGTGTTGATGGGCCGGGGCGGCTGTTTAGCGTCTCGCTTGCCCATTTTCTATGACACCTGGTGGTTGCCAACATGGCGCCGGAGGGAGCAACAATGCACAATAACGTATCACGGGTGCAGTTGGTAATCTTGTGGTCGGTGAGAGGCCACAAGTCACTAACCTCTAGCCTCTTTATCCACCTGCAAGGTGGCCCATCCAGGTCCAACCAGGTCCAGCGATCTCCTGGGCCTTTGCTGGCCAGGAAGGTGGCTTTTACCTCCACCATTGCCTCCTTCCACTCATTCCACTTTTTAACCATCCTGAGACTAAATAAATACTGCCTTACATTCTTATGCCAAATCTTTCTTCAGCTTCCACCTGTGTCCTCTTAATTCAGTCTGTCGCTGTCAATTCCCTTTAGATTTTGTATGTCGGAATCATGTCTCCTTTGCCTCTAGGCCGATGTCGTCAAAGTCAGCGCCTTCAACCTCTCATAGTGCACTCCTCTCTGCTCTGGTACTAGCTTGGTTGCAAATATTTGGACCTTTTTGTGGTTCGTGTGCCTGGCTAGGTGTGGGCTCCATGCTGGGGCCGCGTACTCAATAACTGGCCAAACATATATCGTGTATAAGGCTCTGAAGGATTCTTTATTCAGGTTCCTAAATACTGTTTTGAGGTTTGCTAATTTTGTATATGTTGCTGACATATGGTTTACATGCAATTCTGGCAATATGCTTGGTATTATGTTCACCCCCAGACCTCAGATTTTGATGTTTGCAACTTCTCCCCTCATCTACTCCTTCCACAGCTCATTCCCTCCGTCAATCCCTCCGTCAATCCCTCCATCAATCCCTCCGTCAATCCCTCCATCCCTTCCTCCCAGACAGTAATAAACGTATAAACGTGATTCTGAGTCAAGTAATTTACCCAGATGTTTGCATAAGAATTTGGAATCCCTCGTGTTTTGTTTCTCTTGTTGACTAGCTTAGTGCAGCTGGAATGATGGTGATAATGGTGGTGATGATGACAGTGTTGGTGGTAGGAGAGATGGTGATGATGTAGGTGATGTTAGTATATATTTTTGATGAGTTTTGAGTTTGAGTTTTTTGTTTTTTTGCACCAGGCTCGTCTGGTGCTTGCCTATTGGTTGTGATTTGTACAGGCTGCAACGAGGGTAATTGTGGTAATGGGTGGTGACGAAAATGGTAGTAGAGGTGATAGTGATGGGTGGTGATGGATAACGGACCTACTTTATCTGGAGAAAATTTCAAGACATACATTTAAGACTAAAGTCTTTTGTTTTCTCCTTGAAGACGTTTGAGAATTTTCTTCTCTCTGAAGGTTACCCCGCGTTCCAGTGCCTCCTGATTAATGAACTAACCCCAGGTTGTTGGCCCTATCCCTACACAGTTCATCGTATGCACCCAGTGACGCTGGGTGCTTGGTTCTTGTAGGATTAGGTAGTCCTGTGGTTTAAGACGTCATGTGGTTCTCGCTCACAGTGACGGGCCAGTACAACATGGGTTCGAACCCTGGCTAGCGCAGTGTTGTTATTGATCAATACCACTCGTTCGTAGTTACAATATATATATATATATATATATATATATATATATATATATATATATATATATATATATACTGGTTACTTCACTGCTTTTTAGCAGTATGTCTTTGTAAATGGTAACCCGTGTGCGGGTTATTTGTGTATTGTGGAACAGAAGTTTTCACTGTGGCAGCCACCGACTCGACTCTGTTTACCGGTACTCTTTGTGTTCCACTGGCTCGAGCCTGGCCCATGGCCGGGCTCCGAGAGTAGTAAGACTGTCGAAACTCATCAAAGGTATATCAAAGGTATCCCACCACTTTTCCAGTACGTGCGCACTACTGCGTGTTGCACATTGATGTTTCGCTCACCTGTGTACTACCTCGATGTTTCGCACTAGTATGACCTGTATACTACCTCCTGATGTTGCTGCCGCCGCCGCTACCTCACAGACGCCGCCACTACTGCCGCCGCTATCGCCACCGCCGCTATCGCCGTCGCTACTGCCGCCGCTACCGCCACCGCCGCCGCCGTCGATGACTGACACGTTGCTGCCTCATTTGCATATCATGAACCCCAGCACCGCCAGCAACACGGGCGTAACCCACACGCTCTCCCCATACCACCCAAAAAAACAGCCCCTACGCCCTCCCAGCATAGAGCCCACTTTACCTTGTCACTCGGATCATAAACCAATCATAACATGGCTGGGGAGGAAGGGCGCAACCCACTGCAACCAGCAAACGCTACTTTCACTCTTACGCACCCCGACCATAAGACCCATAATTCGAAATGGGGTTGAATATAGACTAATCACGCCATCATCGACCTTATATCGCCTGAACATAAGGAACAAGACCTAAACGAGGGCCACCAGCCGTTCAAATGGTCTCGCACAGGCAGAAAATTAGGTCCTGGACCGAATATAGAGAAGCAGGAGACCAGAAAATAGTCTGGGAAATTCCTTATGGGGAACAGATCAGTGTTGCAACTTTGGACTTTATGTAGAGAAGCAATAAGATTGAGATTACCACGAGATTGACAGAAATGTATAGCTGAAGAGATCTATTCTACCAGTTGGTCTACTAGTCTACCAGTTGGTCTACTATTCTGCCAGTTGGTCTACTAGTCTACAAACTGGTCTACTAGTCTACCAGCTGGTCTACCAGTCTACCAGCTGGTCTATCGGTCTACCAGCTGATCTACCAATCTACTAACTTGATCTAACAGTCTATCAACCTGATCTACCAACCTTATCTACCAATTTACCACAAGATCTACCAACCTTACCTACCAATCTACCACAAGATCTACTAATCAACTACAAGATCTACCAATCTACCACATGATCTACCAACCTATCATATGATTTACCTATCTACCAACATAATCTACCTATCTACCAACATTATTTACCAATCTACCACCACAACGGAAGGTTTAAACACATGTACGTCCGTGTTAAGGAAATTACCTCGTTCTTTATTAGACGTAAAGGACAGGAACGGACGGAAGAGTGTGTCATCAAGGACGTCGCTTTAACGGGGTGTTGCGGCAAGCTGCGGCGAAGTGCGACAAACTGCGGCAAGCGGCGATACAGGCCCCGCAGCCTGCGGAGACGGTACGCGGCAGTGGTGGCCGCAGTTTCCCACAGTCACTGCAACAGTGATGGCCGAAGCCTCACACAGTCACTGCCGCAGCCTCACATACAGTCACTGCCGCAGCCTCACATACAGTCACTGCCGCAGCCTCACACATAGTCACTGCCGCAGCCTCACACAGTCACTGCCGCAGCCTCACATACAGTCACTGCCGCAGCTTCACACACAGTCACTGCCGCAGCCTCACATACAGTCACTGCCGCAGCCTCACACATAGTCACTGCCGCAGCCTCACACACAGTCACTGCCGCAGCCTCACACAGTCACTGCCGCAGTGGTGGCCGCACATTCAGGTAGAAAGTGCGGCAGTGGCAGCAAGATGGTGCAACGTAACACACTAACACAGTAAGAGTAGAACCCAGGAGCCGTGCCTCGACCCCCCCTCTAATAAAACTAGGTGAGTACATGACACCATTACCAGGAAAACTCAACCAACACTACACAACCCATAACAACCATTACCATCAGAAATAAGGGGATATATATTTAACTGAGGTCATTCTCTTCCCAAAGAGGTGGAAATTGGGGAGGGAGGTGTTGAGGAGGGAACGGGAGGTGTTGGGGAGGGAGGGAGGGGAAAATTGGGGAGGGAGGTGTTGAGGAGGGAGGGGGAAATAGGGGAGAGGGAGGTGTTAGGGAGGTGGAAATTGGGGAGAGGGAGGTGTTGGGGAGGGAGGGTGGGGAACAGATTTAGAGAAGTGGGGAAGAGAAGGGTCCCTCTGCCCAGATTCTTCAACATGGTGCCAGACTTTTTCCTCGCTAGCCAGGTCAACCAGGCTGTTGCTGCTGGTGGCCCACTGCTGGCCCACACCTCCACCACAGCCTGGTTGATCTGGCACCTGGATGAGGTAGTGATCCAGTTTGCTTTTGTATATAGGACACTTGTTCCAGTAATATTTCTGGCCTCTGCTTTTAACAGGTTGAAGAGCCTGGGACCACGCATGTTGATACAGTGTTTTCTTATTGTGTCCACGAATGTTGATACAGTGCTCTCTTATTGCGCCCATGGATGTTGATATAGTGTTCTCTTATTGTGGCTATGGATGTTAATATAGTGTTCTCTTATTGTGGCTATGGATGTTGATATAGTGTTATCTTATTGTGCTCATGGATGTTGTTACAGTATTCTCTTATTGTGCCCACGGCGCCCCTGCTCTTCCATGTCTCTCACTCCACGACCTAAATGACAGGTCAGGTGACATTATTAAACTCAAGTCTTGTACGTGTTCTTTGTGTTTTCATTCGCTCGTATCCAGTGTTAATTTCGTATTCTTCGTTATTTTTCACCAGTGAATATCGGACAGTTTTCCGTCTCCCATTGGAAGATTTTGCTGTCATCCTCTTGAATACTTTGTGTCTTCTACCGAGGGGACTTTGATGCTTATTTTGGTATCATCCGTAAAGGATAATGCCAAACTCCGGTGAGTGTTTTCACCTATGTTCGTTATGGAGATAATAAACAGTAGAGGTGCCAGGACCCTCCCTGCCTTGGGGAACTGAACTTCTGACTCTGCTAAGGCAAGATTTTGCTCTGTTTACTACTACCTTTTGTGTTCTGTCGGTTAGAAAACTGAAGAATTCATCCCCTTACATTTCCTGTTATATCTTTAGACCCACACATAGAGAGGAGCTTACGACGACGACGTTTCGGTCCGATTTGGACCGAAACGTCTTCGTAAGCTCCTCTCTCCTATGTCCGGGCTATTTGTGTATTGTTCCTTCACGTTTATGTTTTTTCCGTAATTTTCTCATGCTGATCCAGTAGCTGTGACAAGCAAGATCCTTCTGTTGTAAACTGGAGCTAACTTGGGCTGTGTAGGTCATGATTTGATGTTAGGTCTACTGGTCTGTTAATTTTCTGCCAGCGCTCTACTGCCTGCTTTGTGTGAAGGATCTGTGTTTGTACTCTTTAAGGTTTCTGGTATTTCACCTAGAGCTGAGTTCTTCCTGCGAAGAGCGTGGGTGCTCGTACTGGTGGTATTTCCATGAATCAGGTTCGATCCTCTCTTTGTTGAGTGTCAGCCTAACCCACTGTGAGTATTCTGAAGGAGGTGGACAGCCAGGTTCAGTGTTGAGAGACGAAGAAAGTGTCAGTATTGACACATGTACAGTACACCTGTGTATAGACAACACACCTCTCAGACAACATACCTTCCTCAGATAGCAACACACCTCCCTCAGACACCAACACACCTCTGTCAGACACCAACACACCTCCCTCAGACACCAACACACCTCTGTCAGACAACAACACACCTCTATCTCAGACAAAACACCTTCCTCAGACACCAACACACCTCCCACAGACAACTCAACACACCTCTCCACAACACGCGTGTGAATACCAGCCATACTGAACCGCACTATAAACACGACCGCCAATTAAAATTGATTTTGCCGAGGGAAAAATATTCATAATACGCTTTTTTAAGAGGCCGCGAAGATGAAACGCGCCGCCATAACTTACCAGAGACTATCACACTTCTACCCTGATAGTCATAATAGTCTGGGTTTCTCTATTTTCTATTTTTTTGCATGTGAATGAGGCGCCTGTGACGGGTGTCGAGAACACAGTGGACGTCAAACGACAATATGATTTTAACGCTTAATTTGATTATAATAGCAGTAATACTACTACTTATAATAATGCACTATGGAAGAATTGACTTAATAAAGACTTACAACGGAGTACAGCGCAAACTTAGGTTATTCAACGGAGCGAAAGTCCTGGGTGTGAGAGACTTAGGAGTGATGATGTGGGAAGATCTCACTTTCAAGAATGCTTTTGATGTACCTTTGATGAGTTCTGGAAATTTTTTTTACTCCCAGATCCCGGCCTTGAGTCAGGCTCGTTTGGATCACAACAGTGTTGCCATTGCTACTGCAAGGAAAATGATAGACTGGATAACTAGAACTTTCAAGACAAGAGATGCTGAGCCACTTACGATACTCTTTAAGTCACTTGTTCTCTTCAGGCTGGATTACTGTTGTGTACTGACAGCCACCTTCAAGACAGGCCGAAATACTGTTGTATACTGATAGTAACTTTCAAGGCAGGCTGGAATACTGTTATACACTGACAGTCAGCTTCAAGACAGGCTGGAATACTGTTGTATACTGACAGCCACCTTCAAGACAGGCTGGAATATTGTTGTATACTGACAGCCACCTTCAAGACAGGCTGGAATACTGTTGTATACTGACAGCCACCTTCAAGACAGACTACACTACTGCTATGGAAAACATACAGAGAACTTACACTGCTGGTATACATTTACTCAGACATCTGAACTACTGGTAACACTTGAAGTCCCTTTAACTCTATTCCCCGGAAAGTAGGAGAGAGAGACACATCATAATTTACACCTGGGGAATCCTGGAGGGACTGGTTCCAAACCTAAACATTGAAATCTCTTCATACGAAAGAAAATGCTTGGTAGACAGTGCAAAACACTGCTAATGAATAGGCGTAAGAGAACCAAGACTCTTCAACATCCTCCCTCCATGTCCAACCTCCCGGAGGCCTAGTCCCAGACTAGGCCTCCAGCTGTCAGTCACAGAGGCCTAAGCTATGGTGTGACTGACAGCCCTGAGAGCAGACATACAAGTATACCTTGAGTATGAGAGTATAACAGCACGTATGACAGCGAATATGACCGCGTATGACTGTGAAAATGTTTGGAATATGACCAAGCAGACCACTGTTGACCAGCCAATCACGCAGCGCTGTAAGGGAGACTGACAGCAGCTGGCGTACTGTCTTAAAACACAGACAGTTCCGGGAGCCATTGACCACACGGTATTGACAGCCGCTGGCAGGGTTACAGACAGACTGATAGACTGAAGAGAGCCTACCTACCTGAAGTATAGTCCCGTAGATGGAAGCTGAAGACACAGATGAACCATAGGGCTGTCAGGAAGTGTTTCTTTAGCCTCAGGGTGGTTGGAAAGTGGAATGACTTTTAAGGGCCAGTAGCTGAGTCTCAACCCCCGCAAACACACAACACACACACACAACACAACACACACATATACACAACACACACACATACACAACACACACACACAACACAACACACACAACACACACACACAACACACACAACACAACACACACAACACACACACACACAACACAACACACACAACACAACACACACAACACACACACAACACACACACACACACACACACACACACACACACAACACACACAACACACACAACACAACACACACAACACACACAACACACACAACACACACACACACACAACACACACAACACACACACACACAACACACACAACACAACACACACAACACATGGTTCACCCCACGCACCAAATAAGGCTGAACCACTAAATCGTAAATTCTTTAATGTAACTGTTGGGTAAGATCAGTTAATGACACGCGAGAGATGATACGTAGACCCTGGACATGCATGTAAAGTGGCACATGTCCAGTAGATATGCAGGTGTAGTGTTGCACAGATGCACTGACTGGCAGGTGTAGTGTTGCACAGATGCACTGACTGGCAGGTGTAGTGTTGCACAGATGCACTGACTGGCAGGTGTAGTGTTGCACAGATGTACTGACTGGCAGGTGTATTGTTGCACATATGCACTGACTGGCAGGTGTAGTGTTGCACATATGCACTGACTGGCAGGTGTAGTGTTGCACAGATGCACTGACTGGCAGGTGTAGTGTTGCACAGATGCACTGACTGGCAGGTGTAGTGTTGCACAGATGTACTGACTGGCAGGTGTAGTGTTGCACAGATGCACTGACTGGCAGGTGTAGTGTTGCACAGATGTACTGACTGGCAGGTGTATTGTTGCACAGATGCACTGACTGGCAGGTGTAGTGTTGCACAGATGTACTGACTGGCAGGTGTATTGTTGCACAGATGCACTGACTGGCAGGTGTAGTGTTGCACAGATGCACTGACTGGCAGGTGTAGTGTTGCACAGATGTACTGACTGGCAGGTGTAGTGTTGCACAGATGCACTGACTGGCAGGTGTAGTGTTGCACAGATGCACTGACTGGCAGGTGTAGTGTTGCACAGATGTACTGACTGGCAGGTGTAGTGTTGCACAGATGCACTGACTGGCAGGTGTAGTGTTGCACAGATGTACTGACTGGCAGGTGTAGTGTTGCACAGATGTTCTGACTGGCAGGTGTAGTGTTGCACAGATGCACTGACTGGCAGGTGTAGTGTTGCACAGATGCACTGACTGGCAGGTGTAGTGTTGCACAGATGTACTGACTGGCAGGTGTAGTGTGTACTGTATTTGAAGGCTTAGCTAAAGGTCTCTAGAATTTGTTTTATACCTAATTAAAGTTACATCCCCAAGAACCAGTCACCACCCCGTGAACCAGTCAGCACGCCACGAACCAGTCACCACCTCGTGAACCAGTCACCACCCCGTGAACCAGTCAGCACGCCACGAACCAGTCAGCACGCCACGAACCAGTCAGCACGCCACGAACCAGTCAGCACGCCACGAACCAGTCAGCACGCCACGAACCAGCCACCACGCCACGAACCAGCCACCACGCCACGAACCAGTCACCACGCCACGAACCAGTCACCACGCCATGAACCAGTCACCACCCCGTGAACCACCCACCACCCCATGAACCACCCACCACCCCATGAACCACCCACCACCCCATGAACCACCCACCAGGCCACACAAAAAAGTCACAACTCAACATGTGTGTTAAGCTGTGGGCAGCAAAGTGGGGAGGGGAAAAAAATTAGATTAAAGCCAACATTGAAGAACGAGTGAAAGCAACATTGAGAATACTTAATTGGAGGGAACGATTCCCTTGGCATTATAAAACTGAGAATGTTATTGAAGCAATAAATTCAAGTTTGGCTACTACATTCACTTCTGAGGTGGTTGGTGGGTTGTATATGCTCTCTCTCTCTCTGTCTCTGTCTCTCTCTCTCTCTCTCTCTCTCTCTCTCACCACACCAACAAGGTTACTACTGCTACAACTCCCTCCACCACACACGCCGAAAAAATTCTATCATTTATATGTAGATTAAGTAAGATTATGCCTGTAACACCTCAACTGGGGCCCCTCCTTCCCTCTGCTAGCACAGGGGCCCTCAACCGCCATAGGGACCATCTAACATTGGCCCCTCGACTGGCATATTAACCTAACGGATGTAGGAGCCCTTATTCTCTCTGTTTTCACAGGGGCCCTCTATTGAAACATGGATCCCTGGGACACATAGGGGCCCTCGGCAGCCACAGGGGCCCCTCAGTTAAACGTATAATGTCCCTTGGGATCAAAGAAGCAAGATTTGTTCTTCAAAGAATAAACTATGTTTGGTGACTAGTGTCTGATTTGTGGGTTGATAATACAAGGTCAGAATTGTATTTTAAAGTGGTCGAATCAGTGAAAAAACCTGACACATTGGAGAGGCACACCTGTGACACCTTTGGATACACCTGTGGCACACCTGAGGTCTCTTGTCGCGCCGGTGTAAATATTATTATTATTTATTATTATTATTTTATTATTATTATTATGATTATTACAAAAACGTCGCAAAATAACCTGAACTACGTAATATATATATATATATATATATATATATATATATATATATATATATATATATATATATATATATATATATAATATATATATATATATATATATATATAAATATATATATATATATATATATAAATATATATATATATATATATATATATATATATATATATATATATATATATATATATATCTTTTCTTTCAACACGTCGGCCGTTTCCCACCGAAGCGGGTGGCCCAAAATGAAAAACGAAAGTTTTCCCTTTTACATTTAGTAATATATACAGGAGAAGGGTTACTAGCCCCTTGCTCCCGGCATTTTAGTCGCCTCTTACGACACGCATGGCTTACGGAGTATATATATATATATATATATATATATATATATATATATATATATATATATATATATATAAATATATATATATATATATAATAGTTGGCCCCTAGACTATTGTATATGCAATAGTTTCTGGACCATATATAATGGTTCTTAAATTATGTATAATGATAGTGGCGTTGCCAGAGCGCAAGATTTTTTTTATCAATTATAGGCAATAAGGAATGTAAATAAGGGGGTGGGTAAATTATAGGCGGTTTGGGGGGAAGATTTATGTGTGGGGAGAATTGTATGTTGCTTGAAGACAGTGTGTGTGTGTGTGTGTGTGTGTGTGTGTGTGTGTGTGTGTGTGTGTGTAGGCGTGTGTGTGTGTGTCTGTGTGGTGTGTTTGTGTAGGTCAGGTATGTGTGTTTGTGTAAGTCAGGTGTGTGTGTGTGTGTAAGTCAGGTGTGTGTGTGTGTAAGTCAGGTGTGTGTGTGTGTGTAAGTCAGGTGTGTGTGCTTGTGTAGGTCAGGTGTGTGTTTATATAGGTCATGTGTACGTCTGTACGTATACCCTGGTGTGCGTCATGTGTACGCCTCCCTCTCCTCGCATCTCAGACAATTCCAATCCACATCCATCTTTTCCCCTGGGTATTTTGTATGTCTTGATTATATCTCCCCCAATCCTCCACTCCTCCAGTGCCGTTGATAGACTATCGCCTTTGTGAGCCTTAACAGCCACCACAGCCTGGTTGATCACACAACTGGGTGCTGGATCAATCAGCTTGTTATGGCTGGCCCTTCAGAAACTGGTTAAAATCTCGTATTCCTGTAAGGAGGGAGGTGCTTTGATGCTGAAGGGGCTCTTGATTCGAGGAACGGGAGCTTCTTTGTCATGTACTGAACCTGATTACCCTCCCACTCCCCCTTCCCCCAGCTGTGTGATCCATACGGGTTTAGAGCCACGTTACCAGCCATACATCATCTGTATGCGTAGTGTAGCTGCAAAAAAGAATGCCAATTGGCACTGGTGTGTTGTATGACCGATGAGTGCCAGGCCAACTTCCCTCCCCCTTACTCAAAACTCCCCCCCCCAGCCTCACCCCCATTAAAAACCCACCCCATTAAAACAAACCCCAGCCTCACCCCCATTAAAACAAACCCCAGCCTCACCCCCATTAAAACAAACCCCAGCCTCACCCCCATTAAAACAAACCTCAGCCTCACCCCCATTAAACAAACCCCAGCCTCACCCATTAAAACACCCCCAGCCTCACCCATTAAAATACCCCCAGCCTCACCCATTAAAATACCCCCAGCCTCACCCATTAAAACACCCCCCAGCCTCACCCATTAAAATACCCACAGCCTCACCCATTAAAATACCCCCAGCCTCACCCATTAAAACACCTCCCTGTATATTTTATTTTCTAATAATTACTTGTGAAAAACACTGTGGAAACACCCACAGTGTGTTGCTACACTGTGGGACATACACATTGTAGGAACAAAAGTCAGTCAGCCTGAGCTGGGAGACTTCAGTAGTGTCAGCTGAGCTGGTAGACTTCAGTAGTGTCAGCCTGAGCTGGTAGACTTCAGTAGTGTCAGTCTGAGCTGGGAGACTTCAGTAGTGTCAGCCTGAGCTGGGAGACTTCAGTAGTGTCAGTCTGAGCTGGGAGACTTCAGTAGTGTCAGTCTGAGCTGGGAGACTTCAGTAGTGTCAGTCTGAGCTGGGAGACTTCAGTAGTGTCAGCCTGAGCTGGGAGACTTCAGTAGTGTCAGTCTGAGCTGGTAGACTTCAGTAGTGTCAGCCTGAGCTGGGAGACTTCAGTAGTGTCAGCCTGAGCTGGGAGACTTCAGTAGTGTCAGTCTGAGCTGGTAGACTTCAGTAGTGTCAGTCTGAGCTGGGAGACTTCAGTAGTGTCAGCCTGAGCTGGGAGACTTCAGTAGTGTCAGTCTGAGCTGGGAGACTTCAGTAGTGTCAGTCTGAGCTGGGAGACTTCAGTAGTGTCAGTCTGAGCTGGGAGACTTCAGTAGTGTCAGCCTGAGCTGGGAGACTTCAGTAGTGTCAGTCTGAGCTGGGAGACTTCAGTAGTGTCAGTCTGAGCTGGGAGACTTCAGTAGTGTCAGTCTGAGCTGGTAGACTTCAGTAGAGTCAGTCTGAGCTGGGAGACTTCAGTAGTGTCAGCCTGAGCTGGGAGACTTCAGTAGTGTCAGTCTGAGCTGGGAGACTTCAGTAGTGTCAGTCTGAGCTGGGAGACTTCAGTAGTGTCAGTCTGAGCTGGGAGACTTCAGTAGTGTCAGTCTGAGCTGGGAGACTTCAGTAGTGTCAGCCTGAGCTGGGAGACTTCAGTAGTGTCAGTCTGAGCTGGGAGACTTCAGTAGTGTCAGTCTGAGCTGGGAGACTTCAGTAGTGTGATAAGGATATCGTCAAATATTCCACTGTGGGTTCAGAAGCTACGGTAGCTTCAAAGGTATCGATGTGGAGTGTTAAGTGGGGAGAGTTATGGGGAAGGGGAAGGGTTAAGGGGAAGGGTTAAGGGGGAAGACAAAGAGTCAAAATAAGAGCTCCTGTATGATGGCAGTTTGATGGCGGCGGCGGCCAATCAGAAAGGAGGTTGACTGGTAGAGGAGCTTGATTGGCTGGCCAGGTCGACCCGTCAATGATAGACAACTCAGACAATACCTTAATAATTGTTATTATCCTCACCCCCCGACTCCTCCATTCCTTCCACGATCCCTCCATCCCCCTCCACGACTCCTCCATCCCTTCCACGATCCCTCCATCCCTTCCACGATCCCTCCATCCCCCTCCACGACTCCTCCATCCCTTCCACGATCCCTCCATCCCTTCCACGATCCCTCCATCCCCCTCCACGACCCACACACATCATGGTGGAGCCATTACTGCCTGCCATATATCTCGCAAAGAAGAGACTCATCTCAAAATAAGAGAACGGACGTTGCGAAAGGTTTTGGAAAGAATTTTTTGACCTCGAGAGCTCTGAAAACGAGACTAAGAACATCTTGCAGAGAAGATGCAGAGGCCGAACACAAGATCAACACTGGCGTTGCACAGCAAGCTTTCACTGGGTCCAAGCTAGAGCACAACACACAACCAGATGCTGTGGTGGACATTAAACCCTGTAATGTGGGAAACTAAATGCACGGAAGCCTTCGTCCATTGAGGCTTCCTACGTTATCTTCTTACCATCTGTTGGTAGTTCACACCTTCTGCAAAATCTGGTTCTGCAAGACCGAAGCGTGGAATCAACGTTGCTGAAGAATGCTGGGTTGTTGCAGCTGTTGCAGATGCTGGGAGGCCGAGTGTTGTGCTGAGACAGAGAGAATGATTAAGACACATGTGCAACAGTTAGGTATCTTTATTGTTGAAACGTTTCGCCCACATAGTAGGCCTCTTCAGTCAAATACGGAGGCAGCAGGTGTAGCAGTGAAATAAGATGATATAATCAGTCCATCAACCTTGGAGAAAAAGTATTTGAGGTGGTCAGTCCCTGACTGGAGACAGCAAAGGTAGTTATTTTGACGTACTCTCTCAGCCTCGGTAAGAGGTGATCAGTCTTTCAAACCTAATGCTTATAAATGTTAGGCAAGGTTCGTCAGGAAACAGGACAAGTGTTTCCTGACGCGGATCTTAGTCATATGATGACCCACAGTTGGAGATTTTGGTCATCTGAACGAGGCCTTCCGCTGGCTTACCGGTCCACCCCTTTAAAAATTATGGTTCGTATACACATGTTTGTTTATTTTGTCCTGAGAGAGAAAAAAAACATATACGATCAAAAGATCACTTTGCTTTATAGCGACACGATGATGCTGGCTGTAGAGGATCATGGGATGAAGCTAGATAATGATGCTGGAACAAAGATGAAGCTAAACAGAAGATGCAAGAAGGTCTGCACGGAAGAATGAACGGAATCTCCCGGTAGAATGAACTAGAGAACATCCCCACAACTAAGAAGGAAAGTGTTGAAACTAGAAAATAACATAAGAATGTCTTTCAGGGCACCGAGAAAGCAAGCAGAGAGCCGTTGTGACCACACAGTGAAGGCCATCAGCACCTGATGCCGGGAGTCTGCCCCACACAACAGAGAAAAAAATAAAGTGGTCTCTGTATAGAGGTGTTCCATAAGTCTGGAACAATATGGTATAAACACACGTAACAACCATCACTCCTTACACCATACATTGCCAACTTAATAACTGTATCCCTCGACTTTATTCATATTTTCAGTAATAATATGCACATTAATGGCACTCCTGTGCAACATTCGGGAATCTTTACTGGGGGAAAAGTTTCGCCAGCCAGTGACTTCTTTAGTCCAATAAAGAGAAACGTCGTATCAATAAAGATTCCCAAATGCTGCACAAGCACCTCATTCTTCAACAAACTCAGGAGATCGATTGATCTGTATATTTCGACCCCCTTATGGAACCCTCTTCAGCCCAAGAGGATCCCAGAAGGGGAGTTTCTGTCACCGTGCGGGTTATTATCGAGCGCTAACAAGTGTTCCTTACACTTTAGCTATTCACTGGAGACCAAATGTTATTAATCTGCTGGCAGCTGACGTGCAGGGTGATCACGGGTCTGCAGGACAGTATTTGAAGGAGTGTAGGGAAGCAGACTTTAAAAAAAATGTTAGACAAAATGTAATCGTGGAGGCGGAAGCCTGTCAAGGCTGAGCCTCAGACTGACCACCTCAAAACCACCACTTTAAGACTGACAGACTGATAGAATCATCCTTTCCCTTCCCCTACTGACTTCATCTTTATTTTATAGTTACCATTGGTTTATCAAGAGTTTTCCCTGGTTTATCAAGAGTTACCCCTGGTTTATCAAGGTTTACCCCTGGTTTATTAAGGGGTTACCCCTGGTTTATCATGTTACCTTATGTTTATCAACAGTTACCCTTGGTTTATCAAAAGTTACTCTTGGTTTATCAAAAGTTACCCCTTGGTTTATCAAGTTATTAGTCACCCTCCCCCCTCCCCAATAGTCAACGCCCTCCCTCCCCCATTCATCTCCCCACCCTCCCTCCTCATCTCTACTACACAACCCTGGTATTACCTCCACACTCCCCAACATTACAGCAGTGCACTATTTCCGGACCTCGTTATGGGTTCATATTACTATCTCCTATTACTCAGAGTGTCTTAGTAAAGGCAATCTGTGTTATGTCTGAGTGGCTGGTGTCTGAATGGCTCCCTCTCTCGTGTTTTCACTAATATCTGTCTGATTTCTGATTATTGTCTGAATTGTGTAATTCACAATACCGTTACTGGAACAACTCGAAAGTTGAACAAAGTAAAAACGAAACCACAACCTAACCTAATCTAACCTAACCTTACATAACCTAACCATTCATCTATTAACCTTACATAACCTAATCTAACCTAACTTAACCTGACCCAATCTAACCTAATCTAACGTTACCTAACCTTTTCTAATCTAACCTAACCTAATTCAATCTAAGAAATCACCTTTTGTTCACGAGTGGTATACAGTACCGATAAGAGCACCGTAGTCGTGAATCTTCACGACTACGGTGCTGTTCACACCAACTCCAAGGTTCAGGGACTGATTACCTCATCTGTCGTATATAGTTCTACAGTCTTCCAATCATGTCCTTGAATTTGTACTGATAAAGCCACTGGAGGGCGAAACGTCAACATTAGAGATATCCAGATGTTGCACGTGTGTCTTAATTTTCAACTCGCCTTTTCCAAAGAACCAACAACAGCCTGGTTGACCAGGCAAGCACCAGACGAGCCTGGCCCATGGCCGGGCTCCGGAAGTAGAAAGACTCTCGAAACTCATCAAAGGTATATCAAAGGTACATTACCAATTGCGGGTTATCTGTGTACTGTTGCAGTCACGGTACTGTGACTTTCCATTCTTCCCGTAAGATACCTTTGGTTGGTTCTTGGGTGTTTCACTCTGGGTGACCGGCTTGGGAAGTCAGGCTTCCCTACGGGTCTAGCGATTCACATGGTCTAAACACCTTAACTACGGCCCACCCATTTGAACTGATACCTACCTACCTGAAGGGTATTCGCGGGGTCCGGGGGGGTCAACGCCCCCGCGGCCCAGTCCTTGACCAGGCCTCCCGGTGGATCAGGGGGCTGATTAACCAGGCTGTTACTGAACATTAGAAAGAAGGAGCACTGCAGCAGGCCTACTGGTCCATGAGAGGCAAGTCCAAGTCACCTGGACCAAGCTGGCCTAAGCTAGTCAGGTCCCAGTTACAGCCACTTAAGAAGGAAGGAGCACAATTTCTGGTCTCACGTAGTCCAACGTACGTACTCGAGGCTCCAGAACTGGTGACTCCGAAGCGACTCAGGTGTGTGTGGTCGTGACTCACCGGGAATAATGTAAGTCACCTGATATAGAAGCTCACCTAACACGAGGCGGACTCACCTAGTATAAGAGAACAACTCACCTGTTTGAACTGCTCCTCGAAGCTCCAGGACTGCTGACTCTGGTGCGGCTCGGGCGTGTGTGAGGGCGTGCGGGCGCCGTTACCGGAGGAGTCACGGGAACCGGCCGAGCCCGGGGTGGGCGGCATTTGTGAGGTGGGCGGCAGACCCACGGTGCTGGGGATGAAGGGCAGGTGAGGCCCGGGCGGCACCAGCGAGGGCGGTCCACCGCCCCTCATGGCATTCATCAGCGCCTGAGGTGATGATAAGAGCGTCTCCCGTTGTCTTTGTAGCGCCTCCGCCCGTAGCACCAGGTCCCGCGAGTCCTCGTCACCCTCCCCGTCCTCCTGTAGCAGTAACATTATTATTATTATTATTATTATTATTATTATTATTATTATTATTGTCTAGTTTTGCTTATACCCACTCCCACACCTCTACAACTCACTCCCACAGTTACTTTAAGTTAAGCAGTGTGGGACATACATACTCCTGATTCCTCACTGATACTCTCTCACCTCCTCCCCACCAGTCCCTTCCCAAACCCCCACACTTCCATACCACCCCTCCCACACCCCCACACTTCCATATCACCCCTCCCACACCCCCACAAGTGAATAATGTTCCCATCGAAGTAATGACATGTTGAGGGCCGGTGGTGAATACGTGTACACCTTTCTAGTGTACACACGCTCACATGTACGTCAGACACTGGTGTACAGGTGTACACCTCTCTAGTGTACACACGAAAACGTGTATTCCAGCATCCGTGTACACTGAATTATCTACCATGCCACTACCACAATCTACCACCACCATTACGCCAGCCTACCACCATCTACCACCTGCCACCATCATTACCATCACTGCCACTTACCACCACCACCCACCACCACTACAACCACCACCCACCACTACTACCACCATCACTGGTCATCACGTGACCTCCTATAATCAACACAGTATAAAATTCGCTAAAAACTTGAATTCCTTATTCTGTAATTTGAGTTATTATGTGTAATAGTCTAGCTGGGAGACAGTGACGGTGACGACAGTGACTGTGACAGTGACGATAGTCAGCTTTGCTTTAGGTCCAAGACCTGGTTTACGCTAGCACTGGTTTAGGTCCAAGACCTGGTTTACGCCAGCACTGGTTTAGGTCCAAGACCTGGTTTACGCCAGCACTGGTTTAGGTCCAAGACCTGGTTTACGCCAGCACTGGTTTAGGTCCAAGACCTGGTTTACGCCAGCACTGGTTTAGGTCCAAGACCTGGTTTACGCCAGCACTGGTTTAGGTCCAAGACCTGGTTTACGCCAGCACTGGTTTAGGTCCAAGACCTGGTTTACTCCAGCACTGGTTTAGGTCCAAGACCTGGTTTAGGTCTGAAGGGCTACAAGTATCGTCTCTGAAGACTGGTACTGTCATTTAGGACTGTGTTTGATACGAGGATGAGGAAGATAAATACTGAGTGTGTGACACGATTTTTTACAGTTTCATTTACAAGGTAAGAAGTTACCTTAAGTTGATTTACAATCTTGGAACAGTTATCGTACCTAAGTTGATTTACAATCTTGGAACAGTTATCGTACCTAAGTTGATTTACAATCTTGGAACAGTTATCGTACCTAAGTTGATTTACAGTCTTGGAACAGTTATCGTACCTAAGTTGATTTACAATCTTGGAACAGTTATCGTACCTAAGTTGATTTACAGTCTTGGAACTGTTATCGTACCTAAGTTGATTTGCAGTCTTGAAACAGTTATCGTACATAAGACGATTTACAGTCTTGGAACTGTTATCGTACCTAAGTTGATTTGCAGTCTTGGAACAGTTATCGTACCTAAGATGATGTACAGTCTTGGAACAGTTATCGTACCTAAGATGATGTACAGTCTTGGAACAGTTATCGTACCTAAGATGATGTACAGTCTTGGAACTGTTATCGTACCTCAGTTGATTTACAGTCTTGGAACTGTTATCGTACGTCAGAACATTTACAGCCTGAGATCTATTATCCTACCTTAGTTCATCCTAGGTGGGTGACTACCATCACCCACCCAGGATGCCACCCACAACAGTCGGCTATCACCTGGGTACCTATTTACTGCTAGGTGGATAGAGCCAGTTGTCTGACCAGCTTAACCTATCAAGGTCAACCCTGGATAGGTTATCTCTCTTATCGGCATCACATTAAACATCGACACATGTGTGTGTGTACTCATCTAGTTGGGGTTGCAGGGGTCGATTCACAGCTCCTGGCCCCGCCTCTTCACTGATCGTTACTTGGTCACTCTTCCTGCTCCATGAGCTTTATCATACCTCTTCTTAAAGCTATGTATGGATCCTGCCTCCACTACATCACTTCCTAGTGTGTGTGTGTTTGTGTACTCACCTATATGTGATTGCAGGGGTCGATTCACAGCTCCTGGCTCCGCCTCTTCGCTAGCAGCTTCCTATTTATCCTGTTATACTTTCACAAAGTCACACTTTATTTCGCAGTATAAACCTGTCGGTTTAGTATATTTTAATGATTAAATGTAGTTTTTAGAGATGTTTATATACGCGCTCCCTGTCTTGATGCTAGACACCACCAGATCTCTCAACACCGCCATGAAAAATTCCTATCCTGCCATCCCTCGCTCGTCCTCTATCAATATCCATACGTTTATTTATTTGAAGGGGGATGGGGATCTCTTAGGTATTCCCGTCACGGCAGGCTCCATGACGCAGACGTTGCATCGTCATTAAGCGTCGTGTCATCTGCGTCAAACATGGCGGGGCGCAGGACTGCCAGCGGCCGCCACCAACCGCGACACTAACGTCACCCCACAGTGACCTAGAGCCGCATGCAATATTCATTAGCTTCTCACAATAGCTAGTAAATCACTGGCTATATTGACGAGTCACACTTATAATGCTCAACATCACCCACAGTGTCCCAGATGTGCAAACATTATTCAAAATGAACGAGAGAGTACAGTCTCAAAACACATTCAAAAGACAAGTAAAAAAAATCCATATTACGGAAGCACAAAGGCACAATAAAATATAAATAAATAACCCATACATACAGGTGGATTATTAAAAAAAAAAGACCTGTTTCACGCAACATCCTGCGCTATAAACGTAAGAATATAAAAAAAATAGCAGGAGTGCACCGTAGGACAACTGCAAAAGGTATCTGGCGCCGCGGGAAGACGATCGTACCCGCCACAACACAGAAGATAAACGACAATCTAATACAGCTTGAGCACGTACCTCCCTCTTCATCTTAGCTTGCAAGAGGGTGTGGAGGCGGTCGTAGAGGTTGTGTCCATTATTAATACTGTTATTATTGTTGGGTGAGCCTGGCGGGGGCGGGGAGGAGGCTAGAACACCGCCCTCCCTGGCCGTGAAGAGCGAGGCGGCAGACACCTGCTGGCGAAGCTTCGCCAGGATGTCTTCGCCTTCAGCCATGCCTCCGCCAGGCTTGAGTGGGCTGTCCCGGCCGCCCATCAGACCAACACTGTCCTCCTGCTCCATGTCCGACACTCGGTCCTCCGTACCAGACTGAAACGAGAAACACATAATTATCCCATCAGACTAATGCAAAACTAGGCTTTTCGCACTATCGCCAGTTCTTCGTCAGGAGCTATGCAATGTTGCAAAAGACTGTATTTCTCCTGACGAAACGCTAGCAACAGCGTGAAAGGCCTACAACTAGTTATTTTTCAATCCCCTAGTCTCTCACACGAGACAAACACTAGGAAGAATAGGGCTGTATATTTTGGCCTCCAGCTAAGGTCCTCTTCAGCAGATACAAATAAATGAGAGACCAGATATTTATAGGGTGAAGGAGGTAGAACCAAGACCTCAGCTGGAGGTCCTGGTTCTTCTCCATGATATTTAGATAAGAAAATATTGTTAAATGGTTTTAAATATCTGAACAGAGGATTCTTACCAATTTTTGTCTATTTTAATAAAAATGTCTACTAGCTTTAGCGTATACACGTATAATGTATAACGCGTATAACGTATGTACACCAGTGAGTGTATATCACTATGTATAGACCGTGGTGTATCTTAGGGTATATGCATCGATATGTGTGTGTATTTCTCGTATATACATTGAGTTATTTCATTGTATATACTCCGAAAGATGTGTATTTCCCATATACAGGCGTATTTTTTGGTATATTTGTACCGTAGTATGCATCACTAACTATACCCCAAGGACATGTATAAATCTGTATATACACCAACAGGTGAATATATGTGTATACACTGAAAGGTGTATAGCGCATATACACACCTGAAAGATACAAAGAAATATCACAGCCAACAGGATTCGTCCCCAGATCGGCAGCTCTCCAGGAGTGCTGCTAGCTCCCAACCTGACGCCTTACACCACAGGGTAACTCCCACCTGGGTTCGAATCCTGTTGGCTGAGATATTTATTTGCATATACTGCCGCTTGCTTCTGCGAGGGATACTGAGGACACTGAAAGATGTGTAGCTGTCGGTGTATATACATCAAGAGGTGTATATCTCAGTCTATATACCGAGTTTACGTTAATAATCCCAGGTATTAAAATCTCCTTCACCGGCCGGATATAGGTGATACGAAGCCTGACCTTCGTAGCTAGCCAAGCACACTTAATAACACCCTTTCTTTCCAACTACCACCACTACCACCACCACCATTACCTCTCCATTATCCCCCTCCCATTCTCGTATATATTCTGGTCTTCTTCACTTCTCGCTTCAGTGTGACTTGTCGACGGTCCAAGTCTAACCGGAACCTCGCCATTACTCTTCCTCCCCAACACGAATATGTGACAACGAAGGAAGGATAACACAGGCTACAATGCCAGGTTACACATGTAGTACACTAACACAGCAGCAGCACAGGCCTGCTGTACACTAACACAGCAGCAGCACAGGCCTGCTGTACACTAACACAGCAGCAGCACAGGCCTGCTGTACACTAACACAGCACCAGCACAGGCCTGCTGTACACTAACACAGCAACAACACAGGCCTGCTGTACACTAACACAGCAACAACACAGGCCTGCTGTACACTAACACAGCACCAGCACAGACCTGCTGTACACTAACACAGCAACAACACAGGCCTGCTGTACACTAACACAGCAACAACACAGGCCTGCTGTACACTAACACAGCAGCAGCACAGGCCTGCTGTACACTAACACAGCAACAACACAGGCCTGCTGTACACTAACACAGCAACAACACAGGCCTGCTGTACACTAACACAGCACCAGCACAGGCCTGCTGTACACTAACACAGCAGCAGCACAGGCCTGCTGTACACTAACACAGCAACAGCACAGGCCTGCTGTACACTAACACAGCACCAGCACAGGCCTGCTGTACACTAACACAGCAGCAGCACAGGCCTGCTGTACACTAACACAGCAGCAGCACAGGCCTGCTGTACACTAACACAGCAACAGCACAGGCCTGCTGTACACTAACACAGCAGCAGCACAGGCCTGCTGTACACTAACACAGCAGCAGCACAGGCCTGCTGTACACTAACACAGCAACAGCACAGGCCTGCTGTACACTAACACAGCACCAGCACAGGCCTGCTGTACACTAACACAGCAGCAGCACAGGCCTGCTGTACACTAACACAGCAGCAGCACAGGCCTGCTGTACACTAACACAGCAGCAGCACAGGCCTGCTGTACACTAACACAGCAACAACACAGGCCTGCTGTACACTAACACAGCAGCAGCACAGGCCTGCTGTACACTAACACAGCAACAGCACAAGCCTGCTGTACACTAACACAGCAGCAGCACAGGCCTGCTGTACACTAACACAGCAGCACTACGCTAAGACAACTGGCAAACGTAATCAAGGAACGACAGTCCATAACGTCAATAGAGAACACAAAGGCACAATACGATGACTGGAACAATACACAAATAACCCGGACATAAGAGAGAGGAGCTTACCACGACGTTTCGGTCCGACTTGGACCATTTACAAGTCACATTTGTAAATGGTCTAAGTCGGACCGAAACGTCGCCGTGAGCGAGTTATTGATGTACTGAGCAAATAATAATATTTAAACTACTGGGAAAGCCTCAAGGAACCTGGAATGTACTCTGGAAAGAGAAGTACATGACGGATATGTGGGGCAGAAGGCCTCCAGCAGCAACAGCCTGGTTGACCAGGCAAGCACCAGACGAGCTTGGCCCATGGCCGGGCTCAGAGAGTAGAGAAACTCTCGAAACTCTTCAAAGGTATAAAGGTGTGGAATATACTAGGGGTCCTGGTCCCAACTCAGATGTGGTAGTGTAAAATAGACCCAGTGAAAGGCAGGAGGCGCCGTGGACGCAATAGGAGAACACTATAACAACATCCGTGGTCCCGGACTCTTCAACCTGCTACCAGTAGATACCGGAAATATTGCTGGAAAAAAGTGTGGTAGTGTTCAAGAGGCAACTGGATCACTACCTCCACTAAGTGTTTGATCAACCAAGCTGTGGTGGATGTGTGGGCCACCAACAGCAACAGCCTGGTTGACCAGGGGTAAAAATCTCGAAAGAAGTTACAGGTAGATCACCACCACACCCTCACCACCACACCCTCACCACCACACCTTCACCACCACACCCTCACCACCACACCTTCACCACCACACCTTCACCACACCATAGTGTCTGGCCTCCCGCTACTCAAAGCATTTTATCTCCAATATCTATCTGTTGAGGCCAAGCCTCCCCGGGAGGCCAAAGTTTTGTCATCCTTCTTACGTCCATCCCCTAGCCAGTCCCTGGCCCTATCCTGGCCTCCCTGGCCCTGTCCTAACTAACCTTTTGTACCATTCTAGCAAACCCTAACCAGTCCCTGGCTTTATGCTAATCAACCCTTGACCTATCCTGGCCATTATCTGGCCCTGCTCCTAACCCACCCAGGGGTTCCTGACTTGCTCCTAGCCCTGCCCTGGGAAGCTACTAACAAACCTGCGGATCTATGCTAGGTGATCAAGCCAGGTCCGCGGAGATACAGGACATATCACCGACTGTGTCCACCCATTCATTTGCTCACGAAGCTGTGTCCGGGGAGGCGTGGGCTGGCGGGTGTGGGTTCGCGGGCGTGGGTTAAGACCCACTGTCACTGACTCAATGATAAATAAAGGAAATTTATTGATGATGTTTGTGGGTAGAGAAAAGAGACTTGTCGCTTTATCACGGTGACAGCCGCCCACACGCCCACGCCCACCAGAGGGCGTGGAGTCAGGCTTCTGGGAAGAGGATATCATGAGGCTTACATTAAACACCAGCGCCATAAATCTAATAATACTATTTAATGGCGCAATAAAGCTGCGATCGAGCAGCTGGAGGCGGCACTGCCACCCAGGAGTGCCAGGGGTGGTGGCACTGCCACCTAGAGTGCCAGGGGTGGTGGCACTGCCACCCAAGAGTGCCAGGGGTGGTGGCACTGCCATTCAAGAGTGCCAGGGGTGGTGACACTGCCACCCAGGAGTACCAGGGGTGGTGGCACTGCCACCAGACAAGGGCCACTGAGGGCTTCATCAATCAACCTGTCAGTGCCCGCTACCAGCAGTCCAACTTATGCACCACAACTCGGCTAATCAGGAACTGTTGTAAGGAATCTGTTGAGTTGCCTTTTGAAGACAGCTAGAAGTTTGTTGGTGATCCTCTTGTGTATGAAGGCAGGGTGCTGAAGAGTCGTGGTCCCTTGACACTTACTGAGTTCTCTCAGTGTACTCATCGCTCATCTACTTTACACTGAAGGTATCCTGCACTATCTGTCAAGCCTCCTGTGTTCATAAGAAACAATTTCGGTGTGTAGGTTTGGTACCAATCCCTCCAGTATCCCCCAGGTATAGATTATGATGTATCTTTCTCGCCTACATTCTAAGGAGTACAGTTACAGGAACTTCAAGCACTCCCGGTAATTTAGATGCTTGACTGAGTTTATACCAGATGTGAAGGTTCTCTGTACATTCTAAAGTTCAGTATATCCGTCTGCCTTGAAGGGGACCGTTAGTACACAGTAATATTCCAGCCTAGAGAGAACGAACGACATTAAAAGTGTCATCATTGACTTTGTATTTCTTGTTTTGAAGGTTCTAGTTATCTAACCTATCATCTTTCCTACTGCTGCGATAATAACGTTGTTATGCTCCTTGGACGTGAGGCCTGACATTATCACTCCCAGGTCTCTCGCATTTGACTTACGTTCTATTGAGTGGTTTGAGTTTGTCTTGTACTCGGATCCTGTTTTTATTTCCTCTATTCTTCCATGAGCTAGTAATCGAAATTTGTCCTCATTGGACATTACACTGCTGTCAGTGGCCCACTGGATGGGAACGTTATTAATACAGTGACGCTGTAACTGCAGGGAGAGGACTGGAAGGGCAGGGAGGGGCGATGGAGTTCAGGGAGGGGTAAGGGAGAAGTCAGGGAGATGGACTACACACCTCAGCTTGTCAAAACTCTCCTGTAATTGGTGGACATTGACACCAATATTATGGTAGTTATCTTAACTGCTGAACCACCACACTCCCACTAACTTGTTATCTTAATGGCGCAAGATAACACCGGGAAATGCCCGTCCCTCAGGCAGGGGAGAGGAAGGGGAAGAGCCAGAAGAGGGAGGGGGTTCTGAAGGAGACCTGGGGGAGTCCTGAAGGAGTCCTGGAGCAGACCTGACGCAGACCTGACGCGGGTCTTCCTCAATAGTAGATATGCACTCAGATTAGGCAGGTATATAGGCAAGCAAGCAGACAGACAGGCAGATAGACAGACATTGAGACAAGTAGACAGGGAGGCAAAGTCCCCTCCTCCTCCTCACAAGGGACTGACTAGATGAACTAAAATTAAACGAGTCTTAACGAGAGTTTAATGACAGTGAAGCTACACTCACCATCACTATCCTCACCATTACCGTCCTCCAACACTATCCTCACCATCACATGAAGGATGCTTCCAGGAGGTTAACGTTCCCACAGACCGGTCCCAGACCAGGAATTTCGGAGAATGACCTGATCAACCAGGCTGTTGGTGCTAGCCGCAAAAAGTCTAACGTAAGCACAACAACCCCACTGATCAGGAACTAACTTGAGAAACTTGTCCAGTTCCTTCTTGAAGACAGCGAGGGGCCTGGCGGTACTCCCCCTTATGTATGAAAGGACGTTGAAAAGTCTTGGTCACCTCACACTTACTGAGGGTTCCCTTAGTGTATAGCGGTACAGCAGAGTACCTTTGATATATCTTTGAAGAGTTTCGAGAGTTTCACTCTCGGAGCCCGGCCATGGGCCAGGCTCGTCTGGTGCTTGCCTGGTCAACCAGGCTGTTGCTGCTGGAGTACAGCAGTACTCCAGCCTAGTGACTTGAAGAGTATCATCAGTAGCTCAGCATCTCTTGTCTTGAAAGTTCTAGTTATCCAGTCTATCATTTTCTTTGCAGTAGCAATGGCAACACTGCTGTGATCCAAACGAGCCTGACTCAAGGCCGGGATCTGGGAGTAGAAAAACTCCCGGAACTCATCAAAGGTACATCAAAGGTATCCTTGAAAGTGAGATCTTTCCACATCGTCACTTCTAAGTCTCTCACATACAACTTTCGCTCTGTTGAATGATCTAGGTTTGTGCTGTACTCCGTTATAAGTCTTTATTAAGTCCATTCTTCCAAAGTACAGCAATTTAAATTTGTCCTCCTTTATTATTGATGCTTTTATTATCACATTAAGCGCTAAACCGACAAGGGTCACACTGGGTTGTTTGCCTCGTCCTCGGCAAACAACACAGTGTTGTCTGAGGTTCACTGGAAGATTTGATCTTATATCCTCCTGAATTAAGGAAAGATCCTAGACTTCACCTTACGAAACGGATAAAGCAAATGCGATAGTAATTATGGACAAGGTAGATTATAGTGGAAAAATTAACATGTTATTAGAAGACGGGGAAACTTACGTGCCTCTTAACGTCCTTGTCAATGACGGATATAAGACTGAGAAACAATAGCGGGGCGAGTACTGTGCCTTGGGGACCCGAGTTCTACGCTGTGCCAGCCTCCGACTTCACTCTGTTTACTACTACTACTGATCTCTGGGTTATATCAGCATCACTATATTCGAAACTTTCATCACCATCACCACCCTGTCATCAGAGATATCACCACCCTGTCATCAGAGATGCATTACACTGACGCTCAAATGTGTCAACAATGTCAGACTAGAGAAGCTGACTGCTTGGCCAGGAAGTGGACAGGCTTATGGAGGAGTAAGAGAGGAGCCACGAAGTAAGAGGTTAAAGAGGAGAGGAAGTGGAAAGAGGAGATAGAGAGGAGGGGAGAGGGCCTGTTGCTGTCAGCTTTCATTATGACATCCTGACAGCTTCATTTAACTCTGCTAGACTGGAGAGCTGGGAATTTGGGAGTCAGCGAGTGGCCTGAAAGTTGGAGTATTTCTAATTTTCCTTTGCCTGGCAACCCTGGTCTAAGGATGCCACACTTTTCAGGCTGATTTCCTGGTCAACCAGGCTGTTGTTGACTGCTGCCTGTTGGCCCACATATCCTTCACAGTCTGGTTGATCTGGCGGAGGTAGTAATCCAGTTTCCTCTCGAAAACCTTCACACTGCTTCCAGCAATATTTCTGATATCTGCTGGTAGCAGGTTGAAGAGTCTTGGACCACACATGTTGATACAGTGTTCTCTTATTGACTTAGCAGCAGCATCAGCAAACAACAACAGTGACTACAACACTACGTCATCAGCAAACAACAACAGTGACTACAGCACTACGTCATCAGCAAACAACAACAGTGACTACAACACTACGTCATCAGCAAACAACAACAGTGACTACAACACTACGTCATCAGCAAACAACAACAGTGACTACAACACTACATCATCAGCAAACAACAACAGTGACTTACAAATCATTGCAGTGAAAGGCAACTTTATACATCAATAATTAGCGCTTCATTCTGACCAATCACCTTCACAAATATAACTGAGCACCACCACGTGCGGTACAGGGGCTTAATCACCCTGAACCAGGCGATTAAGCCCAGATAACAACCTTAACCAGGTGTTTGAGATCCAGTGACAACCTTAACCAGGTGTCTGAACCCTGATTACACTTCTACAGGTGTTTTATGCCCAGGTAACAACTTGTGTCAACAACACACGTGATCTGCATGGTACGATAACTGGAACACGTGGCCAGTTATCGTACCTAGGAGAAACTACACGTGTTCACTACGACATATTTACAACACAGGTTTAAGGAACACGTGTAAGCATGACTAGGACAAGGGAAGAACACGTGTCCTGACTAAGTAAAGGCAGGTTACACATGTCCTGACCATTACGAAGTATATGTCTCTCTTTCTCTCTCTCTCTGTTCATCCTTATGTTCTTGTTCCTGTGTGTGTGTGTGTGTGTGTGTGTGTGTGTGTGTGTGTGTGTACTCACCTAGTTGTGGTTGCAGGGGTCGATTCAAAGCTCCTGGCCCCTGTGTGTGTGTGTGTGTGTGTGTGTGCGTGTGTGAGAGAGAGAGACTGACAGCATCCTTGCCGCTGTCTCTACCTATTTTTGACAGCTCGCTACCACTCCTTGACAGCTGGAAGCACCTCCGTCAACCTTCCCCTTATTCCGCCCACACAATCCCGCCTCCTCAGTTCCTACACTCACCCACCCATTCTCAAACTCCCTAGCCCACACACCTTCCCCCCACAACGCCTACCCACCTCCGTCGTTCCTCCAGCCACCCACCCACTGCCAATCCGCCCACCCATCAGCACACGATGACGTAGGAAGATGGGTGGGGCGTTGGGAGTTGGGGTGAGGGAGGGAAGGGGGTTGACCCGATACTGAACCCCTAGACGATGGGGGGGGGGGTTGACAGGCGCAGGGAGGGGGGCATTGCACCAGCCCCCCCCCCACAAACAGGCAAAGTGTCTATCGACAAGTGTCTTTGACAACTGGTAACTAAAACATACACACACACCAGGAGCTGTGAATCGACCCCTGCAACCACAAATAGGTGAACACACACACACACACACACACACACACACACAATTCGTGATACAAGTCCACAAATCTCGTTCAAGTCACTCCTCCATCACATACCAGCAAGCCAGGTATATTTAGCATAAATAAATAATAAAATAACCCGAAGGATGGCGGGATCGTTGAACTGGTGAAGACCAGACAACATTAATTTCATTCAGGTGTGACAAAGCCTAGCCAACCCACCCCACTGCCACACGCACGACGCACCCACCCCACTGTCACACGCATGACGCACCCACCCCACTGCCACAGGCACGACGCACCCACCCCACTGCCACACGCACGACGCACCCACCCCACTGCCACACGCACGACGCACCCACCCCACTGCCACACGCCCGACGCACCCACCCCACTGCCACACGCACTACGCACCCACCCCACTGCCACACGCACGACGCACCCACCCCACTGCCACACGCACTACGCACCCACCCCACTGCCACACGCACTACGCACCCACCCCACTGCCACACGCACGACGCACCCACCCCACTGCCACACGCACGACGCACCCACCCCACTGCCACACGCACTACGCACCCACCCCACTGCCACACGCACTACGCACCCACCCCACTGCCACACGCACTACGCACCCACCCCACTGCCACACGCACTACGCACCCACCCCACTGCCACACGCACGACGCACCCACCCCACTGCCACACGCACGACGCACCCACCCCACTGCCACAGGCACGACGCACCCACCCCACTGCCACACGCACGACGCACCCACCCCACTGCCACACGCCCGACGCACCCACCCCACTGCCACACGCACGACGCACCCACCCCACTGCCACAGGCATGACGCACCCACCCCACTGCCACAGGCACGACGCACCCACCCCACTGCCACACGCACGACGCACCCACCCACTGCCACACGCACGACGCACCCACCCCACTGCCACACGCCCGACGCACCCACCCCACTGCCACACGCACTACGCACCCACCCCACTGCCACACGCACGACGCACCCACCCCACTGCCACACGCACTACGCACCCACCCCACTGCCACACGCACTACGCACCCACCCCACTGCCACACACGACGCACCCACCCCACTGCCACACGCACGACGCACCCACCACTGCCACACGCACTACGCACCCACCCCACTGCCACACGCACTACGCACCCACCCACTGCCACCGCACTACGCACCCACCCACTGCCACACGCACTACGCACCCACCCCACTGCCACACGCACGACGCACCCACCCCACTGCCACACGCACGACGCACCCACCCCACTGCCACAGGCACGACGCACCCACCAGCCCACCCCACTGCCACACGCACGACGCACCCACCCCACTGCCACACGCACGACGCACCCACCCCACTGCCACACGCACGACGCACCCACCCCACTGCCACACGCACGACGCACCCACCACTGCCACACGCACGACTGCACCCACCCCACTGCCACACGACGACGCACCCACCCCACTGCCACACGCACGACGCACCCACCCCACTGCCACACGCACGACGCACCCACCCCACTGCCACACGCACTACGCACCCACCCCACTGCCACACGCACTACGCACCCACCCCACTGCCACACGCACGACGCACCCACCCCACTGCCACACGCACGACGCACCCACCCCACTGCCACAGGCACGACGCACCCATCCCACTGCCACACGCACGACGCACCCACCCCACTGCCACACGCATGACGCACCCACCCCACTGCCACACGCACGACGCACCCACGGTATTCCCTCCTATCCTCTAAACTTATAAATTATCCTCCCAGTCAATTTATACATTTCTCATTCACAATCTCATTAAGATTGTAATTTCCTGAGACATATAATTAAAATAGCCAAAAAAATTATACATAGTATATGATTCTCCGGGAGATATCAGGCATCTCGCTCACGCCATGACCATAAGACGCCTTCAACCGTGTAAATAGAGTTGACAGTCCCATTCCAACTCTGTACAAACTTGGCCCTCATGCCCCCTGGGGGACTTGTGACCCTTCAGCGTCCATCTCTTCAATTGGTTGTTCCCGTAACGAGGCTAACTAGCCAACAGGTGATTACCATCTCTGAGTTATTGGTGCATTCGACACACAAATTCATCTTTAATCTTGAGAATACTTGAAAAGGCCGTTATTAATGGCCCTCGGAGCCATCAATCTCAGCCAACTGAGATGTCTGAATATTCTGGCATCTCACGTGCTGCCAGGAACGTAAACAAAGGAATGCTGTGCGACCCATGATGCTGTGTAACCCATGATGCTGTGCGACCCATGATGCTGTGTGACCCACGATGCTGTGTGAACCATGATGTGGCCCATGATACTGTGAGATCCATGATGCTGTGTGACCCATGATGTGAGATCCATGATGTAACCCATGATGCTGTGTGACCCATGATGCTGTGAACCATGATGTGACCCATGAGTGACCCATGATGCTGTGTGAACCATGTGACCATGAATGATGCTGTGCGACCCATGTTATGACCCATGATGCTGTGTGACCCATGATGCTGTGTGATCCATGTGTGACCCATGATGCTGTGCGACCCATGTGTTTACCTGGAGTTTACCTGGAGAGAGTTCCGGGGGTCAACGCCCCCGCGGCCCGGTCTGTGACCAGGCCCATGATGCTGTGTGGTCTATGATGCTGTGCGACCCATGTGTGACTCATGATGCTGTGTGACCCATTATGCTGTGTGAACCATGATGCTGTATGACTTATGATGCTGTATAACCCATGATGCTGTGTGACTCATGATGCTGTATGACCCATGATGCTGTGTGACCCATGATGCCGTGCGACCCATGATGCCGTCTGACCCATGATGCTGTGTGACCCATGATGCCGTCTGACCCATGATGCTGTGTGACCCATGATGCCGTCTGACCCATGATGCTGTGTGACCCATGATGCCGTCTGACCCATGATGCTGTGTGACCCATGATGCTGTATGATCCATGATGTATGAAACTCCCTACTATAGGTATAACCCATGAAACTGCTTTACTGCTCACACTAACTATCGCATAGCATATGGTATCAACAGCATACTGCTGGTGTTTTAAGGTTGGCTAAAACCAGCCCTATGTAGCCCCTTTCTTCAAGGTAGCCCCCTCCCTTCTAAGTAGTCCCCTACCTTCTAAGTAGCCCCCTCCCTTCTAAGTGGTCCCCTACCTTCTAAGTAGCCCCCTCCCTTCTAAGTGGTCCATTCATTGCCCAAGCAAATTATCCTCACACGTGGGTAAGGGAGGACCCAGCACACGCAAAACACATTCCAGTCCTATTCCACCGGGAATGCGATAGGATTATTAAAGAAATTACCAGACTGGAATGGAAAATAAACCCTTGGATCAATACACACACGCACACACACATAGATTTGAGTGTCAGTGTGCATGCATGTGTGTGTGTGGGTGTGATGGGTTTCACTGGGTTCTGGCCTCACTGGTCGTGTCGAACCTGTCCTCGAAGCTGCGCATGGAGGTTTTTTCCAACGCCTCTCCGAACTATCTCTTTCCGTTCCTCTACCATCCTGGAGAAATGATTTCTAATGCTCCTTTTTCTTTCTGGATAGGGTGACACGTGGCCATTCTAGTGACACACGGCACTTCCAGAGACACATGGCACTCCTTGAGATGCTTGGCACCCCCCAACCCGAGACACATGACACCCACCTGTGTGTATCGTAGCAGTGGAAGAACCGTGGCACTGGTGCCGTACATCACTGCAGCCCACGGTTCTCGTGGTGAAGGCACCCACAGATCAACAAGCACAGTTCGCGGTCCAACAAGCACACTTCGCGGTCCAACGGGCACAGTTCGCTGTCCAACAAGAAATCACACTTCGCGATCAAGCAAGCACACTTTCGCGGTTCAACACACACAATTCGCGCTTCAAGAAGCACACTTCACGGTCCATAAGGCGCACTTCGCGATTAAAACGCGCAACACAGACGACGGTATAAGGAGACCGGTATAACCACAATTAATTTACCGGACGGACTTCTAATTAGGAGGTTATATATGAAGGTCGCGGATGTGAGGGAGTGAGAGAAATTGAGGGAAGGTGGGAGATAAGAGAGAGATGGAGGAGAGAGAGAGAGAGGCGCGGAGAGATACGTGCTACTTGAAGCTAGCCACAGCTACGACTAACCAACAGGTGATCGCTGGCTAGGGGAAATGGCTCGATATCAGCGGCCCTTCTCACTGTATAAATCACGTCCCTCGGCCCCGCCCCTATCCATTCCTCTAGCCCTCCTACCTCCACCTCCTCCGGTGTTTCTTACCTCTCATTTCAGACCTCTCGGAGGCCAAAGATTGTTGCCGCCAAGGCAAACACGGAGTTATCGGCTACCCCACCTTCAGAGTCCATCCCATCGTCAGTCTTAAATCCCCCCCCTCCCCCATGTTTACACCCATTACAAATTCCAATTCACCACACCTTCACCCTTAGAGTCCTCATGTTTACATTACCCCATCCTCATTTAGTACTTCCTCTATTAAAACTTCCACGACCCTACGTCACTTTTCTAGTCGACCCATCCAATTTCATAGCAGGGTATACCTGGAGAGGGTTTCGGGGTCAACGTCCCCGCAGTCTGGTCACAGACCTGGCCGCTGGGGCGTTGACCCCCGAAACCCTCTCCAGGTACACCCTGCTATGAAAGATAGTGGATGGGTCGACTAGCTCCTTTCCCCATCAAATTCTAGTCCTCAATTCCTCAATTTACCGTATTCTGTAACTCATTACACCTGTCACACTCACTGACTTCTGTAGTATCTTAGTCACGACACTCACTGTCTTGTAACACCTTACACAGCCTGTGGTGACTCTCGTGGCAATACTGTTACGGCTGTGATAAGTATTACACTGTCAGTCACAACCTTCCGAAGTCTCGTAACATTCACGTAACGCTTGTACCATCCATCACAGCTTTGTAACACCCGTCACTTGCGTCAAAGTGTCCAAATAAGCAGCGTGTCAGCTTAACCTTGGCAAGTAAAGACTTGGATTTCTCGAAAGACGTATAGGGGCGACACGACAGAAAGACGCAAGTGAACGACACGACAGAACAGAAAACCTGTTGAAAGATTTCTAAAAAAAAATATATTTCTGAAAACATCAGTGAAGAATTCTAATTCAAAGTGTCCAAGCTTAGATTTAGAAAACAGGCAGGCACAGTGTGTAAAGCCAGGTCCCACTGTGTTTCATAGTGTGTACTGCACTAAAGAGGTACCAATAAGAGTTTAAAGCTTTGTTGACATCCCTCTTAAAGGCAGCTTTACCGACAATGATTAAAGTTATGGACTCTGCTATCTTTTTTCCATCCAATAAAGATACGAATAATATCAAACCTACTGGTCCAAGCTAGTCAGGTCCAACTCACACCCAGGGGGACATCATCGCCCCCTGCCCAGCAGGGGGCAGCTCGTCTAGTAGGAAATCGCCCCCCTTCCCTGCCGTGGCCTGGTCTTAGACCAGCTGGAACACCGCTGCCGTACATACAAAAAACAAAACACGAAAGGTTTCGTCTTTCGTGTCAGGCTTCGTCTCTGGCTGTGACCACAACGTAAACAAAAGAGTTTTACAACGCGGGATCAACCCCTTGTGTAAACACGCGGAGGTATAATGTTCTTGCTTGATCCTATTTTACTGTTGTTTTCCTGAGCTGGCCAGATGCGACTAACGCACCTTAGGTGAAGAGGGATCAGTCCCCAGGAGGGGAGGGTGTGGTTCAGGAGAGGAGGGTGTGGTTCAGGAGGGGATGGTGTGGTTCAGGAGGGGATGGTGTGGTTCAGGAGGGGATGGTGTCGTTCAGGAAAGGAGGGGATGTGGTTCAGGACTGGATGGTGTGGTTCAGGAGGGGAGGGTGTCGTTCAAGAGAGGAGGGTGTGGATCAGGAGGGGATGGTGTGGTTCAGGAGGGGAGGGTGTGGTTCAGGAGGGAATGGTATGGTTTAGAAGAGGACAGTGTGGTTCTCTGTCGCTGATGATAAATGAAGTACTTGTATGCGACGTTTGGGTATCTTTATTCCGGAAGCGTTTCACTAGGCAGTGGCTTCTTCAGTCCAGTACTGCGAACGCTGGAAGATGAGGACCTTTGGCTCTGTGGTGACACAATCTACTCAAAACTCTGGAAGCTGCCTCCCATGCAAGAATTCCCTCAGATGCCATCAGCGTAGACAGTCACTTCGACAAGACAGCAATCTCTTAGATAGCCAAGATGACCTGGAGGAAAGGCGGAAGTCCTGGAGGACCAGGTGGAAGTCCTGGAAGACCTGGTGGAAGGTCTGGAGGACCCAGTGGAAGACTTGAAGGGACTCAGGAGAGACTGGGACCCAGCAACCCCTTCTGTGGTTTTTAGGGACTCTCCCTTTGGTGGTTTAAGGAGCCATCAAGGCGACGTTAAGGGTCACTCTGCCACGCTCCCCAACCTTGCGGTCGACCTTCCTTGCGCTCGCCCTTCAGATTGGCAGGATCAGAGTAGTCTCCGGGGACCGCCGTTCAGAAATCACTACAGTGATGATGGTAATACTTACATCGACTCGTTCTAAATAAAAGGCGGTGGTGGATACAGAAGAGGGGGGGAGGGAGGTTCTCAGAGCACTGCCAGCACTGTAAACGCCAAAACAAACGCAGCGTCAACATCAACGCTAACGCAAAGACCAGCACCAACGCAAATACCAAAAGAAAATATCTATTAACGTCAATATCAACGCCAAAAGCAACGTCACCAACGTCACCACCACCACCAACGCCACCACCGCCTCACTAAAAACAATAGCCATAGGCCATGACTGAAAGTGAAACACTGTAACCCCAAATTAGGCCTAAGGGCACATACCAATGAAAAACCAATATGGGAGTGGGCGTTCCCACTCTCTCCCCCCCCTCTCGGCCTACCCAAACCCCAATATACCTCCCCCACACCTCTACGGCCCCACCACACTCCCCAACTCCCACAACTCTTATAGTTACTCTTATTTAATTCCCCCACACGAAGCCACCCCCACCCTAACCCACAACCCCTTTGCACCCAACCCCTCCAACCTCTTCAACTCTACAACCCCATCAACCCTACCCCACCATCTGCAACCCATCAACCCTACCCCACCCTCTACAACCCATCAACCCTTCCCCACCCTCTGCAAATCCATCAACCCTTCCACACCCTCTCTAACCCCATTAACCCTTCCCCACCCTCTGCAACCCCATCAACCCTTCCACACCCTCTGCAACCCCATCAACCCTTCCACACCCTCTGCAACCCCATCAACCCTTCCACACCCTCTCCAACCCATCAACCCTTCTTCACTCTCTGCATCCCCATCAACCCTTCTTCACTCTCTGCAACCCCATCAACCCTCACCCCTCCCTCGCATGGGTAATGAATGTCAGCGTTGAATGGGTAAAATAATGGGTGTTGACACGTAACTGCGGGATCAGTGAATAATGTGATGAGGGTAATGAATGAAGGGGAGGATAAGGGTGTAGAAATGGGGACGAGCGTTAATAAGGGGGCAGCAGCGTTGAATGAGGCGGGTAATGGGTGTCCAGGTTAGAACAGCGTTCAATGAGCGGCAACAATAATGGGAATGGGCGGCGAATGGGTGCGTAGGCAACGGAGGGAGTGCAAGCAACGGAGGGAGTGCAGGCAACGGAGGGGGAGTGCAGGCAACGGAGGGAGGGCAGGCAACGGAGGGAGTGCAGGCAACGGAGGTAACGTGAGCAACGAAACAGCCAAACTTTGCTGTGGTAGGACTGAACTGGTCCTACTACTGGGTGACCCAGTTACCTGTAGCTGCTTCCGGGGGTCACCGCCCCCGCGGCCCGGTTCCAGACCAGACCAGACCTGGTTAACCAAGCTGTTGATGCTGGCGGCCCTCTGGCCCATATATCCACCACAAGCTAATAGAACTGAAACATGCGCCGTATGGAGAGAGAGAGAGAGAGAGAGAGAATAATACTTAATTTAAGTACGTTTAGAAAACGTTTATTAAAAGGCCAAAGCTGCTCGAACCTTTTATGGACGCTACACAAAGCCATCAACCACCTTAACAATGTCACACTCTCCCCCTCAATACATCACACTCGAAATTGATTTCCACTTGAGTTCTGCTGCCAGTGAGTCTCTTACTCACGCCCAGACGAATTACCCGTCATAAAACACCTCCCAAACAGCTTCCCATGCCCCTGACGACGTAATTCTTCCACTTCAAAACACCCTCGCTCGCAACCATATCTCTACATTCTTGGCCTCAAAAGACTTGCTTCTCCCCGGTATCTTAAAGGCTGCACATGATTGGCTAGCTATACCCGTGACGTCACGCCAGAGACGAGAGTGATTGGCTAGGTCTGCTGAAGATGAACGTGATTGGGTAGCTGTCTTCCCGCCACCCTGGAACAAGCTATAAAAGCAATGCGTCGGGAAGCCGAGAGTCAAAACATTAGGGATTAACGGAGGTGTCCCTACCAGTACCGACACCTTGTATTAGGCCTATAGGCTCAGCTGATGAATATTCTGAGCTGTTCACAGTTATAGGAGGGAGGGAAAAGGTATGGCTAGAGGAAATAGGTGGGAGAGACGAACGGCAGAAGCATGATGGCAGCGGTGAGATGAAATAAAAAGCTTAGAAAGAACATTTGGAAATAGAAGAACGACCGAGCTAAGTACCAAGGCAGCTATGAAAGCTCACCAAGGACAAAGAAGCTATAAAAGCTCACCAAGGACAAAGAAGCTATGAAAGCTCACCAAACGCCAAGGCAGCTATGAAAGTTCATTATGCAGTAATACAACTATATACGACCATCCCAAAAAGGCGATTTGAAAATACAGAGACCTGGACAACGAGTGAAAGAAGTCAAAATACGTGAAGGCTGTAACTACAGGTAACGAGAGGTAAACCACAGACCAGGACAGGTAACTTACAGGTAATACACTCGGAATATTGTCGGACTATGTGCGGCCAGCAGTAACAGCCTGGTTGATCAGGCCCTGATCCACCGGGAGGCCTGGTCGTGGACCGGGCCGCAGGGGCGTTGATCCCCGGAATACGCTCCAGGTAGACTCCAGGTAATTAAAGTAGAATTTTGGTGAGAAGAGATAAATGAGGGGGGGAAAAGAGAGAGAATGGCAAAGGAAAATAGAAAGTGAGGCTGTAGAATACAATGAGAGAGAGAGAGAGAGAGAGAGAGAGAGAGAGAGAGGAGGGAGGGAAGGAGAGAGGACAGGCCAGGAACAAGGATAAACCACAAACATCCTAACACCTCCATCCCTCACGACTTTGTGGTTCCTGCCATCCCCCATTCCTCTCCATTCACACTTTATCCCGATATTCTTACACCATCTCTCTCTCTCTCTCTCTCTCTCTCTCTCTCTCTCTCTCTCTCTCTCCTATCCACTGCTCACAGCATCAATCCTTTTCCCGTTTCTTAACTGGAACAAACAAGAGAATCACTGCAGAGCTGCAAGAGACTGCAACATCATCTATTCCACCCACCTCGTCCATCCATCCATTTCTACTGGGTTCTCAGACACTCCCACCCATACTCTGAGACCTCAACAATGAGGTCTCAGAGTATGTTATATCTTGATATAAACTCAACGCTGCCTTGCCTTTATATTTTAACGAGTTAGGGAAGTCTGGGACCGGGGCCCGGGGGCGCTGACCCCTGAAACTGAGTACAGGAAATAGATTTTAGATAATGACAGTGAGATATTTCCACTGAGTGCCTATCACTTCTTGAGTTCAATACAGAGTACATAAAATCGGTATTGAACCGAAGAACTTCCTGGTGAACGAACACTTGTGATAAATGGTTTGAAAACCGACAAATTGAAGATTGAGACACTTATGCAACATATGGGAATCTTTATTGAGAAAACGTTTCGCCACACAGTGGCTTCATCAGTATTTGTATTGGACTGATGAAGCCACTGTGTGGCGAAACGTTTTCTCAATGAAGATTCCCACATGTTGCATAAATGTCTCAGCTCCTTCTTATGTTCTTAATACTCTTTTCTCTTGCTTCCCTCCCTCTCCCCTACCTGCAATGACTCCTACCTTTCGCCCCTACCCATTTACCTCCTCCCTATTCCCCCCACCCTCAGGGCCACCAGCACCCACAGTTCTTATTATTAATCAAAGTTAATATTTGTCAGGTGAAGTGTATGGGCAGCGACACTTCAGCCTTTACTGACCCCTAACATAGGGTCTGTTTTCCCTTTACTCGATGCCAAGCCCCCTACCTACCCCCCTGCTCCAGGTATATATTATTTTTAATTAACGTAATTAGGTACCTGAATACCTTATACCAATACCTGTGTACTTCCAGCAGGTACTGGAGTAACTTACACAGTATGCAACATTCCAGCAGGTACTGGAGTATCTTACACAGTATACAACATTCCAGCAGGTACTGGAGTATCTTACACATTATCCCCTGGATGCGACCCACAACAGTGGGCTAGCCTACAGGTGCCCATGTTTACTGCTAAGTGGGCAGGAGCAGAAGGATGTAAATTAAACTGGCTCAGTCCCTCAGCCTTGCAGAATTACACACAAAAGAGAGAAGACGAGGTAATCAGTCCCCAGCCTTGTAGATCATATCCAACAGACCAGTAGCACAGAGGGACTGAGAACATGACAATAAAGACACCCAGGTGTTTCATATGTGTCTTATTAACTTGACCGTAGTGTGTACCTTTGATACCAAGGTTGGACAGGTAAATGAATGGAAGTTGAGTGTCTGTGTAGGGCCTACTGAGTATCGACCAGTAGGCTTACGGTGGCCCTTTTCTGCGCTTGTACGAGCTAGTGGAGCAGGGAGATGCTGGGATCTGATGATGGTCGGTAAGATGAGAGGAGGGGGGATGATGGAGATGGGGGAGGGAAAAAGGGGAAGTGGGGAGGGTAATCAGGAGGATTGGGGGGGAGGGGTTATCACGGTGATCAGGTAAACAACAGTGACCCAGCCTGCCCACACCCCCTACCCCCCACGACCCCCTCAGGTCATATCCTCTCTACCCATCAATGATACTTTATACCCACTACCACTACTATAACTACCAGCAACATGGTCTGGAACGATATCATTCCAGACCATGGAGCTGAACTCTTCTCCAGGCTGAGGGACTGACCACCTCAATTATTTTTTCTCCAAGACTGATGGACTGATCATCTTTATTTCATTACTACCGCTCCCTTTATATCTGACTGAAGAAGCCTACCGTGTGGGCGAAACGTTTCATCAATAAAGATACCCAACTGTTGCCCATGTCTCTTAATAACCAAATTTCAGTATTTTATATCAGTCTCAAGAATCGGGTTAAGTTGGCAGGCATGAGTGTGGGGTTAATTGTCGTCTCGTGGGACACAGCCACTCCCTTCCCATCAATTCACCATCTCCCCATATCCCAACCCCCATTCCTTACGATTCTTCCCATTCCTTCCCCATCACCCTGACACTCGCATCTCAGATATCTCCCAAATTTAGGGTATCACATCCCAACACCTCCAGTAATGTACATGAATGGTACACGGTACCGACAGAATGGAGAATCAGACACGTATGGAACATCTGGGTATCTTTATTTGCAGACGTTTCGCCCTCCAGTGGCTTTACTATATACAAAAGACGAGGTAATCACTCCCTCAGGCGAAACGTTTCATCAGTAACGATAAATAAGAACCTAAGAAAGGAGGAACACTGCAGCAGGCCTGTTGGCCCATACTAGGCAGGTCCTTCACAAGTCCAACTCACTCTTGAAGGCAACCAGAGGTCTACTGGTAATGCCCCTTATGGCTGGTGGGAGGCTGTTGAACAGTCTTGGGCCCCGGACACTTATTGTGTTTTCTCTTAGTGTACCAGTGGCGCCATACTTTTCACTGGGGGTATGTTGCATCACCTTTGATATACCTTACCTTTGAAGAGTTTCGAGAGTATCTACTCTCTGAGCCCGGCCATGGGCCAGGCTCGTCTGGTGCTTGCCTGGTCAACCAGGCTGTTGCTGCTGGAGGCCCGCTGCCCCAGCCAAGTCTTTTGCTTTCGTAGGGAGTGATTTCTGTGTGCATATTAGGGAATAGTCCCTCCAGGTGTAGATTATGATATATCTCTCTCGCCTGCGCTCCAGTGAATAGAAGCACTAGACTTATATTCACTGGAGCGCAGGCGAGAGAGATATATCATAATCTACACCTGGAAGATTCTGGAGGGACTGGTCCCTAATATGCACACAGAAATCACTCCATACGAAAACAAAAGACTTGGCAGGTGATGCAACAAACCCCCAGTGAAAAGTAGGGGCGCCACTGGTACACTAAGAGAAAACACAATAAGTGTCCGGGGCCCAAGACTGTTCAACAGCCTCCCACCAGCCATAAGGGGCATTACCGGTAGACCTCTGGTTGCCTTCAAGAGGGAGCTGGACAGATACCTAAAGTCAGTGCAAGATCAGCCGGGCTGTGGTTCGTACGTTGGACTACGTGCAGCCAGCAGTAACAGCCTCGTTGGTAAGGCCTTGATCCACCGGGAGCCCTGGTCATGGACCGGGCCCCGGGGACGTCGATCCCCGGAATGCCCTCCAGGTAGACTAACAGAATAAACGCTACCCATGCAATACCCAACTGTTGCACATGTCTTAATCATTAATCAACAGTTAGGTTTTGTTGCCACTGTATAAGTCTCGTACAGACGAGGGGGGGTAGAAAAAGGCTGATAAATCCAGATTTTTAATCTAAAAAAGATTACATTATATTAATAATGTAGTGAGAGGGGCTGGCTTGGAGTGGGACTTGCACATGGGTGAGAGGGGCTGGCTTGGAGTGGGACTTGCACATGGGTTAATAGGGTTATCAAAGCTTATTCCTTGGTAGCATTGAAAACGGGTTGGCCAAATATTTTTACTAGTGGGTTTTGGTTTGAAAAGAACCTGCCTAGCATGGGCCAGTAGGCCTGCTGCAGTGCTCATTCCTTCTTCCGTATTTAACCCACCGCTGTCACCGCGAGAATGAACCTTTTTCAGCGTTCGTATTTACTGAGCCCAGAAGCAGCACACGTGTCAGCGTGTCAGGTGATCTCTAAAACCATTTCTTGTTGTCTATATAGAGCCAAGAGCCCCCAAGATACACTCTATCTTGCCGTGTCTTCAGCAGTGCTGGGTGACAGTCATGAGAGAGCCTGGCTCACCCTGTGTACTCGGTCATCTACACCAGCGTAGTCACAGTACGTGTTGTGATTTATCAAGCTGTCCTACCAGGCGTTTCTTGCCATATTTAGTGCAGATCGGTGGAGATGATGGGGTGTATGGGGGAACCCCCACTACCATGGGGCCCCCTAACATCACTGACCCCACCACCACCACCACCACCAGATAGCTGCCAGAATAAACAAAAGTTGGGTCTCGAGATACCCAATTTAAATTTCCCACAATACCCTAGTCTTGATCTCCCCTCCCATCTTCCCCACCCCAACCCCCTATCCTTCCCCAACCCCCCGTTGAGCCTTCAACTCGTCCCAACTTCTACATCAACGACTTAAGTTGCTTCAGCCTCCCCCTCCTTCAGCCTCTCCCCAGTAAATAAAAATATATATCAATTCTCAAAAAAATAGTCCACCATGAAGATTTTACAACTAATATTCTTTATTTTTTAGGGGAAAAATAATCGAAGAGGTGTGGTTTAAATTGGATGAGGAAGGAGTTAGGAGGGAGGATGATAGTGGTGGGTGGGGAGGGGGATATGAGACGTCTTGTAAGGAGGAGGGGGGTGAGACGTGGGAGGTAATGGCCTCAGGTCATGACCTGATATTGACCTGATAACTAGTTAACGACCCTCGCTCCCCGAATACCACACACACACACCACACCACACCATCACTACCACACACACCACACCACACCATCACTACACACACACACACACACACACACACACACACACACACACACACACACATATACACACGTTAGAAAGTATTTCTTCAGTCACAGAGTTGTCAGGAAGTGGAATAATCTGGAGAGTGATGTAGTGGAGGCAGGATCCATACATAGGTTTAAGAAGAGGTACAGTAAAGCTCTTGGAGCAAGGAGGGTGAGTGGACCTAGTAATGACCAGCGAAGAGGCGGGGCCAGGAGCTATGAATCGACCCCTGTAACCATAAATAGGTGAAAACACACACACACGCTAGGTGGCCAAAGACTGCAAACCTCGCTCAAGGAGAAAGATCTCGGGGTGAGTATAACGCCGAGTACGTCTCCGGAAGCACACATCAATCAGATAACTGCTGCAGCATATGGGCGCCTGGCAAACCTGAGAATAGCGTTCCGATACCTTAGTAAGGAATCGTTCAAGACACTGTACACCGTGTACGTCAGGCCCATACTAGAGTATGCAGCACCAGTTTGGAACCCACACCTGGTCAAGCACATCAAGAAATTAGAGAAAGTGCAAAGGTTTGCAACAAGGCTAGTTCCAGAGCTAAGGAGAATGTCCTACGAAGAAAGGTTAAGGGAAATCGGCCTGACGACACTGGAGGGCAGGAGGGTTAGGGAAGACATGCTAACGACATACAAAATACTGCGAGGAATAGATAAGGTGGACAGAGACAGGATGTTCCAGAGAAGGGACACAGAAACAAGGGGTCACAATAGGAAGTTGAAGACTCAGATGAGTCAAAGGAATGTTAGGAAGTATTTCTTCAGCCATAGAGTTGTCAGGATGTGGAATAGTCTGGCAAGTGATGTAGTGGAGGCAGGAACCATACATAGCTTTAAGACGAGGTATGATAAAGCTCATGGAGCAGGGAGAGAGAGGACCTAGTAGCGATCAGTGAAGAGGCGGAGCCAGGAGCTAAGTCTCGACCCCTGCAACCACAATTAGGTGAATTAGGTGAGTACACAACACACCACACCAGCTAACACTGTGTTGCTGTTTGTATGTTACTGTTGTGAATGTGTGTGTTGTATGTAGGATGTAAATAAAAGACAATACGCGGTTTATGACACTTCAGAAATGTTGCAGTGTTGAGCGTATGTGGTAACAGTGTTGGTAGTAGTAGCAGCAATAGTAATAGTGGTAGTAGTAATAGCAGTAGTAGTGATAGTAGTAGTAGTATAATTGTGGTGAGATAAGTTGGGTTTGAGAAGGGTCCGTCTATCGCGCCTCACACCAGGCTCACACGAAATCGTGATAACAAGAGTGGTTAACACACTGGCCTGTGAACTTCAAGACTCACTTGCCATGAGTTCGATCCCCACCCGTACCGTGGTTTATTCCAGTCGTGTTATTACGTTCCAGGTAATACAGTTTTAGGTTTTATAATTATTTCTAACAATCTTACATTAGAATTAATTATGTTGTTTATCCCCCTCGTTGTACAGTCCTGTGATATCTGGCAATGGTTTCGGGGACTGTCCCCCCACGACCTGGTCTTAGACTAGGCCTCCTAGGTTGTCAAGTAAATATTACAGGAGTAAGAACTATTATTTAAGAAGCAGTTAGGAAAGTAAAGGGTTGTGTGTGGTGATTGTAAGTAGAAATTTATAGGATTTATCTGTCATCTTACGTACGTGTAGAGACGCAAAGAACAGATCAGCAATCTCACCAAAGTGAAAATAAAGATCTTTACTCTCTCTCTCTCTGTGAGGTTATCTTCACCACTTAAGGCAACTAGTACCGATGAACCTCCGGCAACTTTCATTTAAGACACGTTTCACCCACCCCTTTACTTCCTCCTGTCCTAACATACACATGCTGGCCTCCAGAAGTAGTGAAAACAAAGTGAAGAGCAAATAAAAGTTGAAAAAACTAATGATAAATTATTTATTCTAAGCAAAAGGACTTGCGTACAAAAAATCGACAATGTAAACATGAATTAACGGGGACCAGTTTCATTAGCAGCTTTGCCCTATTTATACAAATTTTCTTAAGTCTCTGTGATGCCTTTTTGCCTTCTCTCCCTCTCTCTCTCGTACATACTTTGGCATCAGAACTTGCAGACAAACAATTGGTGTTTTCATTACAAACACGGCCATATAGCAACTCCAAAGAATATTATTCATTCAAACATGGGGCCGTATGTGTGTGAATGTTCAAACACGGGACCGTGTGTGTGTGTGTGTGAATGTTCAAAGCTACGACCATTGCTCCTTGATACGCTACGTCTTGTACTTCCTTCAAGACAGTGAAGTGTTCCTCTCACACACACACACAGTATGGAGGAAGTAAACGCCCTGAGATAATTGGGAGCGGACTTGTCCGCGGGCGGGTCTTTGAAACATGAGGTGAACCATTGAACTGACGAGGGCAAAATGTTGGGTAGTACCTGGAGGCATCTGTGGAGACGAAGAAATTCATCCATAGAGGCAAAAGGAGAAATGTATCAGAGTATAGTGGTACCAACACTCCTATATGGGTGTGAAGCATGGGTTTTGAACGTTGCAGCGAGGAGGCATCTTTAGGCAGCGGAGATGTATCTGAGAGCAATGTTTGGAGTGAATATTATGCAGAGAATTCGTAGTTTGGAGATTAGATGTGGGGTTATTAAGAGTATTCAGAGAGGATGGAGAAAAATAGAATGACTTGGAGGGTGTATAAATCTGTAGTGGTGGGAAGGGGTCGCCATGGGAAAGGTTAGAGGTAGAGGGTAAAGGAGGTTTTGTATGCGATAGGCTTGGGCATCCATCAGGTTGTGTGAGCGTGTTAGACAGGAGTGAGAGGAGGCAGGTGGATTTCATGACTTGACGTGCTGTTGGACTGTATGATAACATTTATGAAGGGATTCAGGGAAACCGGTTAGCCGGACTTGAGTCCTGGAGGTGAGAAGTACAGTGCCTGCACTCTGAAGAAGGGGTGGGAATAATGCAGTTTGGAGGGGCATCTGAGCTTTAGTGTCGGAGCGCCTCTGACAAGACAGTGATAGAACGAGTAATGGTGAAAGTATTTTTTTAGGTCACCCTACCTTGGTGGGAGACGGCTAGTGTGTGTGTGTGTGTGTGTGTGTGTGTGTGTGTGTATATATATATATATATATATATATATATATATATATATATATATATATATATATATATAAGTCCTGTTTTAACAGGGTTCAAAAATATGGGTTTCCATTAGGGACAACTTCACCTTTTGACCCAGAGTGATGACGTTTGAAAATATTGTGGTGTTGTTGGCTCCTTGAACTGATAACCTTGTATGGTTTGAGGGAGCTTCCTTTACCTCCCCTCCTCCCCCTCTCTCTCTCTCTCTCTCTCTCTCTCTCTCTCTCTCTCTCTCTCTCTCTCTCTCTCCTTGTTTCAGCTGCCTAAGCAGTGGTACCAGGAGCAGAGTTAGTTCTAAGCAGAAAGCCTCGAGGAGGGACAGTAAGAACTTCAGCTGACTATCTGCCCTTCCCATAACCTGAGGTGTCACCTCAATGTTTAACACATAAAATGTGCTTCTCTTGCCTCTTCTTCTCATTCCTCTGAAGATGTGTGGAAACACATGAAAGCACAGATTAGATTTCCTATTTTCACTGAGGTATGTTTTGCATATCAATGGTATACGATATCGACAATATGAAGAATTAGACACATGTGCAACATCTGGGTGTCTTTATTGTAGACGTTTCGCCCTCCAGTGGCTTTATCAGCACAATACATGGGCGTCAACGAAAGACAGTAGAAGATGAGGTAATTAGTCCCCGCATCCTAGCAGCAGGTGTTGAGTACCGTAGTAGTGATGAACTAAGATTCATCAAGACTGAGGTGCTAACACTTGTTCCTATACTGAGGGATTGATTACACCCTCCTGTACTATCTTCTGTACATAATTCTGCCAGCCTGAAATCTGAGGTCTCCCAGTTCAGGCTGACACTACTGAAGTCTTGCAGATCTGATTGGCACTACTTACCTTTGATATACCTTTGAAGAGTTTCGAGAGTATCTACTCTCTGAGCCCGGCCATGGGCCAGGCTCGTCTGGTGCTTGCCTGGTCAACCAGGCTGTTGCTGCTGGAGGCCCGCTGCCCCACATATCCATCACAGCCTGGTTGATCTGGCACCTGGTGAAGATATTTGTCCAGTTTCCTCTTGAAGGCTTCTACACTGGTTCCAGCCGTGTTTCGGATATCTTCTGGTAAGATGTTGAATAGTCTGGGACCCCGGATGTTAATACAGTGCTCCCGTATTGTCCCCACCGCACCCCTGCTCCTCACTGGGTTTATTTTACACTTTCTCCCATATCTCTCACTCCAGTATGTTGTTATGGCAGTGTGCAGATTTGGGACCAGGCCCTCAAGTACTTTCCATGTATATATTATCATGTATCTCTCTCTCCTCCGCTCCAATGAGTACATGTTCAAGACTTGAAGGCGTTCCCAATAATTTAGATGTTTCAATGGCTCAATGTGAGCCGTAAACGATCTCTGGATTTGTTCCAGCTCTGCTATTTCTCCTGCCCTGAACGGGGCCGTCAGCACTGAGCAGTATTCTAAGTGAGGGAGCACTAGCGATTTGAATAGTGTCACCATCGGCATTATTTCCCTTGTTTTGAAAGTTCTCAATACCCACCCCGTCATCTTCCTGGCTGTTGTGATCTTTGTCTTGTTATGGTCTTTAAACGACAGATCAGCAGACATAATTATTCCCAAGTCCTTTACGTGTTCCTTTCGTTCTATGTGGTGACCCTCTTGCGTTTTGTATATAGTGTTCCTTTTGAGTTCTTCATTTTTTCCATACCTAAGCAGCTGAAACTTATCACCATTGAACGTCATGTTGTTCTCCACTGCCCATTGGAAGACCTTGCTTATGTCCTCCTGTAATTTTTCAGTGTCCTCTACCGTAGTGACGCAGATGTGATTTACACAGATTTTGCAAAGGCGTTTGACAAATGCGATCATGGAGTGATAGCGCACAAAATGAGGGCCATAGGCATTACGGGGAAGGTAGGCAGATGGATTTTTGAGTTCCTAACACAAAGAACACAAAAAGTAGTAGTGAACAGGGCAAGATCCAGCATCAGCGAGGTCAAAAGCTCAGTGCCCCAAGGCACTGTCCTGGCACCTCTGCTGTTTCTCATCCTCATAGCAGACATAGATAAAAACACCCAGCACACTTTTGTATCATCATTTGCAGATGACACTAAAATAAGCATGAAAGTCACTACGGTAGAGGACACTGAAAAATTACAGGAGGACATAAGCAGGGTCTTCCAATGGGCAGTGGAGAACAACATGACGTTCAATGGTGATAAGTTTCAGCTGCTTAGGTATGGAAAAATGAAGAACTCAAAAGGAACACTATATACAAAACGCAAGAGGGTCACCACATAGAACGAAAGGAACACGTAAAGGACTTGGGAATAATTATGTCTGCTGATCTGTCGTTTAAAGACCATAACAAGACAAAGATCACAACAGCCAGGAAGATGACGGGGTGGGTATTGAGAACTTTCAAAACAAGGGAAATAATGCCGATGGTGACACTATTCAAATCGCTAGTGCTCCCTCACTTAGAATACTGCTCAGTGCTGACGGCCCCGTTCAGGGCAGGAGAAATAGCAGAGCTGGAACAAATCCAGAGATCGTTTACGGCTCACATTGAGCCATTGAAACATCTAAATTATTGGGAACGCCTTCAAGTCTTGAACATGTACTCATTGGAGCGGAGGAGAGAGAGTACATGATAATATATACATGGAAAGTACTTGAGGGCCTGGTCCCAAATCTGCACACTGCCATAACAACATACTGGAGTGAGAGATATGGGAGAAAGTGTAAAATAAACCCAGTGAGGAGCAGGGGTGCGGTGGGGACAATACGGGAGCACTGTATTAACATCCGGGTCCCAGACTATTCAACATCTTACCAGAAGATATCCGAAACACGGCTGGAACCAGTGTAGAAGCCTTCAAGAGGAAACTGGACAAATATCTTCACCAGGTGCCAGATCAACCAGGCTGTGATGGATATGTGGGGCAGCGGGCCTCCAGCAGCAACAGCCTGGTTGACCAGGCAAGCACCAGACGAGCCTGGTCCATGGCCGGGCTCAGAGAGTAGATACTCTCGAAACTCTTCAAAGGTATATCAAAGGTATGATAGAGAAACTATCAGAAACTAGCAACACACTGCTGGTGTTCCCACAATGTAACTATCATATACAATAGTGTAGCAACACACTGCTGGTGTTCCCACAATGTAACTATCACATACAATAGTGTAGTAACACACTGCTGGTGTTCCTAATTTTGTTCAAGATATTAATGCCTCACAGATAACCCTCTGTGCTGCCCGTGTTCAGTGTTCAATTGTCAGTGCAACCTCGTGTTCAAGGCCGGGACTAATTACCCCAGCAGGTGTGTAATTAGGTGATTCACGCCATCGATTGACCAATGAGCAGCGAGTGCTAGGACTCAGCACTCTGGATAGCAGGTGTTGTCAAGACCCAAGAGCCACGCAACCAATAGGTCATTTAGCTGTACGTAAATATGTATAACACACACACATACATACTATATACACATTCATGCCACATACACGCATTCTCAAGGTTATATGGTAATATTTAGTTTAAGTGCTGAGGGACTGACTACCTCAAAGTCCTTCTGATCTCCATTCTTGTTTGTATTGGACTGATGAAGCCACTGTGTGGCGAAACGTTTCCTCAATAAAGATACCCAAGTGTTGTATATGTGTCTAATTTATCAGAAATGATAAGGCCCAAAAAGCCAGAAGTAAGCAATGCTGATCAAGGTGGTCTAGGAGAAGGGGCCAGGAGCTGAGAATCGACCCCCGCAAACAAGAATGGAACACACACACACACACATGGAAATGGTACTAAGAAACACGATATTGCAACATCAATGGAATCTGGAGGTGGTCAGTCCCCCAGCCTGGACAAGAGTTGTTGTTCCAGCAATATTTCTGAAATCTGTTAGCAGGTTGAAGAGTCCTGGAACACTGACGTTAACAGTGTCCTCTTGCCGCACATTTGGCACCGCTGTGACGACCACTCGCGTTAAAAAAAGGTGGGGATTTGAACCGTGGTTCTTGTCTTCATGGATCGAAATATTGAAGAATCGACAATAATAATAATAATAATAATAATAATAATAATAATAATACTTTATTTTCAAGATATATGCATTACAAATGTTGCTTTTCTACCTGGAGTCTACCTGTAGTCTACCTTGAGGGTGTTCGGGGGAGGGTCAAAGCTCCCGGTCTCTGTTTATGCAAGACATTTTGAGCAGAGGAAAAAACACGCTGTAGATAGAACATTTCATGGAGGGGGGGAACAACGTTTCGCTCAGTGTGGACTTGCTGGAGCTCTACACGGGGCGAAGAAAGCTTATTTCTTCCACAAGGGGGGGGGAGGCAGAACTAAGCTGACAGCTGTTGCTGTCAAAAACACTTCAAGTGAGGATCAATATCCCTGACACGTCCAGTGCAACAGCAGTGCAGCTGCGATCAATATTGACGACCTTCGTTCTCTGCAACAGCAACTGCATAGCCTCGTAGCTCTCAGAAACATCTTTCAGTACTCGACTGAAGAAGCCTGCTGTGTAGGCGAAACGTTTCAGAATAAAGATACTTGTCAATATTTTATATTCACTCAACCATAAGCTCACGTTTCTTGTGGCCAGGTCTTTGGATTCTACATGTACATGTACCCCGGTTTACGATATTTTTTCGTTCCAGAATGCTGTTCAAGTGCCATTACCAAACGAATTTATCCCCATAAGGAATAATGTAAAATAGATTAGTCCTTTTAGACCCCCCAAAAATACACTTACAAAAGCATTTAAAAAAATAAACTTACATAAAAGGGCGAGTTTGGGCACCATCGTAAACCGGGGTACCACTGTACCTCTGTGATCTTTGGACTGCTGCCCACAGGATGGGTATGGGGGTGCATATTATTAAATTTATAAAGAAGACATATATGCAACACTAGTGTGTCTTTATTGTGGAAACGTTTCGCCCCACAGTGGCTTCATCAGTCCAATACAAAGAAGAATAGTGATAAGATTGACTGATTACATCGGTCCCAGGCTGAGGGATTTGTTACCTTAATCTCCTTCTGATCTTCACTATTCTTCTTTGTATTGGACTGATGAAGCCACTGTGTGACGAAACGTTTCCTCAATAAAGATGTCTAGAAATGGCATAGTAATACTGACATGATAGGCCTACTCAAAAGTTACTCGGGTCAGCTCACCGAATGTGATAAGGAAATGTGTAGAATTTTTAACATTTACTTCCTCTCAGTTTTTACACAGGAAGATACTAATGATATTCCAGAAATAATAAATTATGAAGAACAGGACGATAATAAACTATGCACGATTAGGGTCACAAGTGACATGGTCCTTAGACAAATAGATAAATTAAAACCTAACAAATCCCCGGGCCCTGATGAACTGCACGCAGGGGTTCTAAAGGAATGTAAAGAGGAGCTTAGCAAACCTATGGCTAATCTTTTCAACATATTGCTACAAACTGGCATAGTGCCGGATAAGTGGAAAATGGCAAATGTGATACCTATTTTCAAAGCAGGAGACAGGTCCTTAGCTTCGAACTATAGACCAATAAGCCTAACCTCCATAGTGGGAAAATTTATGGAATCAATAATTGCCGAGGCAATTCGTAGCCATCTTGAAAAGCATAAATTGATCAATGAATCTCAGCACGGTTTTACAAAAGGGCGTTCCTGCCTTACGAATTTATTAACTTTTTTCACTAAGGTATTTGAGGAGGTAGATCATGGTAATGAATATGATATTGTGTATATGGACTTCAGTAAGGCTTTTGATAGTCCCACATCAGAGACTGTTGAGGAAAATTAAGGCACACGGCAAAGGAGAAATTTTTTCCTGGATAGAGGCATGGTTGACAGATAGGCAGCAGAGAGTTTGTATAAATGGGGAGAAATCAGAGTGGGGAAGCGTCACAAGCGGTGTACCACAGGGGTCAGTATTGGGCCCCTTGTTGTTCACAATCTACATAAACGACATAGATGAGGGAATAAATAGCGACATAAGCAAATTTGCCGATGACACCAAAATACGACGTCCAATTCATTCTGACGAGGACATTAGAGCACTCCAGGAAGATTTGAATAGACTGATGTAGTGGTCGCAGAAGTGGCAGATGCACTTTAATATAGACAAATGCAAAGTTCTATACATTGGACAGAAAAATAACCATACTACATATAAACTAAATAATGTAGATCTTAATATTACTGATTGCAAAAAAAAATTGAGAGTCTTGGTTAGCAGTAATCTAAAACCAAGACAACCGTGCATAAGTGTTTGCAATAAAGCTAACAGAATCCTTGGCTTCATATCAAGAAGTATAAATAATATAAGTCCTCAGGTTGTTCTTCAACTCTATATATCTTTGGTTAGGTCTCATCTAGATTATGCTGCACAGTTTTGGTCACCGTATTACAGAATGGATATAAATGCTATGGAAAACGTACAGAGGAGGATGACTAAGCTGATCCCATGTATCAGAAATCTTCCCTATGAGGATAGACTGAGGGCCCTGAATCTGCACTCTCTAGAAA